>CM038793.1:160322403-160734325 GCA_021764765.1 Vicia sativa
TACGGATGGAAAGGGGTGCTAATACCTTCCTTTTCATAACCTTCTCCTTACTTTAATCTAACGAAGGTCTTTTTCAGACTTTTACCTTCCTTAATTGGATAAAATAAAAGTCGGTGGCGACTTGCTATCCGCATATTTGCGATACAAAACACTAAAATTCATCACAGATTATGTAATCGGGCGACTCACGGAGACACCCTAAAGAGAGAATTACCAGGGATTTCTAGATCACCTTTATTGCTTTTTGTTTGACTTGCTTGCTTTATCTTTAAGGGTTGCTTGGGTATTATATTGTGGGGATCCTACACCCGATTCGGTTTCCTTTTAGGTAAGTAGCAATAAATCGTCATGACTGCTAGACGATATCAAAATGGTCAACATGATGGCTACGTTAGCGTGACACTTTGGATGTCCCGATACTCTTCATTCCCAAGTTGAGGATAGTATTTGGCTTCGGTGTCATCAAGCGCTAACTAAACTTTTAGAACCTTAATTGACCCATCTTGGCCATTAGAAGGTAGTGAGATGGCCGGTGTGCATTAAGGTTGGTTGATACTGATGCTACGCCATTGAGATCAAACTTTGGGATATTTTCGTCGACCACTTGTAGTCGATTGAAATAAACGCCACGAGAAAGATCAATGATGTGAGATTCCTAGAACCCTACATTATTATAGGACAGATGAACCAACTCAAACTTTTGGTGGGTAATCACCTATACCTCTTGCAAGCCTTAAACCTAGGCTCATTGTGTGAATTGTTTGGTGTGCCAAACATGACATCATGACATCATTCGCATTGCATATCATTTCTAACTATTTCAAGGACCTAGGGATTTATCTTTGCTGCTTTGTAGGAATTATGGCTTCTAGAAAGACTATCCGAATCAACATGGGTATACCTTCTCACCAAAGAATTGGTTTCAAATTCCGACCATGCTCGGCCCATCAAAAGACATGGTTATCTACTTGATTTGGTTATCTCTTTGAAGAAGATATGATGCATGTCCTATTTCAGCTTCTTTGATCCAAGCACCATTGCTTTACATTCCTGATTATCGCTGGTTCCTACCTTAGAAGAGTTCTCTGCTACTGGGATACCTATTCTTGACCAAATGCCATTCACCGGTCTAGAAAAGGTTCCTAGGTACGAAGACATTGCATCGCCTTTACATCTTAAGCGCCGACATTGAAGCCAATTGGGAAACCGTATGGAGTTCGTGGTTTACTATCTAAGTTCTTGATTAAGAAAGCCCGAGTTCCTCAAAGTCATGAGTTTCCATGCATTCAAGACATTGTGGCCTTGCTAATCTATGGTTTGGTTCTATTTCCTAACTCGGATCAATTCATAGATGTCAACGCCATCAAGTTGTTTCTTACCCAATCTCGTGCCTACTTTACTTGGAGATATTCTCATTATTCCACACTGCACTACCAAAAGACAAGGAACTCTCATGTGTTGCATACCGCTATTTCTGTGTGGTTTATTTCGCACCTTCCTCCATCAGCTTTGAAGAATGAACAAAGGATGAAGTGGTCTCAAAGACTAATGTCCTCTCTCATTCGATATCCGTTGGAGTCTTTTCTCTCAAAAGGATTTTTCATAGAGCTGTGGAGAATTCTAATGTACCACTACTTGGTATAAGGGAGGTATTACTTACAACCCTTCTCTAGCTCTACGCTTGGTTTTGCCCAAGAGATGGTCCACATGATATGCTTCTCCAAGATATTATGTTCGATTACAATCACGATCTCTAGAATTACCGACGAAGGTTCATACACGCTTGGGGCATGGTAAAGAAGACTGATACCAAGACTCAAAGGGCACCCGAACTCCATTCCTTGGGAACCTTACCTCAAATGGGTGCGAGCTCGAGCTCAAAACCTCATGATGCCGTTCACTGTTTACCAAGAATTATGGAACCTCGCTATAGGTGACGACCTATACCGCTCTCCATCCCGACATGCCTACCGATTTTGAAGACTTGAAGAGATCCTGGATTCAGCTCAAGGAAGAAAGGGATACCTTTGAAGCTCAATGTTATGCAAGTGAGAAGAAAGTGCTAGAGTTGACCAAGTTACTTCATGAGGAGCGAAACATCAACGCCTACCTCGGCACCAAGAGGAAGCCCATGGAGATTTAGAACTTTAGGATTTATATGTTTTCTTTTATTGTTTTGAACTATCTCTTGTACTTAAAAAGAAAAGAATAAAAAGAGAACTAATAAATGTTTGTTCATTGCTTGTTTAACAAATTTAAATCTCTAAGGTCCTTGAAAACATTGCATTGCATCCGCATAAACATTGCATATCATAGCATAACATTGCATCATGTGTACATTGAAGATTGGTTTTCATTCTCTCGCTATTTATTTTAGCGTAAATGGCTCGAACAGTCTGTCAAAGATCTTCAAGCTCGTAATGCCTGGCCAGCAGATGTTCACCACTTGGTCCAAGGCCAAGAAGACCTAAAGAAGCTCATCAACAAAGAAGAAGGTGTTGGTCCTCAACATGGCAGACGCTACAAAGGTGGTCCTAAGAGGGTCACCGAATTGAGCTCTCAAGGAAGTGTCAAGAAGGAGGATGAGCAAAGTAACAAGGGTGATGGTGAAGGTAGTCGATGAGCCCGAGAAAGACTATGATGATGGCCAATACTGATGAAGATGACAAGTACAAGCAACTTGAAGACCGTCTCAATGTCGTGGAAAACCAAGATGTCCGGCTGAATTTTGATGATTCGAGTCTCGTCCTCGGTGTTGTGATTCCTCCCAAGTTCAAAGTTCCAACTTTTGCTAAGTATGACGGCATGTCTTGCCCTAAGTCGCATTTGAAGTCCTATGTCCGTAAGATCAATCCCCACACCGATGATGTAAAGTCAGGATGCATTATTTTCAAGAGAGTTTGTCCTAACCCTATTGGAATGGTACTATCGCCAGAGAATGACCGTATCCGTACTTTGAGTGACTTACGATGCTTTCTGCATAAGATGAGTATAATGTCAATTGACACCCACTGCATGCAACTACAAAGCATGTCTATGGGTCATGATGAGAAGTTCAAGGAGTATGCTCGTATGGAGAGACCTAGCAGTGTAGTTCAACCACCCTTGTCCAATAGGAGTTGGTTGATATGTTTATGGGAACACCGACAGCCCATTCTTCAATCATCCGATTGAAACTCTTCACCGGATTCACCGAAATGATATTGACAAAGCGAGCGATCGAGGCGGTATCAAGAGTGGAAAGATTCATGTAGAATCATCTTCAAATGTCGCAAGAGATCTTTGGTGGTAAGAAAGAAGCTAATGCCGTATGGTCGAAAAGCCGATCCAAGACCGACCGCACTCAACTGGGGCACAGATCTCCAATCCTCCATCAAGACAACCTCGCCGAGACAACGCGCAGAGCGTAACGCGCCACGAAGACAAGTACAAAGATCAACATGCCATTGTCGCAAGCCTTGCAACACATGTTGAAAGCAGAGCTGATTACTTTGAGGGATCCTCCTCAAAATGTTAACACTTCCTCTCCGAGATACAATCCTAATGCTAAGTGTGCTTACCATTCCAATAGCCTGTGACATAGTAATCGATGATTGTTGGGCTCAAGAACAAGATTCAAGATATGATCGAAGCTAAGCAGATTGAATTTGATCCTCCTATTGAGACTACGAATGTGATCAACGCTCCCATGCCTAACCATGACAAGAGTTCCAATGTTGTTGGTGACGATACTTATGTTTTCAACATAGATGACTTGACCATCCCTCTGATGACGTTAAGAAGAATTTGCTACAAGCCTGTCAATCCAGATGCCCAGAGAATTGTCATTGTGCCCATCCGCACTGATGGTTGTGCTTGGTTGAGAAGACGGTTCGGCATGATGGATAACCGTGAGATACTATTTCAAACCACCGTGCGTAAGTCGTGTGAAGAAATGTCTAAGTTGAAGATTGACAATGCAAATGAAACTGTACCATCTATGTGGGATACCTTGGGGCGACCAAGTGGAAAGTATGATTACATGGTGAAGTACACTGTTCCTGAGAGCTACAAGATTCCTATTGAAGATGTTAAGGTAACCGGATGGGGTGACAATTTCCCAGAAGACTATGCTGATGTTAACACTATAAGAATTTCCTCTGTTGATCCTGCGCATAGAGTGGCACCTCTCATTATTACTTCTCCACCAGCCCATATTCCTCTAACAAAGCTATTCCTTGGAATTATGGATCTGACGTTTACTATCATGGTGTCAAGCAAGACCCTCTGACCATTGAAGATCTTACAGTGGAAGCTACCATTCCTAACATTGACAACATCACCGGATCAAGTAAGGTGACCCGAACCGGAAGAGTATTCTCTCCAGAAATCTCTCCTCCAAAAGACACCATGACTCAAACAGATTCCACTATTCAATCCACTCCCAAGCTAGAGGGAAAGAACCAAGGACTCATCCCGCCAACCAAAAGTACCAAAGGAAGTTATCAAGACACCTCCAAACAAGAAATGGAGGAAATTCAAGATCATCAAAAGAGTGACTACAATGTCAGGAACAGCTTGGGACAAACTCCGCCCAAGATCTCCATGCTTGCTCGCCTTGTGCTCGAGGCTCATGCTAACGCCTTGGTGAAGTTTCAAAATGCTCACGCATCGCAAGACACTACATCGACCGCTTGAAGTGTATTGCTAGCCCGGCCGCCAACAACGGCCTAGGCTTCTAATGTCGATTTGACTCCTACCGAAAGAAACACAACAAAGCCTGCACATCTCTCGTGAATGCAAGGCGCTACATTGTCTCATGTTTTGGTGGATACCGCTCGCCTCGAATATCCTTCCAAGACCGCTTTTGATCGACTTGATATCAAGGGTTGGTTCTCGAGACCCAGTGATATAATCGTGAGAGCTTTTGATGGTTCTAAGCGAACAAGATTGGAGAGCTCACTCCTCGTTAAAGTCGGTTCCCAAACTTTTGACTCCACTTTCTTTGTCATGGATATCCGCCTTACTCTTGCCTACGGGCACCCTTGATACACGGGCGGCACTATCACCCTACCTTGCACCGTGTCAAATACCTAGTGAAAGGGAAAGTTGTTACAAGATGTGGTGAAGAAGAGTATATGGTCACCATCTACAACATTCCGATACCTTGAGATGGAGGGTGAATTCTTCGAGACTCCGCAAGCTTTTGAAACAATACCCGAGTCATGCCCGCGACTCTCCCTACACTCGAAATTACGCAAGTTCCGCCTAGGATGGTTTTCTGAAAGATGCTCAAGCCGTCCAGTTGAAGGTAGTATTATTTGGGGTCGGCTCCCGATCTTCCTTTCAACCGACAAGACCGGTTTAGGCTTCACCATCAAGGGTCAAGATGATACGCCGCGAACGTGGCCAACTTCCTTTCGTGACGCCGTAATGGAATCCATGCTATAGACGACGACAACAACTTCGACATCAACAAGTGGATCTTCCCAACCTGTATCATGGGCTCAAGAATTGAAGATCAAGACGCTATACCAATCTCCTTTAGTCGAGTAATTGCTCTTGTTTTGTTTTTGCTTCGATTTCTTTATGTTTTGAACAATAAACTTTGAAAGCCTAGTGCCTTTCCGGCATCATGGCTCGCTTATAGGGTTATTATCTCGTTGTTCATATTTTCATTCAATAAATTCTGGACTTTTGCATTCAATTGTTTGTCTTCTTTCTTTACTTTATCACCCCTTCAAAAAGCTATGTGTTTCTTACACACCCACGTGATACATCGCGAATCACTCCGAATCTCAAATATGCTATGTTATTGCTAAATATGACTTCGATAATCCGATCTACCGTCAAGACGAAAGTGAGGAAGATTGTGAAGTGCCGTGAGAACTTGCCGATCACACAAGAAGAAGAGCGAGTTATACAGCCACACGAAGAGCAAATTGAGGTTGTGAATTGGGTACCGACGAAGAGTAAAAGAGATCAAGATAGGAGCGGTCTTGAGAATAGTGTTAAAGAAAGGTTGGTTCGATGCTACGAGACTATATTGAGGTTTTTTCTTGGTCATACGAAGACATGCCGGGTTTGACATTGATATTGTGGTACACCGATTGCCGATAAAAGAGGGTTTTCTCCTGAAATGGTCTGTCCGATGCGTCCCGAGATGTCGAGAAAATCAAAGCAGAGGTTATGAAGCGCTCAACGCCGGTTTCTTAGTTACATTTCCTATCCGCAATGGGTTGCAAACGTGGTACTCGTACCTAAGAAGGATGGCAAGGTACGAATATGTGTAGATTACAGAGATCCGAACAAAGCAAGTCCGAAGACGATTTTCCCACTTCCTCATATTGATGTCCTAGTTGACAACACCGCCAAGATAAGGTTTTCCTTCATGGATGGTTTCTCCTACATACAATCAAATCAAAATGGCTCCTCAATACATGGAAAAGACTACTTTTGTTACACAAAGGACCACTTTCTAAGGTTATGTCGCTCGCCTAAAGAACGCAGCGCCACTTATCGCGGCTATGGTGACATTATTTCATGACATGATTCATCACGAGATAGAGGTCTACGCCGACGACATGATAGCTCGTCAGCATCAAGAAGAACATCTTGATCATTTGCGTAAACTATTTGACAGGTTAAAGAAGTACAGGTTGAGACTCAATCCTAACAAGTGCACTTTTGGAGTCAGATCCGGAAAACTCCTTGGGTTTGTTGTCAATGGAAAAGGTATTGAAGTTGATCCCGCCAAGGTTAAAGCTATTCAAGAAATGCCAGCTCCCCGCACCGAGAAGAAAGTCAGAGGTTTCTTGGGCCTATTGAATTACATTGCCAGATTCATTGCACACCTAACTGCTACCTGTGAGCCAATCTTCAAGTTACTTAAGAAAGATCAAGTAGTGGAATGGAACGACGATTGCCAGATTGCTTTTGACAAAATCAAGGAGTACCTACAGAATCCTCATATCCTGATGCCGCCCGCCGAAGGAAGACCTCTTATCATGTACTTAACAAGATTAGAGAATTCAATGGGTGTGTTGGGGCAACATGACGAGTCTGGTCGAAAAGAGCATGCAATATACTACCTTAGCAAAAGTTTACCGATCGTGAAACAAGATACTCACAACGAGAAAACTTGCAACGCTTTGGCTTGGATGCTCACGACTAAGACAAGATATGTTGACTCACACTACCTTGTTGATTTCAAGATGGATCCGATAAAATACATATTTGAGAAACCACTCTCTCAGAAGAATAGCAAGATGGCAAATGATCTTGACCGAATACGACATCCAAGACACTCTTTAAAGCGATCAAAGGAAGTGTAGTAGCCGATCATTGGCTCATCGCCGTAGATGACTATCACCTATGCAATTCAATTTCAGATGAAGATGTTTTACTAGTTACAGATTATGAAGAACCGTGCCCTGATTTAAGGACCCGAACTAGGATCCCGATGGACCATGGTCTTGATGGAGCCTCAACGCACTTGGCAATGGCATTGGTGCCATCATTACATCCCCGCAGCGGACATACGCCTTTCACCGCCAGATTATGTTTCATTGCACTAACAACATGGCCGAATATGGCATCATGGGTATCAAAGTCGCTATTGACTTAAGAATCAAGTTCTTACAAGTGTATGGAGACTCACTTTGGTGATCACCGATTAATGCGAGTGGATACGAAGCATCCAAACCTCATTCCAGAGAGAATGTTCGAGTTTGATCCCCTACTCCGAAGAAATTACTTTTGATCACATTCCACGAGAAGAGAATCACTTGGCAGATGCATTGGCTACTATGTCATCTATGTTCAAGGTTAGATGGGATAACGAGGCTCCCCGCATCATCATTGAGAAGTTTGACGAACCAAACAGACATGAGCTTGATACGTAAGGAAACCTTGGTACTACAATGTGAAGAGGTATCTTGAGACCCAGGAATATCCCGCAGGGGCATCTATCAACGATAAGAAGTTCATGAGGAGATTCGCTTCTAAATTTTTCCTCAGCAACGACATCTTATACAAGCGCAACCACGACTTGTCCCATCTACTGTAGACCGTAAAACGCAACACGATCATGGAAGAGTTACACGGCGATTTGGTACCCATTCCAGGGACACGATGGCTAAGAAGATTTTGAGAACAAAGTTACTATTGGTCCACCATGGAAGTCGATTGTCACCGCTATGCTCGATCTTGTCACAAATGCCGATATATGCGCAAAGTGCACGCACTCCAAGCTCCGAATGTTCTAAACTCCTTGGTCGCTTCCAATGTGGGCATTGACATTGTTAGTGTTTTAAGTCGGCATTATGTTTGGTAAGACTATTTTAGCAATGTCATGATGGATGTCATGACATTCGTGAGATTGAAGATAAATCTACCGCTAAGGATGTTAAAAGACGCCGTAACTGGAAGCTAAAGTCAGGCCGGAAATTTCGCAGAAAATGATCGATGTCATAATGTATGCAATGACATTCGCAGACATTCTGCTCGCAGAACTGCTTGTTCCTGAGATTTTCGTGAAGTTTGTTGAGTGCTAAATATTGTTTTTCTCGTTATTAGAAAGCATGCTCACGTGGCTGCTAGGTTAATCTTAATTAAACCTAAATTGGTTGTTGAAAAGACCATGTTTTTAGGAGTAAATTAGTGAACCCTAGCTATCTTTATGGAAGCCCAAAACCCAAGTTTCGGATCGCTTTATAAAAGGAAAAGAACCCTTACAACCGTGTTGCGCCTTTGAATGTATTGAAGAGATATCACTTGTGTTTGTGTAATCGTTAGGATTTGTACGCTTGTAATTGTGTAATTTAGTTTCTTTGTGAGCCAAGCAACTATCAATTGATAAGTGCATGGACTAGGATTTGTCGTAGGGTAGTTTATCACCAAAGCTTTAAAGCACGAGTGTTTGTCTCTTGATTGAAGCTTGAAGCAAGATCAAGATATTTTATTGAAGTGTGTCTTCACAATTCAATTAGTCAATAGGTTGATATCACCGTGATCGAGGGGAGTGAGTAGGAACTCATCTAAGTAGGACTTAGGTAAAAGGGTCATTGGGTAGTGATTAAGGAGAAGGCCGTCAACAGTGTGTGGGTTGTAGGGTCTTCGAATTGATACCGCTAATAGTGAACTTTTCCCCGGCTTGGTAGCCCCGATGTAGGTTTGTTGAACCGAACGGGTGAACAACTGTGGTTCTTTATCGCTCTCAGATGCATCGTGTGAACTTAACATAGTGTTAGATACCGTAATAACATTCTCTCGTGACATCACGATCCGCGCCAGAACTTCAATTGGCATCGAGCGTGCACCCCGCTTGTTATTTCGGGTGAGATCTAGGGGTAATAGTTTCGCGAATGGATAAAGAAGGAGGATTTGAGGAAGACCACCTATTCGATGGGTCTAATTATGATTACCGAAGCCTCGTATGGTTGCCTTCTTAAGATCGTGGACATTAAAGCTGGAGAGTCACTGATAAAGGATGGAAACATCCCACCAAGCTTGAGAAAGATGGCTCACCTGCCTTGAAACCCGAGGAGGAATGGAGCAAAGAGGAAGAAGAGCTAGCTCGGGAACTCTAAAGCATTGAATGCCTGCTCAATGGTATTGACAGAATATCTTCGATCGTCCATCAATGTGAGCTGGCCAAGGATGTTTGGGACACTCGTAACTACTCATGAGGGAACATCCAAGGTGAAGATGTCAAGACTTCAGATGCTCACTACCAAATTTGAGAATTTGAAGATGAAGGAAGATGAGAATATTCATGAATTTCACATGAATATTTTGAAATTGCCAATGCCTCGTGAGCACTTGGTGAAAAGATGTCAAGAGAAGTCGAGAAAGATTCTTTATCCTTGCCTAAAAGATTTGCAATGAAAGTCACCGCAATAGAGGAGGCCTGTGACATCAGACCTTGAAGGTTGAAGAACTGATAGGATCTTTTATGACTTTTGAGATGGGAATCAGTGAAACTGTTGACAAGAAGAACAAGAGCATAGCACTTGTATCCAAATCTAAAGAGGGATGCAAGGAGGAAGATGAGGAGAAGATATATGAAGCTATAGCCATGCTTGGAAGACAGTTCAACAAACTGATCAGGAGAATTGATCCAAAGTCAAGGTCACATGTCAAGGATAATCGATCCGACATCGCCAGATCTTATGATTCCAAAGCAGAAGATCCAAGTCAAGAAAAGGAGTCAAGGCAAGAAGTCCAATGTCATGAATGTGAAGGATTTGACATATTAGAGCCGAATGTCCTACCTTCTTAAGAAACAAAAGAGAGGAATGAATGTTACTTGGTCCGATGGTGAATCAAGTAGTGATATCAAGAGGAATCAACCAAACTTGTCACCGCATCTTCCGAAAGGGCAATCCCGATAATGACTCTAGTGATGAGGAAGTGACTTTGAAGAACTTTCCGATACTTACAAGAAACCGTGTATCGGTGGTGAAGTATGTCAAGAAATGAAAATGTAAAAGTCGATTGAGAAGTCGAGGTAGAAATGTGAAGTCGAAGTCGAGAAGAAGGAAAATACAACCACTATAAGTCATCTCAACAAAGTGAGATTATAGTGTTGAATTCCAAGCTTGATCATATGACTAGTCCACAAGATGTTGACAATGGAACCGATAAGTCGGAAGAAATTCTTCACTTGGACAAAATGTCGGAAATAAGCATGGTCTAGGATATGTGGTTGAAAAGGAACCCGTTAGTGACAAGAAAAGAAGAGGGAAACCAAAGCCGAGCAGATGTCACACAATGTAAAAAAGAAGTTCCTCTGCTCGTGGCATGTAGATGCAAAGAAATTTGTTGATAACAGAAGAAGACCGCACCTAATAGGCCGATGTCAAAGCAGATGTCACAACATCGGGGCCAACATCATGATCGAGAAACATGAAAAGAAGTTTCAAAGATGGAGATGTCACCATTGTGGAAGGTTTGGACACATAAACCCTTTTGCTATAGGTTACATGGGTACCCTAATCGACTCCTATGTTAAGCCTAAGAACATCAAAGTACCCTACACTCAACAAGGAAGAAGAGGATCAAAGATTAATAGCACATACCTCTCTCGAGTGTCTGCAAGGAAGATTGGTACTTTGACAAAGGATGTTCCAAGCATATAAATGTTATAAAAACCTTCTCAATAATGTCAAACCTCACTCTACCAAATTTTGTTACTTTTGGAGATGGAGCTAAAGGAGAAACCAAAGGTGTTGGAAACTTGACCGCCTCGAGTTCCAAACCTAAATGGAGTGTCCGGTAAAAGGCTTGACCGCTAACCTCATAAGCATAAGTCACTATGTGATATGGGATTTAAAGTCAACTTCACCAGTCCGAATGTCTTGTAATCAATGATAAACAAGAAGTGGTTATGAGAGGAGTCGATCAAAGGACAACCGCTACATGTGGGAATCGAGAACACCAACCTCTTCTCAGGTGCTCTATGCATAAGGATGAAAATGAGGTAAAACTATGGCATCAAAACTTGGACATCCGTGATCTCGTAGGGATGAAAAGATCATCACTATGGAGGTCGCCGAGGGATACCAAAACTCCATATTGATGAAGGAAGAGTCTGTGGTGAATGTCAAGTTGGAAAGCAAACCAGAATGTCACACCCAATGTCTAGACATCTGACCACCTGCAGTGTCGAGCCGCCTATATGGATTTGATGGGGCCTATGCAGGTTGAAAGCCTTGGTGGAAGAAGATATGCCTATGTTGTTGTGGATGACTTCTCCAGATTTACCTGGATAAACTTCATCAAGGAAAAATCTGATGTGTTTGATGTCTTTAAGGAGCTATGCAAAAGACTTCAAAGAGAGAAGGAAAGTCTGTATTGTCAGAATAAGAAGTGATCATGGAAAGGAGTTTGAGAACAACAAATTTGATGAATTCTGCCCTCAAAGGAATTAATCATAAGTTTTCTCCTATAACACCTCAACAAAATGGGTGGTGGAAAGAAAGAATAGGACTATACAGAATCTTCCGAGCAATGATTCATGCTAAGAAACTTCCTATTCATTTTGGGTCAAGCTATGAATACAATTGCTATGTTCACAAGTGGTCACCCTAAGAAAGGGATCTTCCTCCACCCCGTATGAACTATGGAAGGAAGAAACCAACCGTGAAATATTTCCATGTATTTGGCAAGAATGCTATATTTTGACAGATCGTGATCAAAGGAGAAAATGGATTCCAAGAGTGATGAAGGCATTTTTCCGATAATCCACTAACAGCAGAGCATATAGGTATTCAACCCGTAACCCGTGTTATGATGGAGTCTATTAATGTCATTGTTGATGATCATCATCAGAAAACAATGCCCCATATGATGTTGAGACATGGTTTGAGACATCACCAAGCACCGATAAGGAAGATGTACCGATCTTTCTCCTCCAAAATCGAACCAGAGAAGTTAACAAAGATCCTTCCATCGAATTCGTAAAGATCATCCAAAGGATCTCATCATTGGGGATCCAACCAAGGGTGTCGTTATAAGATCCGAGAAACTGCCTCAAACTCTTGCTTTGTGTCAAAAATAGAGCCAAAAATGTCAAAGAAGCTCTAAGTGATGAATTTCGGATCGAGCAATGCAAGATGAATTGAACCACCAAGCAACATGAAGTATGGGAATTAGTTCCTAGACCCGAGGAACAAACATCATTGGCACAAAATGGATCTACAAGAACAAGTCCGATGCGTATGGACCGCCACCGTAAATAAAGCTAGACTTGTTGCTCGTGGTTACACTCAGTGAAGGGATTGACTTTGATGAGACTTTGCACCAATGGCTAGACTGAATCAATCAGCTTCTTCTAGGGTTTTTGCATTCAAATTCAAACTATTTCGATGGATGTGAAAAGTGCCTTCCTAAATGGCTACTTAAATGAAGAAGTATATGTAGAATGTTTAAAGGATTTGTGGATCCAAGTTTCCCGATCATGTCTACAAATTAAGGAAAGCCCTATATGGACTAAAGCAAGCTCCTAGGCATGGTATGAAAGGCTAACCAAGTTACTTACAAACAAAGGCTACGTAAAAGAGGCTCGATAAAACTCTTTGTCAAGAATGAAGGAGGAACGATAATGGTTGCTCAAATTTATGTGGACGACATAGTATTTGGTGGAATGTCGACTCAATGGTGAAACATTTTGCCAATCAAATGCAAGTCGAGTTTGAAATGAGTCTTATGGGAGAGTCGATCTACTTCCTTGGACCGCAAGTCACACAGATGGAAGACTCAACATTCTTTCACAGAGCAAATATGCAAGGAATATTGTCAAAAAGTTTGGAATGGAGAATGCCACCATAAAGGACCCTCGCTCCCACACATGTGAAGTTATCCAAGGACTCAAATGGTGAAAAGGTAGATCAAAGTTTGTATAGAAGCATGATAGGGAGCTTGTTGTATCTAACAGCCAGCAGACCTAACATTGCATTTGCTGTTGGGGTATGTGCAAGATACCAAGCTGAACCTAAAGTGAGTCACATTAACTAGGTGAAAAGAATCCTGAAGTATGTAAGTGGAACCTGCAGTTATGGTATTCTGTATTCCCATGGATGTGAACCCATTTTGTCCGGTTATTGTGATGCCGATCCGGTAGCCGATGATGTAAAAGTACCGAGGATGCTTCTTCTGGGAAACAACTGGTTTCTTGGTTCAAGAAGAAGCAAAACTGTGTGTCCTTGTCCACTGCTGAAGCTGAATACATAGCAGCTGGTAGCAGTTGTTCTCAAATGGTCTGGATGAAGCAGATGATGTCTGAGTACAATGTCACACAGGATGTCATGACATTGTACTGTGACAATCTAAGTGCTTTTAATATTTCAAAGAATCCTATACAACACAGTAGGACTAAGCACATTGACATAAGACATCACTTCATCGTAGATCTTGTGGAGGAGAAAGTGATTAAACCGACCATGTAGTCACCGAATTGCAACGGCCGACATTTTACTAAAGCTCTTGATGCTAGTCAATTTGAAAATTTAAGGAGCAAACTGGGCATTTGTCAATATGAGGAATTGTAGCAATTAAAATTGCTTGCAAAGAGGAGAAGAAACCGGGTATTTCAAATAAATATGAATGGGTCATTTCTTCATTTCCCTCTTAGTTTTAAAGGTTTCAAGAATATCAAGAGACACCTCCATATAATAACCTCTCTTATTGAAAGTATCATTTCCTCTCCACCCACAAGATACTTTCAAATTCTCCGCTCCTCAATATATCCCAGAGAAATATGTCTTCTTCATCCTCTTCTTCCCAAGACTCTGACTGTTCATCTCCCACCATGGATGAGATTAGGGCATTCGCTAAAGCCATGAATGTTGAACCTGTGAAGGTCTCCCCTCAGCGTTCAATGGCAACTGACTCTCAGAATCAGCATGCACGGAATGATCAAGGTTCATTAGCGTCTACTGGTAAGACTTCTGCCTCATCCTCATCTCGTCTCGAGATAAGAAATAGGGAAGGTACCAAGTATGTAGAAGAAGCCATTGCTAGGATAGTTACCAGAATCCTAGATGAACATCACTCTGTTCCTGGAATTTCTGTTCCCCTTAATCAAAGACTTCCTAGCCCTAGTTTAGCAGATGATCCAGATGTCACAAAGAATGTCATGACATCTGATGATCACGTCCAGGCAACTCATGTGGACCCTGATTCTTCTGCTGATTTCCCTGTCAAAGCAAAGGGTGGTATTTCTGGTTCTCAAGATGAGCAAATAACCAGAACTGGAACTTCTTCAAAGAAGTATAGAGCTAAATTTGCTGGCTGTTCAAAATGCAAAAGGACACCAATGGCCAAGAAAAGGAAAGCTCCCGAACCTGCAAAGTCTGATCAAGCTTCTGATAAGGCTGATGATGCTGAGGCTGCTGACAATGAAGATATCTCTTCAGCAGAGGAGAGCAACTGATTAAGTTGCTGTTGTGTTTGATTTGTCAATTTTTCTGTCAATTGTTTTCTGCTTTGTTTTGATTTTTTTTTGTTTCATTTTGGATGATTGTAATCATTGTGTTGACAGATGTGTAACCCTTGAATACTTGCTGCTACTGCTTGATTAAAAGTTTGGGCAATTGTATTGTTTTTTGGCCCTTTATATTAAAAAGGGGAGAAGAACTATTGTATGACAAAGAGTATGGGACTTTGGGGAAATTGTATGCCTGCTTAAAATTTTGTATATGGGGCAATTGTGGGAATTGTGATTTTGTATGGGTAGAATTTATCTTCTCTAAGTTCTAGTTACTTGAAGCTTAGGAAAGCTTAGGAAAACTTAGAACTAGTTTATTGTCTTCACGCATAGGTTCTCTCGATGTGTTAGGTAGTTTTAGCCAAAATGTGCCAAAGGGGAGTTTGTTAGTGTTTTAAGTTGGCATTATGTTTGGTAAAACTAGGCTTTAGCAATGTCATCATGGATGTCATGACATTCGAGATTGAAGATAAATCCTACCGCTAAGGATGTTAAAAGACAACTCGTAATCGAAGCTAAAGTCAGGCTGAAATTTCGGTAGATCAGATCGATGTCATAATGTATGTTATGACATTCAGGTGACATTCGCTCGCGTAATCTGCTTGTTCGTGAGATTTTTCGAAGTTTGTTGAGTCGCTAAATATTGTTTTTCCGTTATTAGAAAGCATGTTTCACGTGCTAGGTTAATTTAATTAAACCTAAATTGGTTGTTGAAAAGACCATGTTTTTAGGAGTAAATTAAGTGAACCCTAGCTATCTTTATGGAAGCCCAAAACCAAGTTTCGTGGATCGCTTTATAAAAGGAAAAGAACCTTACAAATCAACGCGCCTTTGAATGTATTGAAGAGATAGCATTGTGTTTGTGTAATCGTTAGGATTTGTAATACTTGTAATTGTGTAATTTAGTTTCTTTTGTGAGCCAAGCAACTATCAATTGATAAGTGCATTGACTAGGATTTGTTGTAAGGGTAGTTTATCACTCAAAGCTTTAAAGCACGAGTGTTTGTCTTTGATTGAAGCCACAAGATCAAGATATTTTATTGAAGTGTGTCTTCACACCAATTAGTCAATAGGTTGATATCACCGTGATCGGGGGAGGAGGAACTCATATCTAAGTAGGACTTAGGTAAAGGGTCATTGGGTAGTGATTAAGTGAGAAGGTCGTCACTGTGTGTGTGTCTGTAGGGTCTTCGAATTGATACCGCTAATAGTGAACTTTCTCCCGGCTTGGTAGCCCCTGCGATGTAGGTTTGTTGAACCGAACCGGGTGAACAACTTATTATGTTCTTTATCGCTTGACCATGTGAATCGTTAACATAGTGTCGACATCGTGTCATAACATTCTCGTGACATCACGATCCGCCAGAATTTCGCATATGATTGGAGAAATTAAGCCCAGCCTTCCAATGGACATCGCTTCATCCTGTGGCAATTGATTACTTTACCAATGGGTAGAAGCACCTCGCTCGCATCCGTTACCAAGAATGTAGTGGCTCGATTCATCAAACATAATCTTATCTCGCTTGCATGGCACTCGAAGGATTATCACGTATAACGGTTCCAATCTCAACAATAAGATGATCACCGAACTCGCACGCAGCTCAAGATCAAGCATCACAACTCTTCTCCTTATCGGCCTAAGATGAATGGCATGCTGGAAGCCGCCAACAAGAACATTAAGAAGATTATATGTAAGATAACAAGGACTTACAAGGATTGCATGAGATGTTAACATTTTCTTCATGGTTATCGACTACAAAGACGAACATCAACAGGGCAACCCCTTCTCTTGTGGTACCAGTATGGAAGCAGCCCCACCCATCGAGGTTCGGGATACCTCAACCGTAGTCCTCCAGACGCAGTTAGACGAAGACGATCGTTCGACCCGCCGATCAAATTAACTTGATTGATGAGAAACGACTGCATCCATTTGCCATGGATGATTTATCAAATGAATGATCGTAGCATTTAACAAGAAGGTCAAGCACCGAGTCTATCAAGTTGGTGACCTAGTAGTCAAGCGCATCATTCTTCCACAAGGTGACCCTGAGGCAAATGGACTCCCACCCACGAGGGCCGCTTTGTAGTCAAGATGTTGTTTTCCTGAGCTATGATACTTAGCACCATGGATGGTGAAGACTTCCCACACCCGTGAACGCAGACATAGTCAAAAATACTACGATAAAGAGACCCGCTAGGTCGATCGACCAGGCAAAAATAAGGGCATCCCGCGAACCAAAAGGGTTCGGGCAAAAGTTAAGGATATATACAAAACATGTACACCCGAAGTCGAAACCCTAAAAGGCGGTTTGGGCAAAAAGGGTATCCCAAGAGATGAAACCCGAAAGGGCGGTCAGGCAAAGTTAGGATTTAAGCGCACTATGTCTCTTCCATCACCGCCTCACTATCAAGATTCAAGATTCAAATGGCGAAGATCACCTACTCACTTTCTAACGACAAAGAAGGAGATGAGATAGTTGAAATATATGAGTACTAGCATGGTTGAACTTAACGAGATTGTTTCCGCATGGCTTTTTACCTGTACAAACTACTTGGCCATACGCCACATTTCAAATGGATACAAGTTCTTTCTCTTTACATTTTTCACTATTTTCGCTTGCAATAAGTCCAACGCTTGTTTTGAATGACTATACGATTTGACAATAAGAATCTAATCACAAACATAGAAAAGTGGGCATACAAAAGTAGTTACCAGTGCTCTAGGAATTGAGATGACGACGAAGGTCACCAATGCATTTCCCCACGTAGCATGATCCCCACAAAGAAGATCGCCACAACGAACCTTCCTAAATGAGTATACTTAATCCCCTAACAAAGGGTTCCACTCAATGAGCAATGTTACATCGCTCCATGCAAGAACACTTCATCCCTACCAAGGTATTTATCATCACATATCTCCTAACACCCTTTTCTCCAAAGCAGTATCCGGACTCGAGACTTGGTCAGATAGTACACCGGAGAGAATCTACATCTTCTATTCCCCAGTCAGAGATTCCAATGGGCCCCAACCCGGTTTCCCAGCAACCATCAAACGCCCTACAGCGAGATCTACGCCAAAACCTCAAAGAGCCTCCTAATTTTCCCAACAGGTCTACATGCAAGATCCCCAACAAATTGCCTCCCAGACTCTCCCCAGCAGGGTCTATGTATGAGATCTCCAACAACGAGCTTCTCAAATCTCTACCTTCCTCAACAATATCTAGGCCTGGAACTTGGTCAGATAGTGCACCGGAGGAATCAAAGTTATCTTTCTTCTCAGGATCTACATCCTCAAGCAGAAGTCGGAAATCTCCAAACAAAACATCCGCATCTTCTTCAAGATGGATATGTTTTGAAATACCACAACATCTATCATTCATACATTATAAAGTCATAATTCATGCATATGTCATTCATACACATTGTCATGCATCATACTTTGCATAAGACTAACAAATATTTTATCAAAGTTTTGTTTTTTCAAAACAGTGAAAGTCACTCCGACAATGGTCCAGATTAAGCCCCGAATCGACGGAAAACTATCTCGAAGACCGCCCTAGTTGTCCTCCGACAATGGTCCAGATTAAGCCCCAATCGACGGAAAACTATCTCGAAAGACCACCCTAGTTTTTCTCCCACAACGGTCCGTGATTAAGCCTCGAATCGACGGAAAACTATCTGAAAGATCCCTAGTTATCCTCCGATAACAGCAAAGGATCAACACCGATGCACAACAGGAAGATATCCACATTTTGCCAACTACTACCCTCGTAGTAATCAGACTAAGATTTATTCGATCCTTCTTATTATCAATGAGAACTATAGAGTTTAGCGACGACTCACGTTCTCGATGGCATCTTAAACCCATCTCGACATTTATCAACATCTCCACCTTTGAATGCGCATATTTGGTTAAAAACCAATACAAACCAATAACTTCATTCAAAGGAGAGCACAAGTCTAACATACGACTCCTCCCGATGGCATCTTAAGCCCATCTCCGCCTCCTTCCACTATCAAGAACATCTACAGAGCTCATTGATTGCTCACTCCCCAAGATTGATCTTTCTAGATGGCATCTTAAGCCCATCCTCACAATTCTCCTATCGACATCCTCGAGTCTAGCGACGACTCATCCCCAAATAAGTCTCTTCCTTCTCCAAATGGCATCCAGAAGCCCATTCCGAATCATCCACCAACAGTAAATTTTCAGTGATTGAGTGTTCAATCATCTTCACCTTCGTGTCACGAAAGACAAAGCGTCAATCTAACCTTCCAAGACAAGAAGATTGAATGGGCAGCTGTCATACCCCAAAATTTTCCTCCATCTTCTCAAGATATTCCATACATCCATACTCAAGGATTCCCAAGAGTCGATCGACAAACTCTCTCTAGACAATCAACCCAAACTAGGTTTGGTGATTCTCGATAAATGGATTTACAACATCTCCAATGGTCATCATGCCTCCTCATATGCTTCAAAGATTCTCCATGTCAAGTTTCAAGCCTCACAAGTCAAGTTTCCCATAATGCTCGATGGTCGAAAATCAGCAGATTGACAAAAAGTCAACTCGGGTCAACATACAACAAACTTCATAATTTTTGGTCAACATCCTCATTTTGAAGTTACATTCATCATTTGATCAAGGGTTGATCATGATTCATCAAGAAAACTCAAGATTTGCTCAAAAGTCAAACTTTCTAAATTAGGGTTTCTAGATGAAAAGTCAACTCAACTTTGATCGATCATAACTTTTCATACTTTCTAATTTTTCCCCACCTCTTGTTTTGAAGGAAATTCAATTCTTACAACTTCATGTCTCACAAGAATGTCCAAAAATGCTTCATTTGAGAGGTATGGCTCAAAACATTACAAAATTTTCAAAGTCAACAAAAGTCAACTTTTGTTTTGAAGATATATTGAGCATGGAAACCCAATTGAGATGAGACCAAAAAGGTTGGTTAGAGGACTCTTAGAGATTTCCAAAAGTCCAAGAACACTCAAAATGTGGAAAATTGAGCAATATACACCATTCACAAGTTGGGAAATTTTGAAGAAGCAAAGAGAAATACTCTAAAAATCAAAATTTTGCAAATGGGCTTATTTTTCTTCATCCAAACTTATTCCTCATACAATTAGGAATATCCAAGCCCAATGCCACGAATTTTATTTTATTTTTCTATTTAATTTGAATTTATTCATTTAAATACAAATTAAATTTAAAATAGAGTATAAAATCAAAATTAATTGCAAACTTGATTTTTATTTCTTCCTTGGGATCCAATCAACTCATTAAAAGCCAGAATTTTCAAATTTGATGGATATGGCAAGATTGGATTGAAAATTGATCGTAATTTGAAGATTTGATTTTGTACAAAATCAAATTTGATTGGCATTGATCATTGATTAAATCTTTCCCAAAACAACTCAATCCTTCACTATATATACATGATACATACCACACAATTAGGTAGAAATTTGGCTCAAGAACCTTATTGCAATTCAAAAACCGTGGTACACAAGCAACTCGTTCTTTTCGATCGCTTCATTGATTCTAAGCATCAAACACATTCCTTGATACCTCTTGAATCGATCCAGACTTCACTTGCCCAAATCCATCCGTAATCGTAAAATCCGAGTTTGGTTTGTTCTGAAATTTCAAAATCGTATTCTATTATTCATGCATTATTAACATGTTTTGTGTTTGTTTTGTGGTTAGTGATGAGTTTGCAAGCTCAGGCAACTTTGATTGCATTTCCATGGCTCAAACACGATCACCATGATTAGGTTTTATGCGCTTTAGGTTTCTCTTAAATGGAAAATTGACCATGAGACCTATACCAATGTGTTCTTAATGATCTCGAATCGAACCATGTCTTTAGAATTATTTATATTTTGTATGTCGGTTTTGATTTTTCCAGGCCTCAGAGGGCGAACAATGGCGAACACGAGCTTTTAAAATTCAAATTGGGACGATGAAGATTGGCGCGAGACGAGGCAACCGTGACGCCGACACATGTTCACATTCCACTCGCCCGATTCCACGCGGCACGCCCCTGTATGGCAAAGGATATGAGAGAGCAAGGTCTCCAATTCGATCCTGGCCATGGTAAGAGTATTTTTACAAAGTTTACAAACTTTTCATATTTTTCTTATTATTTAATATTTTCCACATTTTAATTTCTTTTCATATTTTTATTTATGCATTAAAAATCAAAAAATTATTTTTATTTTACATTATTTTAAAATCTTTATTTAATTTATAAAATTAAAATATAATTTTGCATGCATATTTATTTTTATTCATAATTTAGCATTTAAATCACATTTAATTAGTTTTAATTATTAAATGCATCCAAAAATCCCAAAAATTATTTTAGCATATTTATGTTATTTCCAGATGTCATATTTTTCTCATCCAAAATTTGCATTTTTCTAACATTTTTCTCTTATTCGATTTCTCTCGTATTTTCCAATTTCATCTTTTCACTGTTATTCCGCTTTATATTTTCTTATCGTTTTTATTTTTCCAATAATGTAATCTGCCATGGGATGTAATAGTTAATTAGGGCTTTTATTTTTCGCAAGTTTAAATTATGTATCCGCCTAAAGCCATGTAATAGCGTAGACATTTATCTTCCGCATCTTTACATTCCGCATTTTAATTTCCGCACCCTATAAATTGCTAGTAACTAGGCGTGTATGGCAAGATAAAATCAACATAGCCCACTAATTTTCAAGATAAGATATCAATCAACACACTCTTTTCACACACGCACCTTAGGTAATTCTCTCGCTGTTTACGAATTCAAATGGTCAAGTCCTCGAACGTAGAGGTATTCTAGCACCGCTGACTTCAAAACAAATCATCATAGTCCCTTCGATACAAAGATCATAAGACCCACGATGTCGCCTCCGATACATGATCTTGACCTCGATTGTCGCCTACGAAAATGATGATAGTCCCTTCGAATGTGCTAGGATACTTCCTACAAGTTGCCTTTGACCATCCGATGTCCCTTTGAATGTCCCGCCATCCAACGAATGGTTACCTACCAACTAATGGTATGGATAGCAATATTCTAAAGGAACGTAATAATACAAAACGACCAATTCGAGTAGGTAATAAGACTTTTAGTTGCTTGCTCTATCAAAACACTTTTTACACCTCACACTTTTGTCAAAGTTCAAACTCTTTTCAAAACAACATTTCCAAACACTTTGTATACATTCCTACATGAATCATTACAAAGTCAAAACGAAATGCCTTTTCAAAACATTTTGTCAAACACACGAAAGCACAATTTTAAAGTGATCTAAGAGTAACTAAGAGTCCGTAGATAACTACGGATGGAGGAAGTGCTAATACCTTCCTTTTCATAACCTTCTCCTTACTCGTAATCTAACGAAGGTCTTTTCTCGTATTTTACCTTCCTTAATTGATAAAATAAAAGTCGGTGGCGACTCTTGCTATCCGCACATTTGCGATACAAAACACTAAAAGTCGTCACCACCATAGTCAAGTCTCCAAGAAAAGAAGAACGCCACGATCCGTGACCCGCCTGTAGACAAACATCATCGCTTCCCATCAAGCGCTCACGCCCCGAACCAGCCCCAGTCTATTCCAAAGAAGTCAAGACCGTCATGGAAACGAGAACAACTCGGCATCGGGCTATTCCAATTTGCTAAAGGAGATCATGGCTCTTTAGTCGAGCTCTGCGCAGAATCGCTGGCCGCCGACTTTGATGGCCTTAAATTTTGTATGATCATCTCAACGCTTACCACCGATGTGAACAAGCCGACCAACTGGTTCGCAATGCATCACCAAGCAACGTAGTCGCACGATGAGGTGTGCCGCGGCTCACCCGTAGTTTGTTTGAGTCCGGTGATCACGGAGAAGAAGAAAACCAGCTGAGGCCGAGGTCAGGTTAATGACAACGAAAGCGCTTCCTTCAATGCCAACAACGATTCAAGGGTAAGCTTTACCGATGACATCTCAAATCTTGAAAAGAAGAATCGTGGTTAGCAATGGATAAAGACTTTGGAAGACGAGCTTTGCCTCAGATGTCAACCAAGTTCCAAGATTCCAGAAGTCATGTTCCAGTTAAAGGACGCGACTAAAGAAACCTGATGGTACGGATGCAGACTTAGCTTTTGACCGAGCCAAAGCTCTAGTCAGTTGCTTATACCCCGACATAGATATCTCGAAGGTTGACTTCTTCAAGGCCATCGTAGATGGGAAGCTGGTGGAGGTTGATGAAGATGATAGTGAGACCACCATTAGCGAAGAAAACGCTAAGGTGGATGTCAACTCTGCCAACCCCAACCCTTGATTTCTTTGTTTCTCCGTTTTTAGAATTTCCATAGTTAGTCATCCCTTTTGGCGAATGCATTTTGTACTTTGAATATTCGCTGCTATTTTAATTGCTTTCCAAGTTTTTGCTATTAATTTCATGATGTTTCAATGTTCATTTCGTGCATAGTTGCAAACTTTTATGTAGTATTTACGACCCGAGCCATGTGGATGCGTAGCAATCCTAATGGTTTAGAGAGGACCACATAACAATTGTTCACAACTCCAACATACACCTCCTGTAACGCCGGCTACCGAGACCGGAGAGAGTGTTGAGGGAACGCCTGATGAAACTCGATTAAGATGTTTCTTTATATGCTTTGAAGGTTGCCCGAGGAGGAACAGAGCCTTGAGGTTCGTGAGCCCCATGGGTTGATCCGAGACGATGCAGCCTCTTCCGAGGTGGACCTGTAGGGTTCAGAGCCCTTCCGAGGTTGACCCGAGGGTTCAGAGCCTCTCCCGAGGTTGACCAAAGGGTTCGAGCCTTCCGAGGTTGACCGTAGGGTTTAGAGCCCTTCCGAGGTCGACCGTAGGGTTCAGAGCCCTTCCGAGGTTGACCAGAGTTCAGCCTTTCCGAGGCTGACCGAGGGTTCTGAGCCCTTCCGAGGCTGACCGAGGGTCCAGAGCCCTTCCGAGGTTGACCGTAGGGTTCGAGCCCTTCCGAGGTCGACTGTAGGGTTCAGAGCCCTTCCGAGGTCGACTGCAGGATTGTTCCCAATGGAAACAGAGCCTTCCGTGATCGAGATTTATCCTAGACCGAGCTCAGAGACGTCGCCATATGCTTCCACAGATCGACATCGCAATACAATTCCATTATATAGATGCTCATTAAAACCCCGCCCTTGCCTAGGAAAAGAGTGCACCAATTATTTTTACATAAATATGCTTAACTAAATAAAACTTAAGATTTGCAATGTTCCACGCCCCTGCACTTGATCCGCCTAATGTCTCCTTGTAGGCTTTGTAACCCTCCGAGACCGAACGGTCCCTCCCAATTGGGATCTAACTTACCCTTCTTGGTAGGATCGGTCACTTTTTTAAGCACCAAGTCTCCGACCTTGAACCCACGTTGTCTCACCCGTAAGTTGAAACGTCTGGTCATTCTCTATTTCGCCGCCATTTCCCTGATATGGGTCGTGTCCCTTATCTCATCCAATAGATCTACCTCCTCCTCCAAAGCCTGCCTATTGGATTCTTCTTCAAAATTCTCCGACGCCAGAGGGCAAAACTACTCCACCCATCATGGCATCTCCAAAACCATCCCAAGGGAGTCTTGGGAGGAATGGATCATGTATGGTATGCCCCGGTGTTCTACGATATAAACTTGTTTTGAATTCGAGATCCTTGCGGCATTCCACCACCGAGGCACTCGCAAATGGGTCTGCTCGAGACTATGACCCAAGGCAAACCAAATCGGTGATATGATACTCCTCCAATAAAGCGCCAACTCGGTCCGCCGAGATCCGCACACCGCCTCGCTTCTACCCACTTAGTAAAGTAGTCCACAGCCACAATCGTGAACTTAATCGTCCCGAGCCACCGGAAACGGCCCCAAGATGTCAGCCTTCATCGATAAAAGGCCACGGAGCGGACGGCGTGTGAATTTGGACGGAGTATGAATAGCCGTAGCGAAAGTTTGACACTTTGAGCATGGTGTTGATTCTAGACGTCTTTGTTAGAGTAGGCCAATACCTACCTTAAGATCCGAATCGCTAGAACCCTCATGAACTTTTCACCACCATTAACATATCTCCTCTCGCCATACAACGATAGGAGCTGCACGCCCCTGCAGGATAGCTTCCCGATTCCACCACAAACCTTGATGAGATCTTCGATGCTTAGCTTCTCCATCCCTGTAACGATTATGTTGTAGATAACGATGATCGACTCATCCACCCATCATCCTCTTCATGAATAAATAACGACCTCTTTTCATCGCCGGGCACGGAAGCACTCTGATAATGGATTTGTTTATCCTAATCCTTAGAACCAGCCAACTGGGATCAAGAGATCACCGTATTTTCTTCCTGCCATATGACATATTTCAAAGACATCAAACCGACTTAGCGTAATGTGCCGTTGTAAATACTTTGCTAAAGTAGGTCCTTTGTCCAAACGATCCGTCCCACCGCCTGTACCACCAACCGAGAGTCGGTACGAACCACAGTGAGTTACCCCGACTTCCAAAGCTAACTCGTGAATGTAGTCAGATTCTTCCGATTGTTACTTGTCGAAACCAAAACGAAGGAATATTCTAGCACCATTCCCGGCCTTCCAAACCACCCCGCCAACGCTTTAAGATTAGAGGAGCCATCCAATCGATGTAATCCACTTTGATTGGGACCTCTCCGTGAGGAAGTAAGTTCTACCATGAAGTCGGCCGTGATTGAGACTGATACCGGCACGCTGACCTAAATTGATCTCATATTCTTAATAATCCACGCCCAGACACCATCCTTCCGCCAAATCGGGTTTCGAATACTTTTTCAATGGAGAATTGGTCACCGGACGGATGCCCAAAGAAGTAATGTTCGAGTTACATGACCGTACAAGCGCCAAGCAATTTCTCAATCTTCCGTATCTGACGCCTTTTAACACTTTGCTTACAAAGTAAACCTGACGCCTCTTCCGTGTCTTGACCAAGACGGAATCGATTGTCCCATCTCATATCGCCAAGTATAGTGTCAATCGAGAATTTTGTTTGATCAAGACCGAGGTGCTTGTTATACCCCAAAATTTGCTCGTTTGCATGGTCAAAATTTGATTTTAAATTTCTTCACACTAATATTCCGTGTTTTATTTTAATATTCGTTTTATGATCTATTTAAAAATATAATAATTTATTTCAAATTATTTATATTTTTAAATAGCAATAATTGTTCGCTTTCATATACTTTCAATTAGCTTTTTGCTTTGAATAAGTAACATAGCACATTTGGTAAGGAGTATATTTGCAAACATAAGGTCATGGGTTCAAATCTTGCATATACTATTTGTGATATTTTTGTTGTTACTAACTTTAATTTATTTTCAAAATCACATTTTAATTTTTTTTAGTTTAATTTTCGTTTTATTCTGCATTTTTAAAATATTAATTTTTCATTAAAATCATGATTTTGTGTATTAAATAGTCAAATATTTCAAATATAAAATCAAAAAGAGAAAGTTTAAATTAAATCAATTCTATTTAGATATTTTTTCCCATCTTGAGGAACAAGTAAAGTTTTTAAGGAAAATATTTGTTAATCATTATTAAAAATCACAATCAAATTATTTTTGATTTGAACTTTTAATGAATTATTAACATTTGATTTTTATTCTTTATTTGTTGACCTAAATTAGACTATAAATACTTACACTTTCTACACTTTTGAGAGGTCGCCAATTGACACTAACTTTTTTCACGTATATACCCACACATAGTCCTGCCGGAATTTTTGTCTAAACTATTTTTCACACATTCATTCACACGTTACATCACATCTTTTTCACAAAATTCATGTACAAATTATTTTCGATACACTAGAGACTTCATATAATTTTCACAGTAAAGAGATTATACGGTTTATGCACATATGCAATAACCTGGTTTTCAATTGTTCAAACTAGTTTTTTTTAACTATACATAGTATTCATAGTATTTTTATCACATTGTATAATCACAACCACATACATTTTCCATCACATATATTTTCTATCAAAAGATACACATTATCTCTAACCATATTTTTACAAACATTTAGATTTTAATTTTTTTCTTTTTCAAACAAAGAACACAATTACATGATTCCAATTCACTGCTAACACACCATGACAACAAATTTGTTCTAATTTTTTTTCTTTCTTTATTATGCTAATATGTGTGTAATAAATGACTTAATTCGTGAAGACGCCTCGATCATCACAACAACATCATCCGTCTGCCTACACGCGGATCTCCTCGGCTCTACCACCTCATTTTTGCCAATTTGTTTTCACTAACCTTTTTCATTTTTATCTTCTTTTAAACTATTTTCTAAAACAATATAAAACAAAATATTTTTCTTTTTGCATTATTATTAAATGTTTTTTAATTTATAAAATTAAAAATATAATTTTGCATGCATATTTATTTTTATTCATAATTTAGCATTTAAATCAATTTTAATTAGATTTTAATTATTAAATTGCATTCAAAATCCCAAAAAATTATTTTAGCATATTTATGTTATTTTCGATGTCATATTTTCCTTATTTAAAATTGCATTTTTACTAACATTTTTTTCTTATTCAATTCATCTCGTATTTTCCGATTTCTCATTCTTTACCGGCCATTCCGCTTTGATTATTTTTCTTATCGTTATTTTTTCAATTATGTAATCATCATGGGATGTAATAGTTTAAATTAGGTTTTTCATAAGTTTAAATTATGTATCCGCCCTAAAGCCATGCAAGAGACATTTACTTTCCGCACTTATTTCCACGCTTATAAACCGCTAGTAACTAGTGTATGGCAAGACTAAAATCGATAGCCCACTAATTTTCAAAGATAAATATATCTGAATTCAACACACTTTTCACACATGCACCCTTAGGGTAATTCTCTGCCTTACGATTACAAATGGTCAAGTCTCTAACGTAGAGGTATTCTAGCACCGCTGTTTCAAAACAAATCATCATAGTCCTTCGATACAAAGATCATAAGACCACGATGTCGCCCGAATACATGATCTTAACCTCGATTGTCGCCACGAAAATGATGATAGTCCTTCGAATGTGCTAGATACCCCTGTTGTTGCTTATGACCATACGATGTCCCTTCGAATGTCCCGCACATCCAACAAATAGAGTTACCTACCAACTAATGGTATGGATAGCGCTATTCTAAAGGAACGAAAATAACACGTAAAACGACCAATTCGAGTAGGTAATAAGACTTTAGTTCCTTGCTCAATCAAAATACTTTTCGCACCTCACACTTTTGTCAAAGTTCAAACTCTTTCAAAACAAAACATTTCCAAACACTTTGTATACATTCCTACATGAATCATTACAAAGTCAAAGCGAAATGCCTTTTAAAACATTTTGTCAAACACATGTAGTACAATTTTAAAGTGATCTAAGAGCAACTAAGAGCCCATAGATAATTCGGATGGAAAGGGTACTAATACCTTCCCTTTTCATAACCTTTCCCTTACTCAATCTAACGAAGGTCTTTTTCGTACTTTTACCTTCCTTAATTGGATAAAATAAAAGTCGGTGGCAACTCTTGCTATCCGCACATTTGCGTATACAAAATCTACAAAGTCCTTCACCGACATTGTTGTTGACAATAGTTGCTTTAAGCTGTTGAATGCTTCTTCACACGCTTCCGTCCATTCGAACTAAGCTCTCTTCTTGATTGCCGAGAAGAAAAGGATGGACTTGTCACCTGCACAAGATAAGAAACGAGACAACGCGGCCAAACGGCCGCTTAGTCAGATTTCGTAAAGGATGGACTTGTCACCGTCATGAAGGCGGTCCTTGATGCATCAGTCGGGTTCATACGGATCTGATTATACCCGGAGTACGCATCCAAAAAACTTAGGAGGCGAAACCCGGAGGAACTATCGATCAACCGATCAATGTGAGGAAGGGGTTAGGGATCCTTTGGGCACGCTTTGTTCAGGTCAGTGAAGTCTACACACATTCTCCACTTACCATTCTTCTTCTTTACCATAACCACGTTGATAGCTGTTGGTATCGCACCTCATTGACGAAACCGCTTTAACATCTTCCCTACTTTTTCCGAGATGTACCGTCTCTTCTTCTCCCATCTTCCGCTTCCTTCCGCGACACCGCCGATTCCTTGTGATTAATTGATAAATGATGACATGATCTCCGGTCGATGCCGGGCATATCCGACGTTTCAAGCCGGGTCTAAATTTCGCTTTAACACTGGATTATCTTGACTCCTCCTCCTTCACAATGAGTGCCCGGATGGGTGACTCGCGAGGGTAACGCCCGATCCGATGTCCTTGATCTTCTCCTGAGGGGTGAGTCCATCTTCGCCTAACCCTTCTCTCGGGTCGATATCGACCATACCGACTTCATGTTTCGGAGAGGCCTCTGATGGACCCGACTTCTTTTTGGCCTTTAGACTATCTTTATAACACCTTCGGGCAAAGCCCTGATCTCCGCGAACTACCCCGACGCGCCCGTTGCCGAGGGGATACTTCATGGTCAGGAACAATGTTGACAGTACTACTTCAAGCGCATTGAATGATGGACGTCTGATGATAATATTGTAAGGTGATGACGCATTAACCACCAAATATCCGACCCGAATAGCTTTAGTTTCACCTCTCCGAAGTAGTTAGCGCTGGGAGATACCCTGTAACCTCGCACTGCTCACCGTAGAACCCAACAAGGGTCCCACTGAAAGGTAATAACTCATTCGGCTCAAAGCCCATTCCTTTGAAAGCTTCCCAGTAGAGGACGTCCGCGGAGCTTCCCGGGTCGATCAATACGCGCTTAACGCCCCAGTCCCAGATTTGTACCTCAATCACCATGGGATCATTTTCATGTGGCAGAACTTCTTTGGCGTCTTCACCCGAGAAGGTTATCACCCCAGGATCAAACCTCGAGGTTCCGATGCGGAGTACCTGCCCGGATCCACGAGCATACCTTTTCCTAGCCGAACTAGAGGAGCCGTCTCCCGCAAAGCCCCCTGAGATAGTGTTGAGAGTGTGCCGGGTCGATCTCGCCTCTTTCACCTCTTCCACAGCCTTTCCCTTTTTCTTGGACCGGGAATCAGAGGCCGAGTCCCTCTTCGGAGATGAATCACGCCATCGTCCGCCCGGATCTTCCTTTACGATGTTGACTTTACCTCTTTGTATTAACTTTTCAATCTCTCTCTCAATCAGAGTGGACTCGTGGTGTGCCCTTCAGCGATGAAATTGCACCATGCTCCCGGTCACTTCCCGTAATCAGATTAATTCACCATCGTTGTAAGGAGGAGTAAGTAGTTTCAAATGATTAATGTCACGGAGAATGTCCTCCCTTCTGGTGTTAAGGTGTGAACGCTCCTGGGCCTACCACTGACTCGGACGGACGGGGCCGTCTGTCCCGGCTCGCTCGAAAGTGATTACAACATCTCGGACCGGGCCTGCCACGCCCGACCCCCCTTAGAATCTCTAGCACGCTTCTCCATGTTGCTTTCTTCTCCTTCACATAGCACTCGGCCTGGGTGATTATCTCGTCCATGCTTTTGGCTGGCTTTTGGGCTAAAGAATTGTTGAACTGACCGGCCTTGAGGCCATGCTGGAATGCGGCCACGAATATCTCCTAATTGGGGTGCGAGACTTTGATGGTTTCTTCGTTGAACCTAGCCATGAAATCCCGTAGTGACTCGTGACGCCGCTTCACGCTGAAGAGGGAGGTGTTGCCACCTTGCGATGTCGATTAGCCGAGAACTGCTGAATAATCTTACGGTTGAAATCTTGATAGCTCACCACGCATAACCGAAGTCCCATATACCAAACAGAAAGATTCTCTAAAGGTGTCGGCCATTAATTTTCACTTAAGGGAGTCGGTTGCTCCTATAAGTGCCATTGTGTTGTTAACCGCAATGATGTGTTCCTGGGGATCCGTCTTGCCGTCATACGATGCTAGTACAGGGGGTTTAAAATTATCTGGAACGGCATCCTCCCAAATTTCCTGAGACAAAGGCTGCGGCTCTAGAGGCTCATCGTTCTCTTCATTGCCCAAACTCTTCACCAAGAGCTTGAACGTTGTCCCGTGTTTCCAATAGCTGGCGCAGTCATCGATCATGGCCAACAACTGAGTTAGATCCGGCGGGTCTGTTGGTGGAGTTTGAGACATTGTCGTCTGTATGTGTTTATGTGTATGTGCGTGTAATATGGTGAACTGACTTTGTAGGATTTTTGTATCGCAAATGTGCGGATAGCAAGAGTCGCCACCGACTTTTATTTTTATCCAATTAAGGGAAGGTAAAAGTACAGAAAAAGACCTTCGTTAGATTCTCGGTAAGGGAGAAGGTTATGAAAAGGAAGGTATTAGCACCTTTCCATCCGTAGTTATCTACGGGCTCTTAGTTGCTCTTAGATCACTTTAAAAATTGTGTTTTCTGTGTGTTTGACAAAAATGTTTTGAAAAGGCATTTCGCTTTGACTTTGCAATGATCCATGTAGGAATGTATACAAAGTGTTTGGAAATGTTTCGCTTTGAATAGAGTTTGAACTTTGACAAAAGTGTGAGGTGTGAAAAGCATTTGGTAGAGCAAGCAACTAAAAGACTTATTACCCACCTTAATTGGTCGTTGCGTTTCGCCCTTTAGAATAGCGCTAGCCGTACCATTAGTTGGTAGGTAACTCCATCGTTGGATGTAAGCGGACATTCAAGGGACATCGATGGTCATAGAAAGAAACTGTAGGAAGTATCCTAGCACATTCAAGGGACTATCATCATTTTTCGCAACAATCGAGGGTCAAGATCATGTATTCGAGGCGACATTGTGGGTCTATGATCTTTGTATCAAGGGACTATGATGATTTGTTTGAAGGCAACGTGTTAGAATACCTCACGCTCGAGGGACATGACCATTTTGAATTGAAGGCAACGAGAGAATTACCCTAAGGGTGCATGTGAAAAGAGTGTGTTGATTCAAATATTTTATCTTGAAAATTAGTGGCTATGTTGATTATTATCTTGCCATACACGCCTAATTACTAGCAATTTATAGGGTGCGTAAATTAAAATGCGGAATGTAAAGATGGAAAGGTAAATCCTACGCTATTACAAGGCTTTGGGGCGATACATAATTTAAAATGCGAAAAATAAAGGCCTAATTTAAACTATTACATCCCATATACAGTTACATTATTGGAAAAATAAAATGATAAAGAAAAATTGTCTCGAATCGGATCAACTCGCAAGAGAATGGAAATCTAAAATGCGATATGAATCGAACAAGAGAAAAATGTTAGAAAATGCAAATTTTAAAATAAGAAAAATATGTCATGCTGGAAATACTATAAATATGTTAAAATAAATTTTGGGATTTTTAGATGCAATTTAATAATTTAAAACTAATTAAATGTGATTTAAATGCAAAATTATGAATAAAATAAATATGCATGCAAAATTATATTTTTAATTTTATAAATTAAATAAAGATTTTATGAAAATAATATAAAAAGAAAAATAATTTTTGATGATTTTTTAATGCATAAATAAAATTATGAAAAGAAATTAAAATAGATGCAAAAATATTAAATAATGAAAAATATGAAAAATATGAGTTTTGTAAAGAGAAAAAAACCAAATGGTCCCGGCATGGTTCGAATCGAGACGTGAGAGCATCCTGAATAGTGAACGCCTTAACCAACCGAGCTAAGTGTAAGCCGTTTGGAAACCGGAGCGAGTAAGTTACAAACACGTCGCTTTCCAATTGCCTCGCTCCGGAGACTTCGCCTTTCGCTTCAAATATTTGAAAATCTAGCCGGCCATGGCTCGACGCTAAGTCCCCGCAAACATCAAAATCCATACATAATATAAATGAATTCTAAAGGCATGGTTCGATTCCTGGGATCATTCCGAACGCATTGGTATCGGTCTCATGGTCCAATTTTTCCTGTTTCGTAAAACCCTAAAACATGCTCAGAAACCCTAACTATGGCATCTCGAGTTTCCGCCATGAAAATGCAATTAAAGTACCCGTAAAGCTTGCAATCTTCCTACTAATCACAAAACAAACACAAACATGTTAAATGCATGAAAATTGAAATACGATTTTGATTTTTCAAGAACAAACCGATTTCGGATTTCACGATTCTAGATGGTTTTGGCAAAGTAAGGATCTGATCGACTCGTAACAACTCAAGGAATGTGTTGGACACCAAAAACGATTGAAACGGCTGGAAGTATGATTGCCACTTGCTTGTTTGCCACGCTTTTTCAGCTTTTAGGTTAGGTTCTTGAGCCAATTTTTCCGCTTTCTTGATAGGTATGCATCATATATTTATACGGATGGATTTGGGATGGTTTTGAAGAGAATCAATCAACATTCAAAGCAAATCAAATTTGATTTTTGTACAAAATCAAATTTTCAAAATTTGATTAATTTTCAATCCAATCTTGCCATATTGATCAAATTTCAAATTTGCTGGCCTTTGTGAGTTGCTTGTCTCAAGGAAGGAATAAAATCAATCTTGCAATTAATTTTGATTTTATACTTTATTTTAAATTTAATTTGTTTAAATGAATAAATTCCAAATTAAATAGAAAATAAAATAAAAATTCGTGGCATTGGGCTTGGATATTCCTAATTGTATGAGGAATAAGTTTGATGAAGAAAAGCAAGCCCATTTGCAAAAATTTGATTTTTAGAAGTATCTCTTTGTGCATTCTTTCAAAATTGCCCAACTTGTGAATGGTGTATCTTGCTCAATTTTCCACATTTTGAGTGTTCTTTGACTTTTGAAAGCTCTAAGAGTCCTCTAACCAACCTTTTGTCCTAGTTTCATCTCAATTGGAGTTTCCATGCTCAATATATCCTCAAAACAAAAAGTTGACTTTTGTTGACTTTGAAAATGACTCGTAATGTTTTGAGCCATACCTCTCAAATGAACCTTTTTGGAAATTCTTGTGAGACATGAAGTTGTATAGAATTGAATTTCCTTCAAAACAAGAGGTGGTGGAAAAATTTCGAGAAAGTATGAAGAAGTTATGATCACCAAAGTTTAGTTGACTTTTCACCTAGAAACCCTAATTTAGAAAGTTTGACTTTTGAGCAAATCTTGAGTTTTCTTGATGAATCATGATCAACCCTTGATCAAATGATGAATGTAACTTCAAAATGAGGATGTTGACCAAAATTATGAAGTTTGACAGTATGTTGACCACTTGACTTTTGTCCAATTCAACCGATTTTCAACCATCCGAGCAATTGTCTCGAGCAATCTTGACTTGTAAGGCTTGAAACTTGACATGGAAAATCTTTGAAGCATATGAGGAGGCATGAAGACCAATAGAGATGTTGGAAGTCCATCTTGACTGAGAATTGCCAAACCCTAGTTTGGGTTGATTGTCTAGAGAGAGTTTGTCCGATCAACTCTCGAGGAATCCTCGAGTATGGATGTATGAAATATCTTGAGAAGATGGAGGGCAAATTTTGGGTATGATGCTGCCCCTGCTCAATCTTCTTGTACCGAAGGGTTAGATTGGCATGCGGCTTTCGTGACCGGAGGTAGAAGATGATGAACACCGAGTACACCGAAAATTTGCACTCGCCGTTGGTCGATGATGCGGAATGGGCTTACGATGCCATTTGGAGAAGCGGGAATGATTCATACGTTAGACTCGAGATTATTGATAGGAGGATTGCCGGAAAGTGAGTCGACGCTAGACTCTATAGACGCTTCTGAAGGAGTATGGAGATGGGCTCAAGATGCCATCCGAGGGAGTCGATGTTAGACTTCGTTCATTTTTTTTTAATGAAGTTATTGGTTTGTATTGATTTTAACCATATATGCAGATTCGAAAGTGAAGCAATGTTGACAAATAGTCGGAGATGGGCTTAAGATGCCACCCAAGGCAATCGAGTCGACGCCGATCTGTAGTCGCCGTTGAAAATCGGAATCGAATAAATCTTCGTGATTACTCCGAGGGAGGTTGTAGTTGGCAAAATGTGGATAGCTTCCTGTGCATCGGTGTTGATCCATTGCCTGTTATCAAGGATAACCAGGGGCGGTCTTCGATAGTTTTCCGCCGATCTGGCTTAACTCGACCATCGTCGGAGGACAACCAAGGCTGTCTTCGATAGTTTTCCCGCCGATTCGGGCTTAATCCTCGACCACCGTCGGAGGACAACCAAGGGCGGTCTTCGATAGTTTTCCACAATTCGGGCTTAATCTCGGACCTGTTTAGGCCAAGGATCATACTGCTTTGAAAAAACAAGAGAACTTTGATAGAATATTTGTTAGTTTTATGCAAAGTATGATGCATGATGTGTATATGAATGACATATGCATGAATTATGACTTTATGAGAAATGTATGAATGATAGATGGTGGTATTTCAAAACATATCCATCTTGAAGAAGATGCGGATGTTCCGCTTGAAGATTTCTCGCTTGGGATTGAGTAAGTGAGAACTCGCTTGAAGGAGAAGAAAGATATCCATGGACTCCTCCGATGCACTATCCGACCAAGTCTTGGGCCTAGATATGGTTGAGGTGATAGAGATCGAAAATCGCTTGTTGAAGATCTCATAGACCCCGCCGAGGAGAATCGAGGGAGTCCGTTGGGGATCTTGTATGTAGATCCCGCTGAGGAAAAATTAGAGGCGCCCACGGGATTCTGAGTGTAGATCTCACGGAGAGCATTTGATAATCGCTGGAGACCGGGTTGGAAGAGTCAGAACCCATTGTAATCTCCGGTGGGATGAAGATGAAGTTTCTCCGATGCACTATCCGACCAAGTTTCGGTCTGGATACCGCTACCGGGAAAAGGGAAAGGATCGAGATATCCGCGGGATAAATACCTTGATCGGGGTGAAGTGTTACCGCTGAGACCGATGTAACATCGCCGGTTGAATGGAATCACCGCTTGATTAACGATACTCACTGGAGGGAGGTTTGTTGTGAGTGACACGCTGTGGGGATCATGCTCATGGGGAATTTTTTGATGACCTTCATCGCATCTCAATTCTCGAGCTCATAGCTACTTTTGTATGTTCACTTTTCGATGTTTGCCAAGAGATTTTATTGTCAAATGCGTGTAATCATTCAAAGCAAACATGGACTTTATGCAAACCACAAAAGTGAAAATTTGTAAAGAGAAAGAACTTGTATTTATTTGAAATGTATATGGCCAAGTAGTTTGTACACAAGAAAGGTAAAAGCTACGCGGAAACAATCTCGTTAAGTTCCAACTATGCTAGTACTCATATATTTCAACTATCTCATCTCCTTGTCGTCAGAGAAAGTGAGTGAATTGATCTCGCCATTTGAATCTTGAAGTCTGATAGTAGTCCTGAAGTAGGTGATCCGAAGAGACATAGTCGTACGCTTGAATCCCTAACTTTGCCTAGACCGCCTTTCGTGTTTTCGCCCACCGATACCTTTTTTCCCAAGCCGCTTTTCGTGTTTTCGACTTGGTGTACATGTTTTGTATATATCCTTAACTTTTGCCCGAACCTTTTGGCTCGCCAGATGCCCTTATTTTGGCTAGGTCACCGACCTAGCGGGTCTCGCTCATGCGTAGTATTTTTGACTATGTCTCGCTATGTGTGGGAAGTCTTCACCATCCATGGTGCTAAGTATCATAGCTCACGGAAAACACTGCCTTGACTACAAATGGTCCTCGGTGGGAGTCCATTTGCCCTGGATCACCTTGTGGAAGAATGATGCGCTTGACTACTAGATCACCGACTTGGTACTCGGTGCTTGACTTTTTTGTTAAATGCTCTGATCATTCGCTTCTGGTAGATCTGTCCATGGCAAATGGACGCGAGTCGTTTCTCATCAATAAAATTAATATGGTCAAGGCGAGTCTGGACCCAATCGTCTTCGCTAACTCGCCTGGAGGACTCGTTGAGGGTATCTCGAACTCGATGGGTAAGACGGCCCATACCGTATACGAGAGAAGGGGTTGCCTTTGATGTTCGCACAGTGCGGTAACCATGAAGAGCAAATGGTAACATCTCATGCCAATCTTTGTAAGTCACTGTCATCTTCTATATAATCTTCTTAATGTTCTTGTTGGCGGCTTCCACTGCGCCATTCATCTTAGGCCGATACGGAGAAGAATTGTGATGTTTGATCTTGAACTGCGTGCAGAGTTCAGTGATCATCTTGTTGTTGAGATTAGAGCCATTATCTGTGATAATCCTTTCGGGAGTGTCATACCAACAAATAAGGTTATGCTTGATGAAACGAGCCACAACATTCTTGGTAACAGATGCGAACGAGGCTGCTTCTACCCATTTGGTGAAATAATCGATTGCCACAAGTATGAAACGATGTCCGTTGGAAGCTGTGGGCTTGATTTCTCCAATCATGTCAATGCCCCACATTGCAAAAGGCCAAGGAGAAGTTAAAACATTCAGAGGTACTGGAGGTACGTGTACTTTGTCGGCATAAATCTAGCACTTGTGACAAGATCGAGCATAGCGGTGACAATCAGCTTCCATGGTGGACCAATAGTAACCTGTTCTCAAAATCTTCTTAGCCATGGTATGTCCACTGGAATGGGTACCAAATGCGCCTTCGTGTAACTCTTCCATGATACGCATTGCTTTTCGGTCTCACAATGAGTAAACATGATCGTGGTTGCGCTTGTATAAGATGCCGCTGTCGAGGAAAAATTTGGATGCAAATCTTCTCATGAACTTTATCATTGATGATGCCCTCTGGATATTCCCGAGTCTCAAGATACCTCTTCACGCCATAGTACCAAGGTTTCTCTTCGTGTCAAGCTCATAACAATACGGTTCGTCAAACTTCTCAATGATGATCCGGGAGCCTCGTTGTCCCATCTAACCTTGAACATAGACGACATAGTAGCCAATGCGTCTGCCAACTGATTCTCTTCTCGTGGAATGTGATCAAAAGTAATCTCTTCAAGTAGGGGACCAAACTCGGACATGCTCTTGATACGGAATGAGATTCGATGTTTAGTATCATACTCGCCTTAATCTCGACCGATCACTAAAGTCGAGTCTCCATATACTTGCAAGAACTTGATTCTTAAGTCAATAGCAGCTTTGATACCCATGATGCACGCTTCATATTCGCCATGTTGTTGGTGCAACCAAACATAATCTGGCGGTGAAAGGCGATGTCCGCTCAGGGAGGTAATGATGGCGCCAATGCCATTGCTGCGTTTGAGGCTCCATCAAAACCATAGTCCATCGGGATCCTTGTTCGGGTCCTTCGTCCGGCCTCGGTTCTTCACAATCAGAATTAGTAAAACATCTTCATCTGAGATTCGAATCGCATAGATCGATAGTCATCTACGGCTTGGTGAGCCAAATGATCGGCTACCACACTTCCTTTGATCGCTCGAGAAGTGTATCGATGTCGATTCGTCAAGATCATTTGCCATCTTGCTATTCTTCCCGAGAGAGCTGGTTTCTCAAATATGTATTTTATTGGATCCATCTTAGAAATCAACAAGGTAGTGAGTCAACATATACTGCCTTAGTCGGCGAGCCCAAAAAGCGCAAGTTTTCTCGTGTGAGTATCTTGTTTCACAATGGTAAACTTTTGCTAAGGTAGTATATTGCATGCTCTTTTCGACTGCACTCGCCATGTTGCCCCAACACACACCCCATTGAATTCTCTAGCACCGCCAAGTACATGATAAGAGGTCTTCCTTCGGGCGGCATCAGATAGGAGGATTCAGAGTTACTCCTTGATTTGTTCAAAAGCGATCCGCAATCGCGCTCCATTCCACTACTTGATCTTTCTTAAGTAACTTGAAGATTGGCTCACAAGTAGCGCTTAAATATGCAATGAATCGCAATGTAATTCAATCGCCCAAGAAACCTCTAACTTCCTTCTCGTGCGGGGTGGCATCTCTTGAATAGCTTTAACCTTGGCGGATCAACTTCAATACCTTTTCCACTAACAACAAACCATAAGAGTTTTCCAGATCCGACTCAAAGGTGCACTTGTTAGGATTGAGTCTCAACTGCACTTCTTCAACCTGTCAAATAGTTTCGCAAATGATCAAGATGTTCTTCTTCACCGGATCGAGCTATCATGTCGCCGACGAGACCTCTATCTCGTGATGAATCATGTCATGAAATAATGTCACCATAGCACGCGATAAGTGGCACCCGTTCTTCACCCAAACGGCATAACCTTGTAGCAGAAAGTGCCCCACTGTAACAAAAGTAGTCTTCCATGTCTTCGGAGCCATTTTGATCCGATTGTAACGGAGAAACCATCCATGAAAGAGAAAACCTTATGCTGAGCGGTGTTGACAACCGTAACTTCAATATGAGGAAGTGGAAAATCATCTTTCGGACTTGCTTTGTTCGATCTCTGTAATCCACACACATTCGTACTTTGCCATCCTTCTTAGGTATGTGCACCACATTTGCAACCCATCATGGATAAGAAGTAACAACTAGAAACCGCGTTGAACTCGTTTATAACCTCGCTTTAATTTTTCTCGATATCTCAGACGCATGCGACGAATCTTCTATTTCACCGAGAAAACCTTCTTTGTTGGCAATCGTGTACCACAATATCAATGTCCAACTCGCATGTCTTCGTATGACCAAGCAAAACCTCAATATAGTCTCATAGCATCCGAACCAACCTTTCTTTAACATTGTTCTCAAGACCCGCCTCCTATCTTGATCTCTTTTCTGCTTCATCAAGACCCAAATTCACAACCTCAACTTGCTCTTCGTGTGGTCAGATAACTCGCTTCTTGCAGTAGCACCGACAAGTTCTCCGGCACTTCACAATCTTCCTCACTTTCGCCTTCGCTTGGTAGATCGGATTATCAAGTCATATTTAGCAATAGCATAGGTTAATCTAGATTCGAGTGATTCTCGCAGTGTGTGTGGTGTAAGAAACATAAAGCTTTTGAAGGGTGATAAAGTAAAGAAAGAAAAACAATTGAATGCAAAAGTCCAACGAATTTATTGAATGAAAACGCAAACAATGAGATAACCTCGAACGAGCCATGATGCGGCAAGGCACTAGGCTTTCAAAGTTTATTGTTCAAAACATAAAGAAATACGAAAAGCAAAACAAAACAAGAGAAATTACTCTTGGCTAAAGGAGATTGGTATGACGTCTTCAGCCTTCCAATTGCTGAGCCCTTTGTCTGGAGTTGGGAAGATCCACTTGCTGATGTCGAAGTCGTTGTCGTTGTCTTCTATAGCATGGATTCCACTTTGGCTGATGCGGAAAGGAAGTTGGCGGCACGTCATGCGTATCATCTTCGACCTTGATGGTGAAGCCTAAACCAGTTTGTTGAAAGGAAGATCGTGAGTCAACCCAAATAGAACTACCTTCTTCAACAGCTTGAGCATCTTTCAATGAGGACATCCTAGGCGGAGTCTTAACAATCTGAGCGATGGAGAGTCAACAGCATGACTGGGTATTGTTTCAAAAGCTTGACAGGAGTCTCAAAGAATTCACCTTCCATCTTGAGATATCGAATGATCAGATGACGATATACTCTTCTTCGCCACACTGTAACAACCTTCCCTTTCACCGGTACTTCAACTTCGATGTAAGGTAGGTAAGGCGCCGCTCATGTATCCAAGGGCGCCAAGTAGGCAAGAGTAAGTTGGACGAATGTCCATGACAAAGAATGTGGAGTCAAAAGTCCGGGAACCGACTTTGATAGCGTAGTGAGCTTCCTGTGCTCGTTCGAACCATCAAAAGCTCTCACGATAATGTCACCGGGTCTCAAACCAACCCTTCGACATCAAGTCGATCAAAAGCTCGTAAGATATTCAGAGCGAACCGTATCCACCAAAACATGAGATAATGTAGTGCCCTTGCATTCAACAGATGTGCAAGGCTTTGTTGTGTTTCTTTCCGGAGTCATATCGGAGAAGTTTAGGCCGTTGTTGGCAGCCAGCTAGCAATACAAACTTCAAACTGGTCTGGTAGTGTTTGCAGACGTGAGCATTCTTCGAAACTTCACCAAGGCATTAGCATGAGCCTCGGAGCACAAAAGCAGAGCAAGCATGGAGATTTTGGACAAAGTTTGTCCCAACTGTTCCACAACATTGTAGTCACTCTTATTGATAATCTTCGAATTTCTCCATTTCTTGTTTGAGGTGTCTTCGAACTTCCTTTGGTACTTCGTTGAGCAGGATGAGTCACCGGTTCTTTCCTCTAGCTTGGGGAATGGATTGAATATGGAATGCGAGTTGAGTCGCGGTGTCTTTTGGAGGAGAGATATCGAGAGAATATCCTTCCGTTCGTCACCTTACTAGATCCGTGATGTTGTCAATGTCGGATGGTAGCTTCAAGAAGATCTTCAATGGTCGAGGGTCTTGCTTGACGCCATGATAGTAAACATCACCCATAATTCCAAGGAATAGCCTTGTCGAGGAATATGGAACGGTCTTGGAGAGGTAATGATGAGAGGTGCCACCTAGGCACAGGATCAGCAGAGGAAATCCTTATGGTGTTAACATCAAGATAGTCTTCGTGGAAATCGTCACCCCATCCGTCGCCTTAACATCTTCAATAGGAATCTTGTAACTATCGTGATGTGTACTTCACCATGTAATCATACTTTCCACTTGGCTTCCCAAGGTATCCCACATGTGGTGTAGTTTCATTCACATCTTCGATCTTCAACTTAGACATATCTTCACACTCGCATGTGGTTTCGTAAATAGTATCTCACGGTTATCCATCATGCACTGAACACGCCTTCTCAACCAAGCACAACCATCAGTGCATATGGGCACCAACGGCAATTTCTAGGCATCCCGGATTGACATCGGCTTGCAGCAAATTCTTCTTAATACCATCGAGGAATGGTCAAGTCATCTATGTTGAAAACATAAGTATCGCCACCAACAAAGATTGGAACTCTTGTCATGGTTAGGCATAGGCGTTGATCACATTCGAGTCTCAACGGAGGGTCAAACTCAATCTGCTTAGCTTCAATCATATCTTGAATTTTGTTCTTCGTGAGCCCAACAATCATCAAGATTATGTCCCGGCTATTGGAATGGTAAGCACACTTAGCATTAGGATTGTATTCTGAGAGGAGGTGTTGACATTTTGAGGAGGATCCTCAAAGTAATCACTGCTTTCAACATGTGTTGCAAGGCTTACAAAGGCATGTTGATCTTTGTAACCGCTTTCGCTATGCTCGTTACGCTGTCTCACCGAGGTTGTGCCGATGTAGGATCGAGATCACAACCGCCCTACGATTGAGCACGGTCGGTCTTGGCTCGGCTTTTCGACCATACACAAGATTGGCTTTTCTTACCACCAAAAGATCTCTTCGCAGCTTGAAGATGTCTCTATCTCAATCTTCCCACTCTTGATACCACTTCAATACGCCTCCTGTATATCACCGTGAATCCGGATGAAGAGTTTCCAATCAGATGATTGAAGAATGGGCCTATCAGTGTTCCCATGAACATATCAACCAACTCCCTATTGGACAAGGGTGGTTGAACTCTTCCTGCTAGATCTCTCCATTTCTGAGCATACTCCTTGAACTTTTCATCACGACCCATAGACATGCTTTGTAGTTGCATGCGAGTGGGTGTCAATTCAAGATTGTACTATACTGTTCAGAAAGCATCAGCCAAGTCATTCCAAGTACGGATATGGTCATTCTCTAGCTGATAATACCACTCCAATTGAGTTCCGGACAAACTCTCTTGAAAATAATGCATCCACAACTTTCTGTCATCAGTGTAGGGATTGATCTTCTGAACATAAGACTTCAAATGAAGCTTAGGGCAAGACATGCCGTCATACTTAGCAAAAGTTGGAACTTTGAACTTGGGAGGAATCACAACACCAGGGACGAGACTCAGATCATCAAAATTCAGCCCGACATCTTCGTGTTTTCCACAAGATTCAGACGGTCTTCAAGTTGTTTGTACTTGTCATCTTCATCGTAGTATTGTCCATTATCATAGTTCTTCTCAAGTTCAGCCGATCGCCTTCACCATCACCTTGTTACTTTGCTCATCTTCCTTCTTGACACTTCCTTCGAGAGCTCAATTCCACTAACCACTCTAGGACCACCTTTGTAGCTCGCCCATGTTGAGGAGACCAACAACCTTCTTCTTTCTGTTGATGAGCTTCAGATCTTCTTGGCCTTGGACCAAGCCGGTAAACATCTCAAATCGAGCATTCGAGCTTGAAGATCTTTGATAGACTGTTCAAGAGCCATTTCTGCTAAAATAAATAGCGAGCAAATGAGAAAACCAATCTTCAATGTACCTGTGATGCAATGTTATGCTATGATATGCAATGTTTATGCGAATGCAATGCAATGTTTTCAAGGACCTTAGAGATTTAAATTTGTTAAACAAGCAACGAACAAACATTTATTAGTACTATTTTTATTCTTTTTTCCTTTTAAGTACAAGAGATAGTTCAAAACAATAAAAGAAAACAAATAAATCCTAAATCTCTAAGTCTCCCATGGGCGCCTTCTTGGTGCCGATGTATGCTGATGTTTCGCTCCTCGTGAAGTAGCTTGGTCAACTCTAGCACTTTCTTCTCGCTTGCATAGCATCGAGCTTCAAAGGTATCCTCTCTTCTTGTGAATCCAGATCTCTTCAAGTCTTCAAAATCGTGAGGCATGTCGGGAGAGAACGGTATAGGTACGCCACCTATAGCAACAGTTCCATAATTACCGTAAAACAAGCGTGAATGGCATCATGAGGTTTTGAGCTCGAGCTCGCACCCATTTGAGGTAAGGTTCCCAAGGAATGGAGTTTGGTGCCCCAAAGTCTTGGTATCGCTTCTTTACCATGCCCCAAGCGCGTATAAACCTTCGCATTCGAGATCATGATTGTAATCGAACACAATATCTTGGAGAAGCATATCATGTGGACCATCTCTTCGGGCAAAACCAAACTGACGTAGAGCTAAAGAAGGGTTGTAAGTAATACCCCCCCCCCCCCTTATACTAAGTAGTGGTACATTAGGGAATTCTCCACAGCGCTCGATGAAAGTGAAATCCTTTTGAGAGAAAAGATTCCAACGGATATCTGAATGAGAGAGTGACATTAGTCTTTGAGACCACTTCATCCTTTGTTCATTCTTCAAAACTGATGGAGGAAGGTGCAAAATAAACCACCTAGAAAGTAACGGTATGCAACACATGAGATTTCCTTGTCTCTTAGTAGTACGAGTGTGGAGAGAATGTAGGATGTCTCCAAGTAAAGTAGGCACAGGATTGCGGGTAAGAAACAACTTGATGGCGTTGACATCTATGAATTGATCCGAGTTAGGAAATAGAACCAAACCATAGATTAGCAAGGCCACAATATCTTCAAATGCATGGAAACTCATAACTTTGAGGAATTCTCGGGCTTTCTTAATCAGGAACTTAGCAAGTAAACCCTTAACTCCACTTCTAGTTTCCCAATTGGCTTCAATGTCGGAGCGCTTAAGATGTAAGGCGGATGCAATGTCTTCGTACTTAGGAACCTTTTCTAAACCGGTGAATGGCATTTGGTCAAGAATAGGTACCCCAAGTAGCTTAGAGAACTCTTCCAAGGTAGGAACCAACTGATAATCTGGGAATGTAAAGCAATGGTGTTTCGGATCAAAGAACTGAAATAGGACATGCATCATATCTTCTTCAAAACCGGGAGATAAACAAATCAAGTAGATAACCATATCTTTTGATGAACTGAGCATTGTCGGGAATTTCTGAAACCAATTCTTTGAGCTGAGAGGGTATACTCATGAAGTTGATTCGGATAGTCTTTCTAGAAGCCATAATCCCTACAAAACAGAGCAAAGATAAATCCCTAGGTCCTTGAAATAGTTAGAAATGATATGCAATGCAAATGATGTCATGTTTGGCACACACAAACAATTCACACAATGAGCCTAGGTTTAAGGCTTGCATGAGGTATAAGTGATTACCCTACCAAAAGTTTGAGTTGGTTCATCTTGTCCTATAATAGTAACCGAGTTCTAGGAATCTCACATCATTGATCTTTCTCGTAGGCACTTATTTCAATACGACTACCAAGTGGTCGACCGAAAATGTCCCAAAAGTCTGATCTCAATGAGCGTAGCATCGAGTATCAACCAACCTCGGTCTGCACCAAAGCCGACCATCTCACTACCTTCTAATGGCCAAGATGGGTCAATTAAGGTTCTAAAAGTTTAATTAGTGCTTGATGACACCACGCAGAAGCCAAATACTATCCTCAACTTGGAAATGAAGAGTATCAGGACATCCAAAGTGTCACACTAACGTAGCCATCATGTTGACCGTTTTGATATACGTCTAACGGTCGCGACGATTTATTGCTACTTACCTAAAAGGAAACCCGGATCCGGGTGTAGGATCCCCCAACAATATAATACCCAAGCAAGACAAGCAGAAAGCAGTAAATGTGATCTAGAAATCCCTAAGGTATTCTCTTTTGGTGTCTCACAGAGTCGCCAGCCTCGATACGTGAACTGACTTTGTAAGATTTTGTATCGCAATGTGCGGATAGCAAGAGTCCCACCGACTTTTATTTTTATCCAATTAAGGGAAGGTAAAAGTACAGAAAAAGACCTTCGTTAGATTCTGAGTAAGGGAGAGGGTTATGAAAAGGGAAGATATTAGCACCCCTTTCCATCCGTAGTTATCTACGGGCTCTTAGTTGCTCTTAGATCACTTTAAAAATTGTGCTTTCTGTGTGTTTGACAAAAATGTTTTGAAAAGGCATTTCGCTTTGACTTTGCAATGATCCATGTAGGAATGTATACAAAGTGTTTGGAAATGTTTCGTTTTGAATAGAGTTTGAACTTTGACAAAAGTGTGAGGTGTGAGAAGAATTTGGTAGAGCGAGCAACTAAAAGACTTATTACCCACTCAAAATTGGTCGTTTTCGTGCTTCTACGTTCCTTTAGAATAGCGCTAGCCGTACCATTAGTTGGTAGGTAACTCCATTCGTTGGATGTAAGCGGGACCTTCGAAGGGACATCGGATGGTCATAGAAAGCAACTTGTAGGAAGTATCCTAGCACACTCGAAGGGACTATCATCATTTTTCGTAGGCAACAATCGAGGGTCAAGATCATATATTCGTAGGCGACATTGTGGGTCTATGATATTTGTATCGAAGGGACTATGATGATTTGTTTGAAGGCAACGGTGCTAGAATACCTCTACGCTCGAGGACATGACCATTTTGAATTGTAAGGCAACGAGAGAATTACCCTAAGGGTGCATGTGTGAAAAGAGTGTGTTGATTCAAATATTTTATCTTGCAAATTAGTGGGCTATGTTGATTATTATCTTGCCATACACGCCTAATTACTAGTAATTTATAGGTGCGGAAATTAAAATGCGGAATGTAAAGATGCGAAAGGTAAATCCTACGCTATTACAAGGCTTTGGGGCGATACATAATTTAAAATGCGGAAAATAAAGTCCTAATTTAAACTATTACATCCCATATACAGTTACATTATTGGAAAATAAAATGATAAAGAAAAATTGTTTGAATTGATCAACCGCAAGAGAATGAGAAATCTAAAATGCGATATGAATCGAACAAGAGAAAAATGTTAGAAAAATGCAAATTTTAAAATAAGAAAAATATGTCATGCTGGAAATACTATAAATATGTTAAAATAAATTTTTGGGATTTTTTAGATGCAATTTAATAATTTAAAACTAATTAAATGTGATTTAACTGCAAAATTATGAATAAAAATAAATATGCATGCAAAATTATATTTTTAATTTTATAAATTAAATAAAGATTTTATGAAAATAATATAAAAAGAAAAATAATTTTTGATGATTTTTTAATGCATAAATAAAATTATGAAAAGAAATTAAAATAGATGCAAAAATATTAAATAATGAAAAATATGAGTTTTGTAAAGAGAAAAAAACCAAATGGTCCTGGCATGGTTCGAATCGAGACGTGAGAGCATCCCGAATAGTGAACGCCTTAACCAATCGAGCCAAGTGTAAGCTGTTTGAAACCGAGCGAGTAAGTTACAAACACGCGTCGCTTCCAATTGCCTCGCTCGCGGAGACTTCGCCTTCTTCGCTTCAAATATTTGAAAATCCAATACGGCCATGGCTCGACGCTAAGTCCCCGCAAACATCAAAATCCAGATACATAATATAAATGAATTCTAAAGGCATGGTTCGATTCTTGGGATCATTCCGAACGCATTGGTATTGGTCTCATGGTCCAATTTTTCCTTCAGAAACCCTAAAACATGCTCAGGAACCCTAACTATGGCATCTCGAGTTTCCGGCCATGAAAATGCAATTAAAGTACCCAGAAAGCTTGCAATCCTCCTACTAATCACAAAAACAAACACAAAACATGTTAAATATGCATGAAAATTGAAATACGATTTTGATTTTTCAAGAACAAACCGATTTGGATTTCACGATTCGATGGTTTTGGCAAAGTAAGGATCCGGATCGACTCGAACAACTCAAGGAATGTGTTGGACACCTCAAAAACGATTGAAAACGGCTGGAAGTATGATTGCCACTTGCTTGTTTGCCACGGTTTTTTCAGTTTTAGGTTAGGGTTCTTGAGCCAATTTTTCCGTTCTTTCTTGATAGGTATGCATCATATATTTATACTGGATGGATTTGGGATGGTTTTGGAAGAGAATCAATCAACATTCAAAGCAAATCAAATTTGATTTTTGTACAAAATCAAATTTTCAAAATTTGATTAATTTTCAATCCAATCTTGCCATATTGATCAAATTTCGAAATTTGCTGGCCTTTGTGAGTTGCTTGGGTCTCAAGGAAGGAATAAAAATCAATCTTGCAATTAATTTTGATTTTATACTTTATTTTAAATTTAATTTGTGTTTAAATGAATAAATTCCAAATTAAATAGAAAATAAAATAAAAATTCGTGGCATTGGGCTTGGATATTCCTAATTGTATGAGGAATAAGTTTGATGAAGAAAAGCAAACCCATTTGCAAAAATTTGATTTTAGAAGTATCTCTCTTTGTGCATTCTTTCAAAATTGCCCAACTTTTGAATGGTGTATCTTGCTCAATTTTCCACATTTTTGAGTGTTCTTGGACTTTTTGGAAAGCTCTAAGAGTCCTCTAACCAACCTTTTTGGTCTCATCTCAATTGGAGTTTCCATGCTCAATATGTCCTCAAAATAAAAAGTTGACTTTTTGTTGACTTTGAAAATGACCTGTAATGTTTTGAGCCATACCTCTCAAATGAAACCTTTTTTGGACATTCTTGTGAGACATGAAGTTGTAGAGAATTGAATTTCCTTCAAAACAAGAGGTGGTGGAAAAATTTCTGAGAAAGTATGAAGAAGTTATGATCAGTCAAAGTTCAGTTGACTTTTCACCTAGAAACCCTTATTTAGAAAGTTTGACTTTTGAGCAAATCTTGAGTTTTCTTAATGAATCATGATCAACCCTTGATCAAATGATAAATGTAACTTCAAAATGAGGATGTTGACCAAAAATTATGAAGTTTGACTGTATGTTGACCACAGTTGACTTTTTGTCCAATTCAACTGATTTTCAACCATCTGAGCAATTGTCTGAGCAATCTTGACTTGTAAGGCTTGAAACTTGACATGGAAAATCTTTGAAGCATATGAGGAGGCATGAAGACCAATAGAGATGTTGGAAGTCCATCTTGACCTGAGAATTGCCAAACCCTAGTTTGGGTTGATTGTCTAGGAGAGAGTTTGTCTGATCAACTCTTGAGGAATCCTTGAGTATGGATGTATGAAATATCTTGAGAAGATGGAGGGCAAATTTTGGGGTATGACAGTGCGGCCTGGGATTAATTTCACCGAGGCCCCACGGTGGGCGCCAATGTTCTTGCAGGAAAAACCTTATTAAAGATATTTTAGGGATTTGGACGCTCAAGTGTCGTTAACTCAAGTTCCAAGCTTATGATTGTCTTGCTTATCCCGCTGGCGGGAGCCCTATTTATATCATTCCTTCCATGAAGCTGTTTCTTCCCTCCCGTAATTGCCTCAGCGCATTAACCATGGCTTGAAGGCAAGGAGCTAGTTGTTACAGCTTGTAATCATTCGCTTGGTAACGTCTCATAAAGACTCTAGGAACTCTTCATCTTCATAACGTCTACTCAATCCTTCATCCTGAAGTAACTGCCGAACTACTCCTCGGATCCAGGCCGACCTCATGACCTTCCCCGAGATCCATGTCGGATAAGGACCTCATCCTTACGTCCGAGACCTATCCCGGATCCCTGCAATCTTTCCTCCAGACAACCATCTCGGCTGAGGATTTTTATGCATGATCAGGTTCTTCAGGAACTATATGAATAATTTATTTTGCAATCTTTAATTGATGCTTTATTCGTGCAATCCTTCTGGGATGCATTAAAAATCATCACTGATTTTATTTTTCTTTTTCTAATTAATATTTATAAGCAATAGATAAAGAATAAAAAAATATTACCTTCTAAAAGTTGGAGCTTCATGCTGATAACGTGTTATGAAATACATAAAAATAAAGAATAAAAGAAAGAGAGATAGAATAATTATATATTACTTTATTCGGTGTAATCGTATACAATAAAATAGGTCTTATTTATAAGATATCATAAAAATAATATCATAAATATATATTAATTTAAATAAAAAATAAAATTATTGAGAAATAAATCCTCTAATTATTCATAAGAGGCACATTTATTTAACATGTTATCTATAAATATAAATAAAAAAACTGTCAATAAAATGTAATTACATCAACTATCAACTGATTTAACAAGTTATTAAAACTAAGTATAAGTGTGACTAATCAATGATCGGCTTAATAATAATATTGAAATGGGCGTACTTGATTGTCTGCTAAACATTAATTATATGATTAAAATGGGCGTACTAGACTGTGTGCTTAATTATGTCGTAACACACATCTCATAACTCAAAAGTAAATGGGCGTACTAGATTGTCAGCTTAATTATGTCGTAACACAAATCTCATAACTCAAAAGTAATTAATGATAGCAAATTTTCATCTATACAAGTACCAAAGTTAGGCAGCGGATAACTTTCTTTTTCACCACATCACATGAATAAACTTGCAATGCTAAGAGAACAGATGCCACTACGTACTGTAATCAAATATTCCGTAGAACAATATTTTGATGTCATTAAATATATCACATCAATACTATTTGTAATGATACATCAATGAGTTTAATAATGTGAGACTAGATTATCCCTTAAAAAAATTAAAAATAATTTATCTTAATGATTTATATCGATGAAATTTTATCATATAAAAGTTTTTTTTTTGGACAAGCAAAAGAAGTTTTATTATTGCAAAATAATAGCATAAGGAATGCTATTCGACAGTTGCCACCTAACAACGAAAATGCATAAGAAAAAAATATCTAATATTTGTCAATAATGATACCAAGCCTAAACCACCCCTGACACAATACAGAAGGAAAGGAGCAATCAATTCAAAACATGAAACTCTTGGAGACGAAGAGCAGGAACAACAGTAGTGTTCCAAATTTTGCTGAGAAAACAGAATCAGTCCCCTGCTGATATATTGAGACTAGCACCAGATAAGTACGATATATGTAGCCGAAGTAAAACCACGTTACAGGGCTTCCAAACGTAAGATAGGTTAAAAATTTCATTTGTTCTCGAGATTTCGAGGCTAAAACCTTGATATACTACCACTGCGCAGATCCATAAAAACCTCCAACAGGTTCACATATGCACCACCAACATAAATACACGGATGAACTGACCGCCAAAGACCTCAAATAAGTAGAATTTTTGTGCAAGCATCCCAAGACTGCTCTAGGATTCATGTACCAAGATATGAAGTTATCTTCGATACTGTTGGATTTGATTTTAAGCCAATTCAATGACCATTGTGATCATACACAAAATCCTCAGCCGAGATGGATGCCTGGATGCAAGGATCCGGGATAGGTCTCGACCATCAGAGAGGAGATCTAAGTCCGACTTGGATCTCGGGGAGAGACACGAGGACGGTTTCGGCCCGAAGTGTAGCTCGGCAGTTACTCCAGTAGGAACGGTTGAATAGACGTTATGAAGATGAAGAGTTCCTAGAATCTTTATGAGACGTTACTAGTGAATGATTACAAGTCAGAATAACTAACCCTTGCCTTCAAAGCCATGGTTAATGAGCTGAGGCAGTTACGGAAGGAAAGAAATAGCTTCAAGGAAGGAATGATATAAATAGGGCTCCCGCCGGCGGGATAAGCAAGACACTTACAAGCTTGGAACTTGAGTTACGATACTTAAGCTTCCAAATCCCTAAAATCATTCTAATAAGGTTTTTCCTGCAAGAACATTTGGCGCCCACCGTGGGGCCTTGGTGAAATCATTCCCAGGCCGCACAAGCAAAAAACAGATACGGACGACAATGTCTCAAGCATCACCAACAGATCCACCGGATCTCACTCAGTTGCTGGCCATGATCGATGACTTGCGCCAGCATAACGAAACACTGCAGGATAATGTTCAAGCCCTTCAACTGAGGGGCTTGGATGAGGCGGAGGATCATGAGGTAGAGCCTCTGGAGCCGCAACCTTTGTCTCAGGCAGTCTGGGAGGATGTTGTTCCAGATAATTTCAAACCCCCTGTGCTGGCATCATACGATGGCAAGACGGACCCCCAGGAGCACATCATCGCAGTTAACAACACGATGGCACTCATTGGAGCAACCGAATCGCTCAAGTGCAAGCTGATGGCCGGTACCTTCAGAGAATCGGCCTTGCGCTGGTATATGGGGCTTCCCCGGTTGTCCGTAGTGAGCTATCAAGACTTCAACCGGAAAATCATTCAGCAACTAATCGATCGCAAGGTAGCCAATACCTCCTCTTCAATGTGAAGCAACGCCCCTCCGAATCTCTCTGGGACTTCATGGCTAGGTTCAATGAGGAGACTATCAAGGTCTCACATCCTAATCAGGAGATATTTGTGGCTGCGTTCCAGCATGGCCTTAAGGCCGGGCAGTTCAATGAATCCTTAGCCCAAAAGCCCGCCAAGAGCATGGACGAGATCATTACTCGTGAGTGCTACGTGAAGGAGGAGAAAGTAACATGGAGAAGCGAGCTCGAGATTCTAAAGAGCGGGTCGCGACGAACGAGTCCGACATCGCTATGCCCGTGAACGAACTCGGGACAAACGACCTCAACATCCACGATCGGCTTTTGGCTCCAGGGAGACGTTTACACCCCTCAACACCAGAAGGGAATATATCCTCCAGGACGTCAGTCATTTGAAGCTGCTCACACCACCTTACAGCAGTAAGTGGACTGTTAACACGGTTCTAGGGAGTGATCCAGTGCAGTGAGTTTCATCGTCTCAAGGGCATACCACGTAGTCCTGCGTACAATTGAGGAGGGAGATTGAAGTTAATTCAAAGAGGAAAACTATCAACATATGTGAAGGAGGATCCCGGGCGGACTAGCAAGCGGGATTCATCCCCACGACGAGACCCGGCTTCAGATTCTCGGTCCAAGAAAAAGGGTAAGGCAGTAGAAGAGGTGAAAGAAGCGAGGTCAACTCGGCATACTCTAAACACCATCTCAGGGGGCTTTGCGGGAGGTGGCTCCACTAGTTCAGCCAGAAAAAGATATGCCCGGGGTTCCGGGCAGGTACTTCGTATTGGAGCCTCGAGGTTTGATCCCGGGGTGGTAACCTTCTCTGGGGAGGATGCCAAAGAAGTTCTGCCACATGAAAACGATCATATGGTGATTGAGGTGCGATCCGGATGGGGCGAAACGTGTGTTAATCGATCCGGGGAGTTCCGCGGACGTCCTCTATTGGGAGGCTTTTAAGGGTATGGGTTTCGAGCCAAATGAGTTGTTGCCTTTCAGTGGGACTCTGGTAGGGTTCTCCGGCGAGCAAGTGCAGGTTCTGGGATACCTCCCCGTACAAACTACTTTCGGAGAAGGAGAAAATGCCAAAGCCGTTCAGGTTAGGTATTTGGTGGTTAATGCGTCGTCACCCTACAACATTATCATCGGGCGACCTTCGTTCAATGCACTTGAAGCGGTATTGTCAACATTGTTCTTGACTATGAAGTATCCCCTTGGCAACGGGCGTGTCGGGGTTATCCGTGGAGACCAGGGGTTGGCCCGGAAGTGTTATAAAGACAGTCTGAAGGCTAAGAAGAGGTCAGGTCCATCGGAAGCTTCTCCCAAACATGAGGTCGGCATGGTTGATATTGATCCGAGAGAAAGGACGGGCGAGGACGGACTTACTCCTCAGGAGGAGGTCAAAGACGTTCAGATCGGCCCGTTGCCCTCGCAAATTACCCACCTAGGAACGCAGTTGACAATGGAGGAAGAGACCGAGATAGTCCAGGTATTAAGGCAAAATCTAGATCTCTTTGCCTGGAAGCCGTCAGATATGCCGGGCATAGACCCTGAGATCATGTGTCATCATTTGTCAATTGATCCTGGAGTCAAAGCGATGTCACAAAGAAAGCGGAAGATGGGGGAAGAAAGGGGGCAAGCTGTGTCGGAGGAAGTGGGAAAGTTGTTGAAGGTCGGTTTCGTGAAGGAGGTACAATATCCAACTTGGCTATCAAACGTTGTTATGGTAAAGAAGAAGAATGGAAAGTGGAGAATGTGTGTAGACTTCACCGACCTAAACAAAGCATGCCCGAAGGATCCGTATCCTCTCCCTCACATTGATCGGTTGATCGACAGTTCTTCCGGTTTCGCCTCCTAAGTTTTTGGATGCCTACTCGTGGTACAATCGATCCGGATGAACCCTACCGATCGCCCAAAACAGCCTTCATGAAGCGAAGAATTTCTATTACAGAGTTATGCCGCTCGGTTTGAAGAATGCGGTGCGACCTACCAAAGACCGATGGATATGGTGTTTGCCCTCATTGGTCGGAATATTGAGGTGTATGTAGACGACATGGTGATAAAAACCACGCCGAGAAGACCATGTGATAGACATTAGGGAGACTTTCGCGGTGCGGAAATTCAACATTGAACCCGGACAAGTGTACATTCGGAGTTCAAGCCGCAAGTTCTCGGTTTCATGCTCACAAATCGGGTATCAAGCCAATCCAGATAAGTGCCAGCGATCATTGACATGCGAGTCCGACCTCGACGAGAAGTGCAGCAACTCAGCCGCCGTATCTCGTTCTTATCTTGTGCTAGGGATAAATCCATTCATTTCTTCTCGGCAATTAGGAAGAGAGCTCAGTTTGAATGGACGGAAGCATGTGAAGAAGCATTCAATGGGGTAAAGCAATTGCTGTCGGCGCCACCGGTGCTAGTCGACCCAAAGAAGGATCTCAGTTAACACTTTACCTGGCGGTATCTGAAGGGGCAATGAGTTCTGTGTTGGTACAAGACTCGGATGAAGGAGAGCGTCCGGTATACTTTGTGAGTAAGGTGTTAAAAAGAGCAGAGATCAGATATCAGAAGATAGAGAAGCTGGCCCTGGCACTTGTGACCACTGCACGAAAACTCAGACATTACTTCCTCGGACATCCCGTCCAGGTGAAGACTAATTTTCCTTTGAAGCGTGTGTTTAGAAGCCGACGGCCGGAAGGATGGTGTCTGGGCCGTGGAACTATCGTAGTATGAGATCGGTTTTAGTCCGTACCAAGATCAAATCCCAATCTCTAGCGATTTCATGGTGGAACTTGTCTATTCGCCAGAGAGGACTCTATTAGGTGGATCCCATCGCTGATGGTTCCTCTAATCTCAAAGGTAGTGGCGCAGGATAGTTCGGAGGGTCCGGAGAGATGGTGCTTGAATACTCTTTGCTTTGGATTTTCTGCGGTAACAACCGCATGCAGTATGAAGCTTTTGGCCGGTCCGAGGTTAGCTTTGGAAGTAGGAGTGACGACTTGTTAGTGCGTGCGATTCTAATTGGTGGCCGGACAAGTGGACGGGTCGTTTCAGGTAAAGGACCCTATTTTGGAGAAATATTTGCAGCAGGCTGTTTCATTGAGTCGGCAGTTTAAAGTTTTTGAAATATGTCATGTGGCCCGGGAAGAGAATACTCGAGCCGATGTACTATCACGTTTGGCTAGTTCTAAGGACTCCGGGATGAACAAATCGGTCATCCGTGAGGTACTTCCAGTGCCCAGTGTTGAAAAAGGAGAATCCCTGGCTATTCGTGAGGGAGACGGCGGGTGGATGAGCCCGATCGTCCATTATTTACAACAAGAAATATTACCTGGAGATAGAGAGAAGGCCAAACGCATCAAGAAGGTTTCATCCCGGTTTGTAATGGAGTCCGGGAAACTATACCGGTTGGGACGTGCAGCTCCCATGTTACGCTGCGTGTCAGAGGAGGATATGTCAACAGTGATGAAGGAGGTTCATGAGGGGACTTGTGGAAATCATGGAGGAGGAAGGGCTTTGGCTGGTCGGATCTTAAGGGCCGGGTATTACTGGCCTACGTTAACAAAGGACTGCCGGGAATATGTGGCACAATGCTCAAAATGCCAAGCGTTCGCTCCAGCCATTCACACACCATCCGAGCTCTTGCACACAGTTCTGGTACCATGGCCTTTTTATCAGTGGGGGGCTGACATCCTGGGGCCGTTCCCGGTGGCTCCGGGACAGTTGAAGTTCCTGATCGTAGCTGTGGATTATTTTACTAAATGGGTGGAAGCAGAAGCTGTGTCCCGAATCTCGGCAGACCGGGTCCGGCGTTTTTATTGGAGAAGTATCATCTGCCGATTTGGACTACCTCGTGTCATTGTTTCGGATAATGGGGCACAATTTGCAAGTACTTCGGTAGTGGAGTTCTGCAAGGAGCTCGGAATTCAAAACAAATTCATATCCGTAGAGCATCCGCAGGCAAATGGGCAGGCTGAGTCGGCCAACAAGGTCATACTTAATGCAATGAAAAAGAAGCTGGATTCGGCCAAAGGTTTATGGGCACAATGCCTACACGAAGTTTTATGGGCATACCATACCACAGTCCATTCCACAACGCAAGAGACTCCTTTCCGGATGGTTTTTGGTGCTGATGCCATGATTCCGGTGGAAGTAGTTTTACCCTCTTGGCGTCGGGAAAATTTTGAAGACGAGGCCAATAAACAAGCTCTGAATGAAGAGGTGGATTTCTTGGACGAGATAAGAGACTCGGCCCATGTCAGGGAAGTAGCAGCCAAACAGAGGATGACTAGACGTTTCAACTTGAGAGTAAAGCAGCGAGGGTTCAAGGTTGGAGATTTGGTACTTAAGAAAATAACCGATCCTACCAAGAAGGGTAAGCTAGATCCCAACTGGGAGGGACCATTCAGGGTCTCGGAAGAATTACAAAACGGAGCCTACAAGTTGGAGACTTTGGACGGATCAGAATTACCAAGGACTTGGAATGTTGCAAGTCTTAAGTTTTATTTTAGTTAAATATACTTATGTAAAAATAATTGGTGCACTCTTTTCCCTAGGCAAGGGCCAGGGTTTTTAATGAGGCATCTACCTAATGAAATTATATTGCAAAGATCCGATCCAGAAAAGAAATGGCGACGCATCGCTAAGCTCGGTCTATGATCGTCTTTCAGTCACGGAAAGGCTCTGTTCCCATGAGGAATACTCCTTGGTCAACCTCGCTTGAGGCTCTGAACCCTATGGCGACGTGCTGCTAAGCTCGGTCTATGATCGTCTTTCAGTCACGGAAAGGCTCTGTTCCCACGAGGAATACTCCTTGGTCAACCTCGCTTGAGGCTCTGAACCCTATGGCGACGTGCTGCTAAGCTCGGTCTATGATCGCTTTCATCACGGAAGGCTCTTCCCATGAGGAATACTCCTTGGTCAACCTCGCTGAGGCTCGAACCCTATGGCGACGTCGCTAAGCTCGGTCTATGATCGTCTTTCACCACGGAAAGGCTCGCTCCCATGAGGAATACTCCTGGTCAACCTCACTTGAGGCTCGAACCCTATGGCGGCGTCGCTAAGCTCGGTCTATGATCGCTTTCGACCACGGAAGGTTTCGTTCCTACGCGAGTACTCCTCGGAACGACCTTCAAAAATGAATAAAAAAGAAATGTAATCGAGTTGCATCGGGCGTTCCTTCAACACTCTCGCCAGTCTCGGTAAACCGATGTTACCTGGAGGTGTATGTTGGGGTTGTGAACAATTGTTATGTGATTTTCTCTAAAACCATTAGGATTGCTCGTCGCATCCAATGGCTCGGGGGGCTCATAAGTACTACATAAAAGTTCACAATTGTGCACGAAATGAACAAAAGGCAAAAACTCGGAAATTAATAGCAAAAATTCGGAAAGCAATTAAAAATAGCCCGGCAGGGCAAATATTCAAAGTACAAAATGCATCCGCCAAAAGGGATGACTAACTATGGAAATTCTAAAAAACAAAGAAATCAAGGATTGGGGTTGGCAGAGTTGGCATCCACCTTAGCGTTTTCTTCGCTAATGGTGGTCTCGCTATCATCCTCATCAACCTCCACCAGCTTCCCATCAACAATAGTCTTGAAGAAGTCAACCTCCGAGATGTCTATGTCGGGGTAAAGGCAACTGACTTGAGCTTTAGCCCGGTCAAAAGCTATGTCCCCGGCATCTAACATACCCATCTGGGAGTTCTTCAATGCTTCCTGCAGCTCGGAGCATGATTTTTCAGAATCCTGGAACTTGGTGGACATTTGGGCGAGCTCATCTTCCAAAGTCTTTATCCGTTTGCTTGCCTCCGAATTCTTCTCTTCAAGACTTGTAATGTTGCTAGTTGCTTCGGAGAGTTTGTTCTTGAATACATCATTGGCGTTGAGAAGGAATTGCTCGTTGTCAGTTAACCTCTTGACTTCGGCCTCTAACTCAGTTTTCTTTTTCTCCACATGATCACCAGATTCAAACAGATGGGTGAGCACAGACACCTCATAAGGTATGAGCTCGGTGATTGGTGATCCGCTAGAACCCGAGGGTCAACTTGTTCACCGGTTGTGGCGTTGAGATGGTCATACAAAAACTTAAGGCCGTCGAGTCAGCCCAACCGATTCTCGAAGAAGCTCGACGGAGCTATCACCAACCTTCAAAGAATTGGAGATGGCTCATCTGCCGAGTTGGTTTCGTTCCATAACGGTCTTCTTTTGGGGATAGACTCGGGGCTGGTTCAGTTCACCGGACGCCTGAGGAGAAGCAATGGCGTTTGTTTCGCAGCGGGATCACGGGTCGTGGCGTTCTTTTTCTTCTTGGACGCACTTCCAGCCCGCCAAATTGGACTTGGTCTCGGAGGGACCGCTTTGCCCATCCGGCAAAGACTTCACCATTAGCCTCTGTTCCTTTACGGATATATCGGTCATTTTATCCGTGGAAAATAAAATGAAGAAAAGAAGTTAAACATACAAATAAAGTATAGAATAGTAAAGCAATGAGAAGTTCTTACCTAGGAAGTCGGGACTTCTTAGGAGACAAGTAAATCCTTGACCGAATCGGTCCGAAAAGTCCGAATTTCTAAAGAGAGGATCTCGGTATCACTTAAGTCATCGTAATCAAAACCGAGATAGGGAGGATCACAAGTCCACAAGACGTTGAGCCCAGGATATTTCCTTCGAGCCCTTAAATTCAAAAAAAAGCAAACCGGATGCCACCGATCCCGATCCTGATAAAACCTTGAGGATCCTTGAAGTCGGATAATTGATGAAACCGATCGTAAAAGTAAAACCACTCCGTTTCAAATCCACGACGGACATCCTCTCAGAGATTCTAAAATCACATCATCTTCGTCTCCTGACGAGACACTGCGAAGTGCAGCGATTTCTTCATCTTGTATCGAGCTTAAAGCCAACCCCCTTTGATCGACGGTTGGTTTCCATTATTAGCTCCACCGATCACGTGGTCGAAACTTGATCAAAATCCACAACTCTCTTTAGGTCGATCGTCCTTTTGACATTCCTCACCTCACGCATGCATTCCTCGAGCAGGGTTTTCGCTCTTCATCTCCTAAATGGATTTTGCGATCAAGTCATCGCATTCCCTAATAATGACCATGTTTAGGATTGAAACAAAAATAGTATAAAGAAAGATAAAGAGAATGTGAGGGTTTTGAAACGGCAAGGATTGAAGTGGGTTTAAGAATATGTAGAGGAGGAAGGAAGGCAAATAAATGAAATATAATGAGTTGGAGGAAAAGAGGCATAAAATCTCGCTAAGGGATTGGGGGTGTCAAACTGTTTCTAAGAAAAATCAAAATATATACATCTCGCTAAGGGATTTTCAAACCATTGACCGAAAGGGGCTTATGATCATACACAAAACGAGATGGATGCACGGATGCAAGGATGGATAGGTCTCGACCATCGAGATCTAAGTCCGACTTGGATCTCGGAGAGTTTCGATAGGGATTCCGAACGGTTGAATAGGACGTTATGAAGATGAAGAGTTCCTAGAATCTTTATGACGTTACTAGTGAATGATTACAAGTTGCTAACTCCTTGCCTTCAAAGCCATGGTTAATGAGCGTTGGAAGGAAAGAAATAGCTTCAAGGAAGGAATGATATAAATAGGGCTCCCGCCGGCGGGATAAGCAAGACACTTACAAGCTTGGAACTTGAGTTACGATACTTAAGCTTCCAAATCCCTAAAATCATTCTAATAAGGTTTTTCCTGCAAGAACACATTGTTTTACAAATTATGCCATGTTAGATAAATTGATCTCCTCATTCTTGAATAGCTTGCCATTTCGGGCGTTCCATATGCTCCAGATGCTTGCGAACCAAATTACTTTAACTCTATCAACGAAAACTCTACCGCTTCCAATGAGATTCTCAAATTGAATGAGGTTATCAATCCCATTGTTTTGCAAATTTGTTGCGATCCCCAACCACTTCGAGATATTATGCTAGATACCTGCAAAAATGGGCATATGAAAAATCGCTACGCTAATAAACGCTTTTGACATCACTACAAAGGCAACGCTTTTTGACAAAAGCGCTGTTATAAGTTGTAAAAAAAAATTCGCTAAAAAAAGTGCTTTCTAAGGCTACCTTTAGAAAGCGCTTTATAAAAGCGCTGCTAAAGGCCTTACAAATACCCCACCTTAAAAAGCGCTTTTGTAAAAGTGCTCTAAAGGTTAACCTTAAAAGCGCTTTTGAAAAGCGCTGCTAAATGGTAACCTTAGAAAGCGCTTTTAAAAAGCGCTACTATAGGCATATGAAATGAAAGCGCTTTCTACGGAAAAAGTGTTGTTAAAGCTGGACTTAAGAAGGCTCTTTTCAAAAGCGTTGTCTTTGCTAATTTTATAATTAAAATTCTTAAACCCTAAACTAACAAAACACGCGTTTTCAGAATTCTCTCATTCATTTCTCAACAGTTCTCCTCCTCCTTAGAATCTTTTCACGTTGTCCTCCTCCTCGTCTCACTGTCATCCTCCTCGCCTCACCGTAACAACCAAACATCTCTTGTCCTCACAGTATACCCTCTTTCATACTCCCTCTGACGATTACAGTTCACCGTCGTACTCCCTCCGACGATTACAGTTCTGCCTCCGTCGCACTCCCTCCGACGATTATAGTTTCCTACCGCCATCACCACCCTTCAACAACTTTGTTGTTGGTAAAAAATTTCACTATCCTTTCTATTAAGTTGTGGCTTATGTTTTTAACTGTAATTTTTTCTGTAATTTTCACTATCAATTTCACTGCAATTTTTTTCCTGAAATTGTTAGTTGTTGATGTTTTCTTTATTAGAGTATATCAAATTTGTTTTAAGTTTAGGCTTAACTGTTTGTTTTGAATATGAGTTTTGTTACTGTTAATGGAATTTGTTAACTCTTCTCTAGCCTTGTTTCTGTTTCTCCATAAAAGATAGTGTAATAGATATTAGGGGTGTTGAAGTGGTGTTGATGGTTATCTTGATAGTTGATTAACAACTAAGTATAAGTTCATGAGTGCTTATTGATTGAACTTAATTCTTCCTAGGATTACCCATTCTTTTCCTCTCAAATGTATAGAGAATCTGGACTATTCTATGATGCTTTGTGCCTCTTGGTTTTACTTTAATATAGTAACAATAATACATATGTTTCTCAAGTAATAAAGTAACAACAACACTTCTATTCCTCAAGTTATGTAGTAATATATGGTGTAATCTTCAGTTGTTTGTTTGTTTATTTGGATTTTGATTGGGTTTTGTAATGCTGTAGGGTTTGGAATTATGCTTTATGTTTATGTGTGTGTTGGTTTACTTGTGTTTAGATTGAATGGATGAATGAATGAGTGAATTATTTGTCTGTTTATTTGAAAATAGATTTAGAATTTGTGATAACTTTATTATGTCATGATCTTGTTGACTTGTTGTTGAAAAATTAATCCAAGTTTCATAATGATGTAAGTAAGTATTGAATTTTCTATATATATATATATATATATATATATATATATATAAATATATAGGGTTACTTGTGAAGTGTGAAAGTTTGATCGTTTACAAGAATCTAAAACTGTGTGGGTCTAGAAGTTGCTTACTTCTCTACAGGAAATTAGTTGTTCTCTCTCGCCACTGTAATTAGTTGTGCTATGATGGGTCATTTCCACTTTAATCAGTTGCTTACTTCTCTACTTGTGAATGAACTGTAATTATTAGTTGAGTCGATTTTTATTGTATGAAATTTTTTATAATAGAAGTTTTCTTTCCTTTAAATTAGCAGCATTTCCCGACCTACTTCGACGTACGACGCTCATTCTTGCGTTTCCTTGAGTTCGGTAAATCCGAGGTAAATTTCTTCCTCAAATTACTGGTACTGTGATGAATTTGTCTGAAATTGTGTGAATATGTTGTGTTTTCTTGCTCTGGATCCATTCTGTGTATACTTTGTGTTTTGACAAAAATGCATTGTACCGTTTTGTACCCTAATTAGTTTTTTTTTGTTTAGCTTAATTAGTAAAACCATGGATAATACATGGATGTATTCCAATCGATTATCGAAAGAGTACGACAATGGGGTATCAGAATTCGTTAAGTTTGTTGTTGCACATGCCAAAGACCCCAGTCAAATTACATGTCCTTGCTTGGGTTGTTGTTATGGGAGTCGGGTTGACGGGGTTCAGTTGGCATCGCATTTAATACGGTATGGAATTGATAGAAGTTATACATTATGGAATTTGAATGGTGAGAAAAGTAACGGGAATGTTGAATCGGGGTATACTACGACCTATGATTCAACCGACAATTGCACAGATACATACAATTATGATCAAGTTGAAGAGATTGCAAAAGCTCTTGAAGAAGATCTTAAGGATTGTCCCAAAATGTTAGAATGGTTGGTAAGCGATACAGAGAAACCGTTGTATAATGGTTGTACAAAATTCACAAGATTGTCTGAGGTATTAATGTTGTACAACTTAAAGGCGGGCAATGGATGGTTGGATAAAAGTTTCACAAAGTTATTAGCCCTTATGAAAGATATGCTACCAAAGGATAATGTTCTTCCCAATCGAACGTATGAGGCCAAAAAGATGTTGTGCTCTATTGGCATGAGCTACGATAAGATACATGCATGTCCAAAAGATTGCGTTTTTGTTTCGAAATGAGTATGCATCGTTAAATGCGTGTCCTAAATGCGGCACCCCTCGATATAAGTAAAAGTTGTCTCCGGCAAAAGTATTGTGGTATTTTCCTATAATTCTGAGATTTAGACTCATGTATCGTAGTGAAACCATTTCAAGACACTTGACTTGGCATGCAGATGAAAGAATTATTGATGGAAAGTTTCGACATCCGGCAGATTCACCACAGTGGATGAAAATTGATAATGATTATCCTGAATTTGGAAAAGAAGCAAGAAACATTCGCTTGGCATTGTCTATTGATGGAATGAACCCATACGGTATTCAAAGTATCTCGCGCAGCACATGGCCTGTGATTCTTATGATTTATAACCTATCTCTGTGGTTATGTAAGAAGATTAAGTACATGATGTTATCTATGTTAATTTATGGGCCTAAACAACCAGGGAATGACATAGACGTATACTTGACACCCTTAATCGAAGATTTAAAGTTTTTGTGGGAGAACAGTGTGGAGGTTTATGATGTGTATAGGAAAGAAAGTTTCAACTTGAAGGCTATGTTGTTTGGAACAACTGATGATTTTCCAGCATATGGAAATCTATCAGGGTACAACATTAAAGGTCAAAAAGCGTGTCCTGTTTGTGAAGATGGAACCGATACAACACGATTGGACCTTTGTCAGAAGGATGTCTTTCTCGGTCATCATAGATTCTTAAACTCTAATCATCATTACCGTGGGTGGAGAAAAGCATTAAATGGAAAGGAAGAACAAGGTAGAGCTCCAACAATGTTGACAGGTGATCAAATTTTTGAAAAGTTGAAAGAGGTGAGTACTCAGTTTGGCTATCCTTTTGCACATATACTTGTCAACAGTGGGTGGAAGAAGAGGTCAATTTTTTTTGAATTCCATATTGGAAGTCGTTGTACGTAAGACATTTCCTTGATTTTATGCATATTGAAAAAATGTATTTGACAGTGTTATTGGTACGTTACTCAATATACAAGGAAAGTCTAACGATGACCTTAAAGTAAGGAAGGGCATGGTAAACATGGGAATGAGAACTGAATTGGGACCCGTGAAGAAAGGAAGACGAACATATCTACCACCTGCTATTTACACTCTGTCTAGAAAGGAGAAGAAAATATTGTGTAAGTTCCTAAGTGATGTTAAAGTTCCCGAAGGCTACTCATTAGATATTAGAAGATTTGTGTCTATAAAAGACCTCAAGTTAAAGAGTTTAAAGACGCATGATTGCCATGTTATAATGGAAAATTTTCTACCAATAGGTATACGTTCTATTCTGCCAGTAAGAAGCGCAATAACTAAACTGTTTTTTTCTTCAAGTCAATTTGCAGTAAGGTGATCGATCTTGCGATCTTACCAACATTACAAAAAGAAATAGTTGTTACTTTGTGTGATCTTGAAATGTATTTTCCTCCTTCGTTTTTTGACATAATGGTTCGTCTTGTCGTTAATCTTGTGAAAGAGTCACAATTGTGCGGACCCGCTTATATGAGATGGATGTACCCTACTGAATGTTATATGAAAATATTAAAAGTGTATGTGAAAAACCGAAGTCGGCCAGAGGGTTGTATTGTATAACGATACATTGTTGAAGAAGCGGTTGAGTTTTGTACTAAATATCTGTCAAATGTTTAATCAATTGAACTCCCCAAATCTCACATTGTTGAAAAGAAAGAAGGTAAAAAGATAATTGGAAATAAAGTTGTGACAGTATCAAGGGTCGAATGGGATCAAGTGCATTTGTATGTTCTACACAATGAGATTAAGGTTGAGCCGTATGTTGAAATGCACAAGAGTGTTCTCTGAGGTTTAAATCAGAATAGAAATGAGGAATGGATAGTATGAGAGCACAACCGGAGTTTCATACCATGGTTTAAGGAACATATTTATTCAAAGTATCGTTCAAATCCCGCTTTAGTAACAGAAAGGTTGAGGTGTTTAGCATATGGTCCAAGTTTGGTTGTGTTTTCTTATAGCGCATACGCAATTAATGGATACACATTTTATACCAAAGAACAGGATGATAAAAGTACTATTCAAAATAGTGGTTTCACCTTGGTAGCTGAAGCAATGCACATGGGGGTGGCAAAAAGGATGGATTGGATGGATATGGATTGGATCGTTAATGGATGGATTAAAACAATCCATTAATCCATTAAAACTTCCTTAAATAAATCCAATCCATCCATTTAAAAATAAAATCCATCCAATCCATCCATAAAAAAAAAAAATTTCAATTTAAAAAAAAACAAATCAATTTTTTAAAAAACAAAAACTTAAAGTCTTTTTTGGAAAATTTTTTTTCAGTTTTAATTTTTTCAAAAAATTTTTTTTGAAAAAAAATTTTCAATTTATATTAAAAAATAAAATAGTTTTTTAAAAAAAATAAGACTTCCAGTTTTTTTCAATTTTTAAAAAATATAATATTTTTTTTACAAATAAATTCCAGTTTTTAAAAAAAAAATCTTTTTTTTTAAAAAAATTCCAATTCTTTTTTCAGTTTTTACAAAAAAAAATTCCAGTTTTATTTTTCAGTTTTTAAAAAAAAATTCAATTTTTTAAAAAAATTTCCAATTTTTTTAAATTTTGTTTTCAATTTTACAAAAGAAAAACATTTTTTTTAAAAAACAATTCCTATTTTTTTTTGAAAATTTATTTTTCCAGTTTTTCGGAAAAAAAAAATATTTTTTTTCTTAAAAAAAATTCCAGTTAAAAACATAAACCAATTAAAAAAAATGTTTCCACCTTTTTTAAAAAATGAAAACTTTTTTAAGTTTGTTTTCAAAAAATTCCTGTTTTATAAATTTTTTTTGAGTTTTTCCAAAAAAAAAAACATTTTTTCTGAAAAGCAATTCTTTTTTTTTTCGAAAATTGTTTTTTTCCAGTTTTTAAAAAAATTCCTGTTTTATTTTCGATTTTTTGTTTTAAAAAAAATTCCAATTTTTTCTCAAATTTTTTATTTTCTATTATAAAAAACATATTTTTTTTAAAAAAAAGTTTCCACCTTTTTTCAAACATTTCTTTTAAAGTTTTTGTTCAAAAAATTCCAGTTTTTTTTAAATTTTTTTCAGTTTTTAAAAAAAAAACATTTTTTCTTAAAAAGAATTTCTGTTTTTTTTTGGAAAATTTTTTTTCCAGTTTTTCAAAAAAAAAAATCCAATTTTTTTCAATTTTTTATTTCAGTTTTAAAAAAAATATATTTTAAAAAAAAGGTTTCCACCTTTTTTCAAAAAATATTTTTTTTTTTAAGTTTTATTTCTTTAGTTTTTCAAAAAAAAATTCAAATGTTTTTTTGAAAAAATATATTTTTTTCCAGTTTTTTTTTTAAAAAGTTTCATTTTTTTAAAAACTAATTTTCTTTTTTCTTAAAATATATATTTTTTAATTTAAAATGAAAAAAATTAATTTGATATAAAGAATAATCCATTGGATCATTAAAATGTGGTGGATGAATTGGATCAATCCATATTTATAAATGGATGGATTAGATCAATCCATTAACTTATTTTTCACTTGGTGGATGGATTGGATGAATTTTTTAATGGATGAATTGAATGGATTTTGTGTTAATGGATTCAATTGCCACCCCTAAATGCACATATCAAGTGTGAAGGACTTAAACCCGAAATTTGCAAATCTATCATATTTTGGGGTTATCGAGCGCATTTGGTTGTTTGATTATGAGAAGTTTTAGATTCCTATATTTGGTTGCAAGTGGGTTGAAAATAATAATGGCATACGGATGGATAAGTTAGTATTTTTGCAAGTGGATCTTAATAGAGTGGGGTACAAAGACGAGCCTTTCATTCTAGCCTCTCAAGCTAAACAAGTGTTCTATGTTACTGACCCGACAAGTACGAAATGGTCTATAGTGCTTTTATCTAACAAAGTAATTCATGAAAACATTGGAGATCAAGGTGATATTGGTGTTGACATTGAATCTTTTACCATAAATGATCAAAATGAGAATGAATCGTGTATTAGAAATGATCATAATGAGGGTATTTGGATCAATCCAACCGTCCGCGTTGTTAAGAGACGAGTAGAACATATTCCTACCAAGAAAAGAAAGAGACATTAGTGAAAAAGGTAATAGTATAATTATAGCCTATATATTCAATAAAATTTAAATATATGTCATTTTATATATATATATATATATATATATATATATATATATATATATATATATATATATATGGATTATTGATTATGGATTTTTATATTTGTCATTTCATTTTTATTTTTTTCTTTATTACAGGTCAAATGGCTAGTAATTAAGAAAACTAACAAGATGCAAATGCTCCAGATGATACTTCAGAAAAATATATTACATGAGGCATAACTATTATGAGGAGAATCATTCGTGATAGAGATAGAGGAGTAACATATAATGTAGATTGGAATGATGAGGACCAACTAATTGGGTCTAATGCTGCAAAGTTAACAAGAGGAGAGTTGGATTAGGGTAAAGAGAAAATTTGGACTGAGATAAAGGTACCATATATGGTTGTTGTTATTTGCTTTATCTTAACGATAATGTGTTTAAATTACTTATACTAACACACTCTATGAGTATGTTTTTTCGTAGAGGTCTTTTAACATTGAAGATACCTGTAAAAAGTTTATACTTGGTTTGGCCGGAAAAAGACACAGAGGGTGGAGAGCTTTTTTAAGAAATAAGTATCTTAAGGATGAGGAAGGAAATTTTGTTGAAGAGGATCCGGAACTTCCAAAGAAATATGAGAACTTCGTTAAACCTGAATAATTGGTTGCTTTTGTAGGCCAAAGAAGAGACGAGAATTTCAAGAAAGTGATTGCCATAAATCGTTAGAGAGCGTCATAACCCACGTATCCATACAAAAAAGGGCGTTTGGGATATGCACGCTTATAGGAAAAAATGTAAGTAAATATAAATGCTACGATCTTATTAATTCTCTCAATGTGTTATAATTGATGATCTTATTATTTGTGTCAATGCGTAGTTAGATGAGACGAAAAGTGATGAAACATCACTACCAGCACATGTGTTGGGAAAGAAAGCTCGTGTGGGCAAGGATCGAGTTGTTAATCCCGATGTTCAACATATTTATGATGAATGTGTAAGTATAACATTGTGTCTTTAATTAAATCAAATTTTTATTAATATATAATTAATTTTTTATCTCCACTAATAATTTTTTATATGTAAATGAATTACAGGAGACCCTATCGTAATCGGTAACCACAAGTGAGGACCAGGATAACAGGAGCGTACTTAGTCGAGCACTAAATGTTACTAAGTACCCCGATCGGGTGAGGGGTAAAGGTCATGGTGTGAATCCAACCTCCTTGTATAAGCATCCAAGGAAAACAAATCCTATAAATAAAGAAGTGATGCAAACATTGAAGGAATTACAAGCACAAGTCCGTGAATTACAAAAGGATAAAGAGAGATATATGGCGGAAAAGTGCAGTTCACAGTTGAAAGAAACTAGTGACAAAGCTAGTATCAACTGTTAAAATAAATTTCCCGAGGTAATTATATATGTTATTGTGAAATTAAAATAGAACATTTATGTTAATTGACATATATACACATTAACGATAAAATATTTATTATTGGTTTATTGCATTTCATCTTGTCAGCTATACTTATCGTCATCGACTTATCGCCTAGTTGGCAAGGGAAAAATGCATAACATTTTGTGATATTTACTTCACCATAGACCGATCCCGGATGGACACATGAAAGTATCGGTTGATGTTGCATTAGATCTGGATGCGTTGCTACCGGTACCTGACACTATTTTCGAGACCACATTGTTGCAAGATGCAATAGGATCTTTTGTTGCATGGCCATCAGACCTCATTTTCATAGATGATCAGGTATGTTGAAAACCATTATGAATCTTTAAGTATTCAACTTTCAATTCTGACCTCATTTGTTTACATGGTAATTTTAGACTCCTACAAAACCCGCATCTAAGGATAAAGGGATTTTGCAGCACGGCGAGTCTGTTGCATCACAAAAAGAGGTACGTTTAAAGTGTTAATTATATGATCCAATAGAAATATGCATGATTTTATAGTTTACCTAAGTTATATGATTTTTAGGTACCTGCTCAAGGGTCACAGCAAGTGAACCAGAAAATTGGTAGCGTACCACCCAAGAAAAGGGATGCTCCAAAGACCGTGCCAAAAAAGGTGCTTTTGTGCCTCGATTCCGGATGTGTCTTGAAACACTTGTCACAACATCAAATTTAATAAATAGTGGTATTCGTTAAATTGATATGGATGAAAGTATCTTTGGTTTTTCTTGCAATGAAATAATTGGACAAGAGGACATGGAAGATATTTTTCATCATAGAGAATTAGGCGTTGGTGTTATAGACTTATACATCCGGTAATTCGATCAATATATTATTTAATTAGTTGAACAATTTATTTACACATTTCATTGAAAATATTCTAATGTTTGTTATGTTTTTATTTAAGGTTGTTATATGACAATTTGATGCGCGGGAATCAATTGTCAAACAGATTCCATTTCATGTCTTCCTCCCGTGTCAGCGGAACGACAATTGTTAGGGAACCGGAGTCAGTAAGAGAGCACTTAGTCGAGAGATTCATGCCAATCGGCAGTACAGAAAGCTTCTACCTTTGGGCGTATAGTACTATTCCTAAAGGGTTAGATTTTCATTCTAAGTTTATTCAAATCTTTGTTTCTATTGCGTAGAAAATTTCCATATAAACTTTTGTTTGAATTTATAGACATCACTGGTTGTTGGTTGCTATGGATCCTATACAATAAGTGGTCTATTATCTGAATTCGGTAGATGGTGATTGGACTAATTATCTGAAAATGAAGTTAATGATTGATACGTAAGTGAGATTGTTCTAAATATTCGTGTATATTTATATATTTAATTATTTAATTATTTTTGTGAGATTGTTCTAAATATATGTTTTTATTTTGTTAGATCAATACAAGTATTCCGAAGTCAAAGAAAAGCTCGAGTACAACGGTCTAAATCCAACAACATTACATGGATCAAAGTGCAGGTACATTAATTTTCACAATTTTGCTTATAATATTGATGCTACTTAATAAAACAAGGTAGATATACATTCTTATTTGTTTTTCTATATAGTGCACTCAACAACGAAACTGTATAGATTGCAGATACTTCGTTTTAAAGTTTATCAAAGAAATCCTTCAAATGAATCGAATAGAGATTCCAATCACGGTATGAATTTATAACTAAGGATTTGTTTTATTATTTATCGGATATTTCATATAATTTATTACTTTTAACTAAATCATGCATATTATATTTTGTTATATAGTACTTCGATGAATACAAGTGTGCATATTACACGAAATCAGTTGGAAGAAATCAAAGAGGAATTGTTTCAATATTTTAGTGAGCAAAGAATCATATAAGGTATGAATACATTATTGTGTGAAAAGTGTTATGAATATATTATTGTGTGAATACATTATTGACCGTGTTATTATGTTCATACCTTACAAGACCAGGACCCCTCGCTCGTCGGTATTTGGCGAGTTTGATAATGCCTTTTTTTTTTGCATATATTTTGGTTTTATAATGGCATATATTTTGGATTATAATGGATTACAATTGTATATTACAGGTTTATGGGATTACAATTGTATATTACAGGATTAATGGTTATTATTGACCGTATTATTATTCCAGGTTTAAACCAAAATATAGACCTAAAAATGTTGCCTAGAGACACTTTAGAAAGCATTTTTCCTGGAAAAGCGCTGCCTAAGGTATACATTAGGCAACTCTTTTGAAAGCGATGCCTTATGTACACTTTAGAAAGCGCTTTTCCAGAAAAAGCGCTTTCTAAAGTGTACATTAAACATTGCTTTCAAAAGTGTTGCCTTATGTATACCTTAGGCAACGCTTTTCCAGGAAAAATGCTTTCTAAAGTAGGCCTTTAGCAGCGCTTTTCCTTGAAAAAACGCTGCCTAAAGATGCCTACAGAAAGCATAAAAGGAATTCTAAAGTAGGTCTAAGAAAGTGCTTTTTCAGAAAAAAAGAGTTGCTAAAGGCCTACTTTAGAAAGCACTTTATAGGAAAAAGCGTTGTCTTAGGCCTACTCTAGACAACGCTTTTGCCTAAACAAAAAGCGCTGTTAAAACCTACAGCAGCGCCACCTACGGTAGTGCTTTTATCCTAAATTATCACTGGACTGAAGTTCTAATCACCATCACTGAACCAAAGTCCTAATCTTCATCACTGGACCAAAGTCCTAATCACCATTACTAAACTAAAGTCTTAAACTATGCCATTAATGGATGATGCACAACAACATAATAAAAACGACTACTACTAGTTAAAACACATCATCATTTATGATTTCATCATTACATCATCATATCATAATAAAAAAATCATCATCATATATACTCATGAAATCAAAACATCATCATCACACTATCATATCCTCATCATGTTATCATCAAAGAAGTCATATCATCATCATAACATCATACAGACATAACATCAACTAATCATCCTAGTATCCAAGCATCTTCATAACCCACAACTCATCATCACGTCCTTACATTATATAAGGTATCATCAATTATTGTCTTCTAATCATCTTTTATAAATTATTACTATCATAATTTAACATGGGGAGCCTAACTTCATTTTATATTAGATATTGGGGATATTCTTCCTATTATTCATTTTATCACATCTAAATAAAGTTCATTGCGTTAGCTATTTAACACATTGAATGGTACCTCAAACCGAGTTCTTCACAATAGAACATATCACCAAAACCATCATAAAATCACCACAATATCATGTATTATATTTTAACACGCCCATCACTAAGTCATCGTGAATCACATCATTTATGTCACAACAACATCATTGACAAATCACCAAGACAAAACATGAAATCAACATCAAGTTTATCATTAAAATAGCACATCACGGTTTAGAACAAGTAATAGATCAATCTCATAAACACATAGATACTATAATCATGCATAAAAACACTCATATAATTCAATCATAATATAGTTCATCTCGTTAGCTTTCCAACGGTTTGAACGACGCATCAATCACAGTTACGGCTCAAAAGTTATGGTCGGTACAAAAATCTGTCAAAAATTGGACTTCCACGGGTTATGTTATGTCGACCGCTTGTTGTTATTTTGCATCAACCTCTACCCTGTTTGCGTCGACGCAAACTGTCTGTATCCTGTATTTTTCTGCACTTTTTCCTCCTGAAATCTTTAGCGTTTGGAGGCCTTCTGGACCTCCGAATTCGATTTCGTAAAAAGTTCTGGTTTCACAATTTAAAATCCTATGATTCTATAACATTATAAACAGCCTATAAAAATTATTTAAAGGTCCAAACATCATATATTCACCAACAGTTCACTCATTCATTCATTAAACTCATGGTTTTTCATCAATTTCATCAATCTTCATCCAAGATAATCAAACAAACACAATCCTACAATCATCTAAAACTTAGATCAATTATAATAAGAATGATATACACCCTTACCTTAGATTCCTAGATCCTGATCTTTCTCTTTGCGATCTCCACGATGAGTCCCAAATTCCTCATGCCCTAGCCTCTTCTTTCACCATTCTTCCAAAAATATGATCGTAATAAGTGAATGCACAAAACCCAACTTATACCTTTTGTCATTTTTACCCCTTGGACCCCTATTATGTTATTCCATTATTTCCCTAACTTATTCCATAAAACATTAAAAGCTAAGGGAGTCAATTATCCGAGAAGAATGTGTTATTACCCCACGCATCTGGTGTACTTCATGGGATCCACTTCTGCCTACTCTAATCTAAGGGTGTTTAAAATCTAACTCTAAAGCTTAAAAGCTAAAGGAGAAAGGGAATGCATGTATAGATAACGAACCATCCGACATAGAGATGACAAAACATCAAATAAAGAATGGTAAAACATGTGAGAATGACGAAACATCTAACATGGATGGCAAAACATCATACAGGGAATAGTAAAACATGTATGGATGACGAAACATCTAACATGGATGGCAAAACATAAGACAGGGAATAGTAAAACATGTATGGATGATGAAACATCTAACATGGATGGAAAAACATCAGGAAAGACATGGATTTCTTTTACCTTGAAAAAGGATTTAAGTTTTGCTAATGTGTTTTATGAACTTGATAAAGAATTTTTTTAGTTTTAATATGCAAAAGGGGGAAGAAAAACAAATAAGGGAAAACTATCTATTTCTACCCCTAATATTGTCATACAAAGATTGGCCTAAGGTCTAGGAGAGAGGGAAAGAACCTACCTAATGGCATGCATGGATATCAATCCTGAGATCTACTCAATTTGCTTCCTAAGATTGGATCGATAAATCATACGGGAGCATGTGATCATAAAAAGCAAACAGGCTCACACTTGAGGAGTATCCACTCACTCAAGTAGCACACACCTAACCATGGTATCATGTCACCAAGGTAGGAAATCGAAAGGGATACCTAACCACGATGTTATGTCATCGAAAGGATAAGGGGGATGAGAAACCTAACCATGATATCATGTCATCAAGGTAAGATAAGAGGGAAGTTCCTGACCATAGATAACTACTTATGTAGGAAAGAATGGGTCTTGAAAGCTACTCTTAAACAAGGTATCATATTGCCAAGGCAAGAAGTATATAGTGGGGAAAGTGAATGTTCAAAGCGACTAAACATCTAACCAAGAAATTGAGCATCGAGGTAGGAGATAGAAGGCAATATGAACAAACAAGTAATGTCAATGTTGACCAACGCGAACTCCTGACAAAGTGTGGGGGTTTGATTGCATAACCATGTATTCCACTTGACGACTTGATAACAAGAGAAATAAACTCCAAAGTATCAGTGTGTGGCACGAGCTAAGGATGACACAGACTAGAAATTACGGGGTTTGATTGCGAACCATTTTCCGCTTGTCTTCTTTGAGGACTTGTCATGGTGAATGGAAATGAGGCACCTTCTCTGATGTCTTTAGCATAAATGTAAACACATATATGCACAATCACAAGTAGAAAATAAGTACGGAATGCCTTCTAAAGGACTTTAAACAATGACTTTGAGCGCACTCTCTTTATTATCCTACTTCTCATTATATCTAAGAAAGCTATAAAATATGCATCTCTATTCCTATTTCTCATGGCATAGAAAAGCGATAAAGAATGCAATGTGAAGTGGCATGAGGGAATACCAAACATATGTCAATTTTTATAAGCTAAAACGTAGAAAAAGAAATCCATAATACTTCATGAGCATTTTTCATCAATAATAAAATAATAAGCAATCTCAAATGCGGAATATGCCTCAATGTGTCAATGAGATAGTAAACCACAAATCGAAATGTGTGTCAAGCACATTCGAATATCAATAAGTACACCTGCACAAGATAATGATCCAGACAAGCGATGTGAAATACAATGTAACATAGAATGTGTGTCGGACATATTCGTATAAAAAAACAATGTACCTGCACAAGATAACAATCCAAACATGTATACAAAAATACATTGTATCACGTAATATGTATCGGACACATCCGTATAACAAAACAGTGCACCTGCACAAGATAACAATCCAAACAAGTATGCAAAATATCTCAAAGAATGAGAATATAGGCCATGTGTATCAGACGCAGAAGTGAACCAATAATTAGTGGCCCAAGCATGTCTTTCAATCATATCATCAAGCGATAATTACATGATTGAAAACTATCTCAAAGTACCTTGCACAAGTCAACAAAAATTTTAGAAATAAAAAGGCAACGAAATCGTAAGCAAGAAATACTATCACAATTAAAATCAATGTTAAATCATGAAGAAATGGGAATTAAATGCACATTGGAAGCATAAGAGTAAAATCCGGGAAGCCACGCTCACATCTCACAATAAGCCGAAGCAACATCGAAAACAAGGAAATTCGATCACAATAGTGTAATACGGTGAACTGACTTTGAGATTTTTGTATCGCAAATGTACGGATAGCAAGAGTCGTCACCGACTTTTCTTTTATCCAATTAAGGGAAGGTGAAAAGAATAGGAAAAGACCTTCGTTAGATTCTGAGTAAGGGAGAAGGTTATGAAAAGGCAAGGTATTAGGACCCCTTTTCATCCGTAGTTATCTACGAGCTCTTAGTTGCTCTTAGATCATTTTTAAAAAAGGTGCTTTATGTGTGTTTGACAAAGGTGTTTTGAAAAGGCATTTCGCTTTGACTTTGTAATGATTCATGTAGGAATGTATACAAAGTGTTCGGAAATGTTTCGTTTTGTAAAGAGTTTGAACTTTAATAAAAGTGTGAGGTGTAAAAAGTATTTTGATAGAGCATGCAACTAAAAGTCTTATTACCTACTCAGAATTGGTCGTTTTCGTGTTGTTTTACGTTCCTTTAGAATAGTGTTATCCATACCATTAGTTGGTAGGTAACCTTATTTGTTGGATGTAGAGGGACATTCGAAGGGACATCGGATGGTCATAGAAGGCAACTTGTAGGAGTATCCTAGCACATTCGAAGGGACTATCATCATTTTTCGTAGGCGACAATCGAGGGTCAAGATCATGTATTCGAGACATCGTGGGTCTATGATCTTTGTATCGAAGGGACTATGATGATTTGTTTTGAAGGCAACGGTGCTAGAATACCTCTACGTTCGAGGGACTTGACCATTTGAATTCGTAAGGCAACGAGAGAGAATTACCCTAAGGGGTGCATGTGTGAAAAGAGTGTGTTGATTCGAATATTTTTATCTTGAAATTATGAGTGATCTATGTCCGTTTTTATCTTGCCATACACGCCAAATTACTAGCAGTTTATAGGGTGCAGAAAGTAAATTGCGGAAAGTAAAGTACGGAAAGTAAATGTCCTATGCTATTACATGGCTTTGGGGCAGTTACATAATAAGAGTGCGGAAAATAAAAGCCCTAATTAAACTATTACATCCCATAGGCAATTACATAATTGAAAAGAAAAGCAAGAAAAATCGTCCGAAACAGTACAACCTGTGAACAGATACAAAATCGGGAAATACGAGAAAATTGCATAAGAAGAAAATGTTAGTAAAAATAAGTATTTTTGAATGGGAAAAAGGTTTTATGTTTGTAATGACATTAATATGATAAGATGAATTTTTGGTAATTTTTGGAATTGATTTGATAATTTAAAAACAATTAAAAGTCATTTAAATGATTAATTAGTAATTAAATTAAATATGCATGCAAAAATAATAATTTTTATATTAAAAATTAAATAAACATTTTTCTGATGATTATGCAAAAAATAAATATTTTTGGTGTTTTTTAGATGCATGATAAAAAATATTAAAGATAAATTAAAATGCATGAAAAATATTAAAGAAAATATAAAAATAGAGTTAGTTTCAAAAGAGTAAAAACATATGGTCTTGCCAGGGATTGAACTGGAGACCTTGGAGAGAATCTTCCCATACACGCGCCTTTACCACTGAGCCAGAGTGTACTTGGTGTCTGGAAAATACAAACGTGTGAATATAAGTGCACGCGTGTCATGGATTTTTGAAGTTCAACGCACAGTCAGCAAGTGGACCCCGGGTTGAACGAAAGAACGAATCAGAACGCTTTCTTCTGCCACGCATGCCCACGCCGGAGTCAACAAAGTTCACGACGCCGGAGCCCTAGCTCCGATCGTCTTCTCCGATCAAGCAAACCTTCAAACCTGCGAAATAGCAAAAATAAATGGCAAAGGAATACCCTACCCCCCTAAATCGACCATTCCGAGTTCAATGGTGGTGTTGGTTTTGACTGAATCGACCTGTACAAGCCGGTTCGATCGAAACAGCTCGCGAAGCCCTAACCATGGCAAATTGGTTTTCCTACGTCTAAGCTTGCATGAGATGCATCATTCATGGTCTAATGAGTGCCCTGAGTCTATACAAACAAACAAGAACGATTAATAATGCATGAAATACGAAAATCGAATTCAAGGAATTTACCAAACCGGTGAGAGCTAGATGGCACGATTCAGAGTGATTTGGCTTCGAGTAAGAGTTGGTTTTGATTGCTGGGATATCAAGGAACACGTTTGAGTGCTTAGAACACCTTTGATTGCTGTCGGTATGGAAAACAAAATTTGAAATTTCCAACTTTGAGAAAATTTTGAGAATTTTAGGGTTGCTTGTATGGGCTAGGGTTTCGTCTTTTGTCTTGTGCAACATGCTGGGTATTTATAGAGTGAAGAGTGAGGGCAAAGAGAGTGAAAAAAGATCTTGTCTTGAATGCAAAATAATTTCCTTTCAAATAAAATCAAATCTTTGAAAATTTGATTTTCTCTTCCATATGCAAGCTAGCACGAATTTGGCAAGTTATGTGGGCTATCTTGGACCTCAAGTTTGATAAAAATCCAATCCATTTGAAAATATATCTTGTTTTCATATTTTATATAATTTAAATTTGAATTAAAAGCTTTTAAATTCAAAAATAAATCAATAAAATAGAATGTGGTCATGGCAAGGCATCAATAGGTCACAAATAATATTATGATCAAGTTTGGATCATAAAATTACAGGCCCATTTGGAAAAAATTGGATTTTGACAAATATCTCCTTTTGTGCAATTGTTCAAAAATGCCCAACTTCTGTAAGGTGTATTTTGCTCAGTTTTCAACATTTTTGAATGTTCTTGGACTTTTTAGAAATCTCTAGGTGTCCTCTAAGCAACCTCTTTGGTTTCATCTCAATTGGAGTTTCCATTCCCAATAAATCTTCAAAACAAAAAGTTGACTTTTTGTTGACTTTGAAAAGGACCTGCAATGTTTTGACCCATACCTTCCAAATGAAGCATTTTTTGAACATTCTTGTGAGACATGAATTTGTAGAGAATTGAATTCTATTCAAAGTGAGAGGTGGTGGAAAAATTTCAGAGAAATTATGAAGATGTTATGCTCAGTCAAAGTTCAGTTGACTTTTCATTGGAAAACCCTAATTTGGAAAGTTTGACTTTTGAGCAAATCTTGAGTTTTCTTGATGAATCATGATCAACCCTTGATCAAATGATTAATGTGACTTCAAAATGAGGATGTTGACAAAAAATTAGGAAGTTTGACTGCATGTTGACCACAGTTGACTTTTTGTCCAATACAACTGATTTTCAACCATCTGAGCAATTGTCTGAGGAAATTTGACTTGTGAGGCTTGAAACTTGACATGGAGAATCTTTGAAGCATATGAGGAGGAATGATGACCATTGGTGATGTTAGAAGTCCATCTGGATCTGAGAATTGCCAAACCCTAGTTTGGGTTGATTGTCTAGGAGAGGGTTTGTCTGGTCAACCCTTATGGAATCCTTGAGTATAGATGTATGAAATGTCTTGAGAAGTAAGAGGGCAAATTTTGGGGTATGACAACTGCCCCTGTTCAATCTTCTTGTACTGGAAGGGTTAGATTGGCGTGCTTGCCTTTCGTGACCTGGAGGTAGGATATGATTGAACACTAGAGTACACCTGAAAATTTGCACTCGCTGTTGACTGATGATGCGGGAATGGGCTTACAGATGCCATTTGGAGAAGGTGGAGACTTCGCTGGGGAATGAGTCATACGCTAGACTCGAGATCGTTGTCAGGATAGAAGAACTGTCGGAGATGGGCTTAAGATGCCATCTGAAAAGATTGATGCTGGGGAGTGAGCCGTATGCTAGGCTCGGTAGACGTTCCTGGAAGCAGAAGGGGGCACGGAGATGGGCTTAAGATGCCATCTGGAGAGAGCCGTACGTTAAACTCCGTGCTTGTCTTTGAATGAAGTTATTGGTTTGTATTGGTTTTTAACCAAATATGCAACATTCTGAAGGTGGAGAAATATTGATAAGTAGTCGGAGATGGGCTTAAGATGCCATCCAAGGCAACTGAGTCGTACGCTAGACTCTGTAGTCGCGGTTGATAATAAGAGAGAGTCAGAATACATCTTTGTGCTGATTACTCTGAGGGGATAGTAGTTGGCAAAATGTGGACAACTTCCCTGTTGTGCTTCGGGTATTGATCTAGTGCCTGTTATCGGAGGATAACTTGTGATCGTTCAGATATTTTTCCTGTCTGGCTTCGGGTATTAATCTTGGATCTGTCGTCGGAGGACAACTAGGGCGATCGTCCAGATAGTTTTCCCGTCTGACTTCGGGAATTAATCCTGGACCTGTTGTCGGAGGACAACTAGGGCGGTCGTTCAGATCGTTTTCCCGTCTGGCTTCGGGCATTAATCCTGGACCTGTTGTCGGAGGACAACTAGGGCGGTCGTTCAGATAGTTTTCCCGTCTGGCTTCGGGCATTAATCCTAGACCTGTTTGTTTCAAAAATGATTTTCACCTGTTTGGGAAAAATGAAACTTTGATAGAATATCGTTAGCCTTATGCAAATTATGATGCATGACAATGCGTATGAATGACATATGCACAAGTTATGACTTTATGAATAATGTATGAATGATAGATGTTGTGGTATTTCAAAACATATCCATATTGAGGAAGATGTGGATACTCTGCTTGGAGATTTCTGACTTCTGTTTGGGGACGAAATGGATTGGAAACCCTGAGAAGAAAGATAACCTTGATTCCTCCGATGCACTATCTGACCAAGTCTTGAGCCTAGATATTATTGAGGATGGTAGAGATTGATAGACGCGTTGTTGAGGATCTTGTGCATAGACCCTGCCGAGGAAAAAATTAGGAGGCGCTTTACTGGGGATATTGCGCGTAGATCCTGTTGGAGAGCTTTTGATAGTTGTTGAGAGACCGGGTTAAAAGAATCTAGGGCTCGTCGAAATCTCTGGCTGGCAAATAAAAGATGTATGTTTCCTCCAATGCACTATCTGACCATGTGTCAAGTCTGGATACGCCGCCGGGAGGTGACGCCGAGAGATATTTTGCTGGGGATACCTCTGGTGATGAATCGTTACTGCTTGGAAATCTGTTGGGGAAATTTTGCGATGAGTGACATCTCTGTGGGGATCGTGCTCTGCAGGGGAACGTATTGGTGACTTTCATCGTCATTTCAATTCCTAGAGCCTGTAGTAATTATCCTTGTTCGTTCACTTTTCGCACGTTTGTAAATAGATTCTTATTGTCAGATGCATATAATCATTCAAAGCAAACGTTGGACTTTATGCAAATAACAATAGCAAAAATTGTAAAGAGAAAGAACTCGAATTTATTTGAAATGTGGCGTATGGCCAAGTAATTTGTACACAAGAAAGGTAAAAAGCATGCGGAAACAATCTCGTCAAGTTCCAACTATGCTAGTACTCATATATTTCAACTTTCTCATCTCCTTGCTGTCAGTAGAAAGTGAGTGAATTGATTTTCGCCATTTGAATCTTGAATGCTGATAGTAGTCTGGAAGTAGGTGATCTGGACGAGACATAATCGTACGCTTAAATCCCTAACTTTTGCCTAGACCGCCTTTCGGTTTTCAACCGATACCTTTTTGCCCAAGCCGCCTTTTCAGGTTTTCGACTTGCCGGGTGTACATGTTTTTGTATATATCCTTAACTTTTGCCCGAACCCTTTTGGTTCGCCAAGATGCCCTTATTTTTGCCTAGGCCGGTCGACCTAGCGGGTCTCTTTTATGCGTAGTATTTTTTGACTATGTCTGCGTTCACAGGGTGTGGGAAGTCTTCACCATCCATGGTTCTAAGTATCATAGTCCGCCGAAAATATGCCTTGACTACAAACGGTCCCTCGTAGGTGGGAGTCCATTTGCCCCTGGGATCACCTTGTGGAAGAATGATGCGCTTGACTACTAGATCACCGACTTGGTAGACTCGGGGCTTGACCTTCTTGTTAAAAGCTCTGACCATTCGTTTCTGATAAATCTGTCCATGACAGATGGATGCGAGTCGTTTCTCATCAATCAAGTTAATCTGGTCAAGGCGAGTCTGGATCCAATCATCTTCGCCTAACTCTGCGTCCTGGAGGACTCTGGTTGAGGGGATCTGAACCTCGATGGGTAGGACTGCCTCCATACCATATACAAGAGAGAATGGGGTTGCCCCTGTTGATGTCTGTACTATAGTGCGATAACCATGAAGAGAGAATGGTAACATCTCATGCCAATCTTTGTAAGTCACTGTCATCTTCTGTATAATCTTCTTAATGTTCTTGTTGGCGGCTTCCACAGTGCCATTCATCTTAGGCCGATAAGGAGAAGAGTTGTGATGCTTGATCTTGAACTGCGTGCAGAGTTTTGTCATCATTTTGTTGTTGAGATTAGAGCCATTATCTATGATAATCCTTTCAGGAGTGCCATACCGACAGATAAGATTGTGTTTGATAAATTGAGCCACAACATTCTTTGTAACAGATGCAAACGAGGCTGCTTCTACCCACTTGGTGAAATAGTCAATTGCCACAAGGATGAAACGATGTCCGTTGGAAGCTGTGGGCTTAATTTCTCCGATCATGTCAATGCCCCACATTGCAAAAGGCCAAGGAGCTGTTAGAACATTCAGAGGTACTGGAGGTACGTGTACTTTGTCTGCATATATCTGGCATTTGTGACAAGATCGAGCGTAGCGATGACAATCAGCTTCCATGGTGGACCAATAGTAACCTGTTCTCAAAATCTTCTTAGCCATCGTATGTCCACTGGAGTGGGTACCAAATGCGCCTTCGTGTAACTCTTCCATGATGCGCTCACTGCTTTGTATACACAATGAAGCACAAGTCGTGATTGCTATATTATGCCGTTATTGAGGAAGAATTTGGATGCAAATCTTCTCAAGAACTTCTTGTCGTTGATAGATGCCCTGCGGGATATTCCTGAGTCTCAAGATACCTCTTCACGTCGTAGTACCAAGGTTTCTCTTCTGTATCAAGCTCATAACAATATGCTGGTTCGTCAAGCTCATATCAAGCCCATCTGAGCTTGAACATAGATGACATAGTAGCTAATGCGTCTGCCAACTGATTCTCTTCTCGTGGAATATGATTAAAAGTAATCTCTTCGAAGTAGGGGATCAAACTCAAAACATGCTCTCGATACGGAATGAGATTCGGATGCTTCGTATCCCACTCGCCCTTAATCAGACTGATCACCAAAGCTGAGTCTCCATACACTTGTAAGAACTTGATTCTTAAGTCAATAGCAGCTTTATACCCATAATGCACGCTTCGTATTCGGCCATGTTGTTAGTGCAACTGAAACATAATCTGGCAGTGAAAGGAGTATGTCCGCCTACAGGGGATGTAATGATGGCGCCAATGCCATTGCCAAGTGCGTTTGAGGCTCCATCAAAGACCATGGTCCATCGATCCTTGTTCGTGTCCTTCGTCGGGCCCGGTTCTTCTAATCTGTAACTAGTAAAACATCTTCATCTGAAATTTGAACGCATAGATCGATAGTCATCTACGGCTTGATGGGCCAAATGATCGCTACTACACTTCCTTTGATCGCTTCGAGAAGTAATGGATGTCATATTCGGTCAAGATCATTTGCCATCTTGCTATTCTTCCGGAGAGAGCTGGTTTCTCAAATATGTATTTTATCGGATCCATCTTGGAAATCAACAAGGTAGTGTGAGTCAACATATACTATCTTAGTCGGAGAGCAGCCCAAGCCAAAGCGCTGCAAGGTTTCTCGAGCTGTGAGTATCTTGTTTCACAGTCGGTAAACTTTTTGCTAAGGTAGTATATTGCATACTCTATTCGACCAGACTCGTCATGTTACCCCAACACACACCCCATTGAGTTCTCTAACACTGTCAAGCACATGATAAGAGGTCTTCCTTCGGTGGGCGGCATCAGGATAAGAGGATTCTGTAGGTACTCCTTGATTTTGTCAAAGTGATCCGCAATTGCTCCACCCACTACTTGATCTTTCTTAAGTAACTTGAAGATTGGCTCACAAGTAGCAGTTAGATGTGCAATGAATCTGAAAATGTAGTTCAATCGGCCCAAGAAACCTCTGACCTCCTTCTCGGTGCGGGGAGTTGGCATTTCTTGAATAGCTTTTACCTTGGCGGGGTCAACCTTAATACCTTTTCCACTGACAATAAACCCTAAGAGTTTACCGGATCTGACTCCAAAGGTGCACTTGTTGTGATTAAGTCTCAGTCTATACTTCTTCAACCTATCAAACAGTTTTCGTAGATGATCAAGATGTTCTTCTTCAGTCTGTGATCGAGCTATCATATCGTCGACGTAGACCTCTATCTCGTGATGAATCATGTCATGAAATAACGTCACCATAGCATAAGTGGTGCCGCGTTCATCGAACGGCATAACCTTGTAGCAGAAAGTGCCCCACTGTGTAACGAAGGTAGTCTTCTCCATGTCTTCGGGAGCCATTTTGATCTGATTGTAACCGGAGAAACCATCCATGAAGGAGAAAATTTTATGCTGATCGGTGTTGTCAACCAGAACATCAATATGAGGAAGTGGAAAATCGTCTTTCGGACTTGCTCGTTCAGATCTCGTAATCCACGACATTCGTACTTTGCCATCCTTCTTGGGCATGTGCACCACATTAGCAACCCACCGTGGATAAGAAGTAAAAGAAACCGGCGTTGAACTACTTCATAACTTCGCTTTGATTTTCTCGACATCTCGTGACGCATGCGATTAACCTTCGCTTCACGGAGAAAACCTTCTTTATATCAGAATCGTGTACCACAATATCAATGTCCAAACTGGCATGTCTTTGTATGACCAAGCAAAACCTCAATATAATCTCGTAACATCCGAATCAATCTTTCTTTAACACCGCTCTCAAGACCGCTCCTATCTTGATCTTTTCTGTCTTCATCAGTACCCAAATTCACAACCTCCACTTGCTCTTCGTGCGGCTGTATAACTCGATCTTCTTGCTGTAGCAGTCTGACAAGTTCTCCTTGCACTTCACAATCTTCCTCACCTTCGTCTTCGGCTTGGTAGATCGAATTATCGAAGTCATATTTAGCAATAGTATAGCTGTTATCGACGAGATTCGGAGTGATTCTGCAGTGTATCACGTGGGTGTGTGTAAGAAACACATAGCTTTTTGAAGGGGTGATAAAATAAAAGAAAGAAAACAACAATTGAATGCAAAAGTCCAACGATTTTATCCAATGAAAATATGCAAATGACAAATAATAACCCTCACAAACGAGCCATGATGCCCCGGGCAAGGCACTAGGCTTTAAAGTTTATTGTTCAAAACATAGAAAACGAAAAGCAAAACAAAAACAAGAGCAATTACTCCTGTCTAAAGGAGATTGGTATGACGTCTTCAGCCTTCCAATTGCTGAGTCCGTTGTCAGGAGTTGGGAAGATCCATTTGCTGATGTCAAAGTCGTTTACGTTGTCTTCTATAACATGGATTCCACTCTAGCTGATGCGGAAAGGGAATTGGCCGGCACGTTCGTGGCGCATCATCTTCTGACCTCTAATGGTGAAGCCTAGACCATTCTTGTCAGATTTGAACAAAAGATCAGGGAGCTGACCCCAAATAGCACTACCTCCTTCTTTAACTGCTGCTTGAGCATCCTTCAGCGAGGCCATCCTAGGCGGAACTTGCGTAACTTCAGGAGTGACAGAAGAGTCAACAGGCATGACTCTTGGGATTGTTTCAAAAGCTTGACAGGGAGTTTCAAAGAATTCTCCCTCCATCTCGAGATATCGGAATGACTGTAGATGACTGACCATATATTCTTCTTCACCACATACTGTAACAACCTTCCCTTTCACTTACTTCGATGCAAGGTAGAGGAGATGCCCATGTATCCAAGGGCGCCCAAGTAGGCAAGAGTAAGCTGGACGGATGTCCATGACAAAGAAAGTGGAATCAAAAGTCCGGGAACCGACTTTAAAGCGTAATGAGCTCTCAAGCACCGCTCGCTTAGAACCATCAAAAGCACTCACAATAATGTCACCGGTTTCGTAACCAATCCTTCAACATCGAGTCGATCAAAAGCGCCTTTGGTAGGATATTCGAGCGTAACCAAGATCCACCAAAACATGAGACAATGTAACGCCTTGCATTCAATGAGGTGTGTAAGGCTTTGTTGTGTTTCTTTCCGTAGAGTCAAATCAAGATCGAGAAGCCTAGGTCGTTGTAGGCAGGCTAGCAATACACACTTCAAACCGGTCAAGAGTAGTAGTGTCTTGCGGCACGTGAGCATTCTTGAAACTTTACCAAGGCTTTAGCAGCCTCGAGCACAAGAGCGAGAAAGCATGGAGATCTTGGACGGAGTCTGTCCCAACTGTTCCACAACGTTGTAATCACTCTTCTTGATAATCTTCAGAATTTCCTCCATTTCTTGTTTGGAGGTGTCTTCAGTAACTTCCTTTGGTACTTCTGGCTGAGCAGGATGAGTCACTAGTTCTTTCCCTCTAGCCTCGAGAACTGATTGAATAGTTGGAATGCAAGCTGGAGTCGCAGTGTCTTTTGGAGGAGAGATTTCTTGAGAGAATACCCTTCCGGTTCTGGTCACCTTACTTGATCCGGTGATGTTGTCAATGTCAGGAATGGTAGCTTCAACTGAAAGATCCTCGACGATTAGAGAGTCTTGCTTGACGCCATGATAGTAAACTTCAGATCCATAATTCCAAGGGATGGCTTTGTCAGAGGAATATGGAACTGGTGTGATACGGTGAACTGACTTTTTAGTGTTTTGTATCGCAAATATGCGGATAGAAAGAGTCGCCACCGACTTTTATTTTTATCCAATTAAGGGAAGGTAAAAGTACAGAAAAATACCTTCATTAGATTCTGAGTACGGGAGAATAGTTATGAAAAGGGAAGGTATTAGCACCCCTTTCCATCCGTAGTTATCTACGGGCTCTTAGTTGCTCTTTAGATCACTTTAAAATTGTGCTTTCTGTGTGTTTGACAAAAATGTTTTGAAAAGGCATTTCGCTTTGACTTTGTAATGATTCATGTAGGAATGTATACAAAGTGTTCGGAAATGTTTCGTTTTTGAAAAGAGTTTGAACTTTGAAAAAAATGCGAGGTGTGAAAAGTATTTTGATAGAGCAAGCAACTAAAAGTCTTATCACCTACTCAGAATTGGTCGTTTTTTGTATTGTTACGTTCCTTTAGAATAGCGTCATCCATACCATTAGTTGGTAGGTAACTCCATTCGTTGGATGTAGAAGGGACATTCGAAGGGACATCGGATGGTCATAGAAGGCAACTTGTAGGAGTATCCTAGCACATTCGAAGGGACTATCATCATTTTTCGTAGGCGACAATCGAGGGTCAAGATCATGTATTCGGAGGCGTCATCGTGGGTCTTATGATCTTTGTATCGAAGGGACTATGATGATTTGTTTTGAAGGCAACGGTGCTAGAATACCTCTACGTTCGAGGGACTTGACCATTTGAATTTGTAAGGCAACGAGAGAGAATTACCCTAAGGGGTGCATGTGTGAAAAGAGTGTGTCAAATTCAGATATGTTATCTTTGAAAATTAGAATGAGCTATGTTCAGTTTTATCTTGCCATACACGCCTAATTACTAGCAATTTATAGGGTGCGGGAATTAAAATGCGGAATGTAAAGTGCGGAAAGGTAAATGTCCTACGCTATTACATGGCTTTGGGGCAGATACATAATTTAAACTTTGCGGAAAATAAAAGCCTAATTTAAACTATTACATCCCATAAACAGTTACATTATTGGAAAAAATAAAATGATGAAGAAGAAATCGTCTGAATCGGATCAACCTGTAAAAGAATGAGAACTCGGAAAATATGATAAAATCGAAATAAGAGAAAATGTTAGAAAAAATGCAAATTTCAAAATAAGAAAAATATGACATGCTGGGAATAATATAAATATGCTAAAATAAATTTTTGGGATTTTTTGGATGCAATTTAATAATTAAAATGAATTAAAAGTGATTTAAATGCAAAATTATGAATAAAAATAAATATGCATGCAAAATTATATTTTTTAATTTTATAAATTAAATAAAGATTTTCAGAAAATAAATGCAAAAAGAAAAATAGTTTTGATGATTTTTTAATGCAGAATTAAAATTATGAAATTAAATTAAAATAGGTGAAAATATTAAATAAAATGAAAATAGAAAAATAGTTAGAAAATATGAAAGTTTGTAAAAGAAAAACAAAACTGGTGCTAGTGAGGATCGAACCCAGGACATGGGAGTGTATCTTGGAACAGTGAAAGCTTTTACCACTACGCCATCTGTCGTTTGATGTTGGGAAAGTGAAAAACAAATGCATATGAATGTTGACACGTCCCCCCTAAATCGACCCTCCTGAATCCATTGGTGGCCTTAGTTTTCCATGAAAGTGCCTGTATAGACCGGTTCAATTCAAACCGTTCTTAAAACCCGGTGAGAGTCCAAGAACGAGATCTGGGCAGCCTGGGCTTGATGTAAAGATTGGTATAGACTCCTAGGATGTCAAGGAGCAAGATTGGATAGCTGGAACACCTTGAAACTTGCTGCAAATTGAAATTCGAATTTCTCAAGTTTTGAGGAAAATTTTTGCAAGAATAAGGGTTTGGCTTGAGCTAGGGTTTCGTCCTTGTGGCTTGGCATATTGCTGAGTATTTATAGAGCAAATTGAGAGAGAAAAAAGAGTGAAAAAAGATTGGTTATTGATTGTGCAATATTTCCTCTTTAAAACAAATCAAATTTTTGAAAAAAAATGATTTTATCATCAATGTGAAGGCTAGCACGAATTTGGTATGGATTATGGGCTTTCTTGAACTCCAAGCATGATATAAATCCAACCCATTTGAAAAAATATATTATTTTCATATTTTATATAATTTATTTTGGAATTAAATGGTTTAAAATCCAAAATTAAATCAATAAAATAGAAAATTGCCATGGCCAAGCATTTATGAGTCACAAATAATGTCATGAACAAGTTTGGATCAAAAGATTTTAGGCCCATTTAGAAAATTTTGCATTTTGACCAAAATGTCCTTTTGTGCAATTGTCCAAAATTGCCCAACTTCCGAATAGTGTATCTTGCTCAATTTTCCACATTTTTGAGTGTTCTTGGAATTTTTGGAAAGCTCTAAGAGTCCTCTAACCAACCTTTTTGGTCGCATCTCAATTGGAGTTTCCATGCTCAATATATCTTCAAAACAAAAAGTTGACTTTTTGTTGACTTTGAAAATGACCTGTAATGTTTTGAGCCATACCTCTCAAATGAAGCATTTTTTGGACATTCTTGTGAGACATGAAGTTGTAGAGAATTGAATTTCCTTCAAAACAAGAGGTGGTGGAAAAATTTCTGAGAAAGTATGAAGAAGTTATGATCAGTCAAAGTTTAGTTGACTTTTCATCTAGAAACCCTAATTTAGAAAGTTTGACTTTTGAGCAAATCTTGAGTTTTCTTGATGAATCATGATCAACCCTTGATCAAATCATGAATTTGACTTCAAAATGATGATTTTGACCAAAAATCAGGAAGTTTGACTGTCTGTTGACCACAATTGACTTTTTGTCCAATACAACTGATTTTCAACCATCTGAGCAATTGTTTGAGGAAACTTGACTTGTAGGGCTTAAAACTTGACATGGAGAATCTTTGAAGCATATGAGGAGGCATGAAGACCATTGGAGATGTTGGAAGTCCATCTTGACCTGAGAATTGTCAAACCCTAGTTTGGGTTGATTGTCTAGAAGAGAGTTTGTCTGATCAACTCTTGAGGAATCCTTGAGTATGGATGTATGAAATATCTTGAGAAGATGGAGGGCAAATTTTGGGGTATGACAACTGGTCTGGGAGAGGTAATGATGAGAGGTGCCACTCTAGGCACAGAATCAACAGAGGAAATCCTTATAGTGTTAACATCAACATAGTCTTCTAGGAAATCGTCACCCCATCCAGTTGCCTTAACATCGTCAATAGGAATCTTGTAGCTTTCGGGAACAGTGTACTTCACCATATAATCAAACTTTCCACTTGGCTGCCCCAAGGTATCCCATGCAGATGGTACATTTTCATTCACATCTTCGATCTTCAGTTTCTTAGACATGTCTTCACACAGGCTCTCCACAGGTGGTTTCAGGAATAGTATTTCACGGTTATCCATCATGCACTGGACACGTCTTCTCAACCAAGCACAACCATCAGGTGCAGATGGGCACCAACGACAATTCTCGGGCATCCTGATTGACACCGCTTGCAGAAATTCTTCTTAAATCATCGAGGAATGGTCAAGTCATCTATGTTGAAAACGTAAGTATCCTCCCTAACGATTGGAACTTTTGTCATGGTTAGGCATAGCGCTGATCACATTCGAGTCTCTACGAGGGTCAAACTCAATCGCTTAGCTTCAATCATATCTTGAATCTTGTTCTTTGAGCCCAACAGTTGTCGTTGTCGTGTCTCGGGCTATTGGAGTGGTAAGCACACTTAGCATTAGGATTGTATCTCGGAGAGGAAGTGTTGACACTCTGAGGAGGATCCTTCAAAGTAATCAACTCTGCTTTCAACATGTGTTGCAAGGCTTGCGACAACGGCATGTTGATCTTCATAAACTGTCTTCGTGGCACGTTCTGGTTACGCGCGTTGTCTCGCTGAGGTTGTGCTAATGTAGGATTGGAGATCAACTGCCCCCACAGACTGAGCGCGGTCGGTCTTAGATCGGCTTTTCTGACCATACACAACATTGGCTTCTTTCTTACCACCAAAAGATCTCTTCGCAGCATTTGAAGATGTCTCTACTTGAATCTTTCCGCTCTTGATACCAGCTTCAATATGCTCTCCTGCCAATATCAACTCGGTGAATCCGGCCGAAGAGTTTCCAATCAGATGATTGAAGAATGGGCCTGTTAGTGTTCCCATAAACATATCAACCAACTCCCTATTGGACAAGGGGGGCTGAACTCTGCCTGCTAGATCTCTTTATTTCTGAGCATACTCTTTGAACTTCTCCTCGCGACCCATAGACATGCTCTGTAGTTGCATGCGAGTGGGTGTCAATTCAGCATTGTACTCATACTACCTGTAGAAAGCATCTGCTAAGTCACTCCAAGTACGGATACGGTCATTCTCTAGCTAATAATACCACTCCAATTGAGTTCCAAACAAACTCTCTTGAAAATAGTGCATCCACAACTTTCTGTCATCAGTGTCGGGGTTGCAGCTTTAGGAAATGCCATCATATTTGGCAAAAGTTGGAACTTTGAACTTGGGAGGAATCATCACACCAGGGACAAGACTCAGATAATCAAAATTCAGCCCGAACATCTTCAGGTTTTCCACAGCATTCAGACGGTCTTCAAGTTGCTTGTACTTGTCATCTTCATCAGAGTACTGGTCATTATCATAGTGATCTTCTCTGTCCTTCTCAGGCTCACGCTGACTGCCTTCTTCATTGCCCTTGACACTCCCCTCAGTCTTGACACTTCCTTCTGAGAGTTCTATCTGGCTGACCACTTTAGGACCACCTTTATAATGTCTACCCATGTTGAGAACACCAACGACCCTCTTCTTTCTATTGATGAGCTTCTTCAGATCTTCTTGGCCTTGGACCAAGCTAGTGAACATCTCCTGGAATTGAGCATTCTGAGCCTGGAGATCTTTGACAGTCCATTCAAGAGCCATTTCTGCTAAAATATATAGCGAGAAAATGAGAAAACCAATCTTTAATGTACCTGTCATGAGATGTTATGCCATGATATGCGATGTTTATGCAAATGCAATGCAATGTTTTCAAGGACCTTAGAGATTTAAATTTGTTAAACAAGCACGAACAAATATTTATTAGTTCTCTTTTTATTCTTTTTCTTTTTAAGTATAGAAGATAGTTCAAAACAATAAAAGAAAAGCATAAAAATCCTAAAGCTCTAAATCTCCCATGGGCGCTTCCTCTTGATGCCGAGGTAGGCGTTGATGTTCCGCTCCTCGTGAAGTAGCTTTGTTAACTCTAGTACCTTCTTCTCACTTGCATAGCACTGAGCTTCAAATTTATCCTTTTCTTCTTTAAGTTGAATCTAGGATCTCTTCAAGCCTTCAAAATCAGTAGGCATGTCAGGATGGAGAACAGTATAGGGTACGTCACCTATAGCAACAGGTTCCATAATTATTGGTAAAACAGGCGTGAATGGCATTATGAGGTTTTGAGCTCGAGCTCGCACCCATTTGAGGTAAGGTTCCCAAGGAATGGAGTTTTGGTGCCCCAAAGTCTTGGTATCAGTCTTCTTTACCATGCCCCAAGCGTGTATGAACCTCCGTCGGTAATTTTAGAGATCGTGGTTGTAGTCGAACACAATATCTTGGAGAAGCATATCATGAGGACCATCTCTTCGAGCAAAACCAAACTGACGTAAAGCTAGAGAAGGGTTGTAAGTAATACCTCCCCTTATACCAAGGAGTGGTACATTAGGGAATTCTCCACAACATTCAATGAAAGTGAAGTCCTTTTGAGAGAAAAGATTCCAACGAATATCTGAATGAGAGAGTGACATTAGTCTTTGAGACCACTTCAACCTTTGTTCATTCTTCAAAACTGATGGAGGAAGGTGCGAAATAAACCACCTGGAAAGTAACGGTATACAACACATGAGAGTTCCTTGTCTTTTGATAGTACGAGTGTAGAGAGAATGCAAAATATCTCCAAGTAAAGTAGGCACAGGATTGCGAGTAAGAAACAACTTGATGGCGTTGACATCTATGAATTGATCCGAGTTAGGAAATAGAACCAAACCATAGATTAGCAAGGCCACAATGTCTTCGAATGCATGGAAACTCATAACTTTGAGGAATTCTCGGGCTTTCTTAATCAGGAACTTAGCAAGTAAACCCTTAACTCCGCTTCTAGTTTCCCAATTGGCTTCAATGTCTGAGCGCTTTAGGTGTAATGCTGATGCAATGTCTTCGTACCTAGGAACCTTTTCTAAACCGGTGAATGGCATTTGGTCAACAACGGGTACCCCAAGTAGCTTAGAGAGCTCTTCCAAGGTAGGAACCAACTGATAATCTGGGAATGTAAAGCAATGGTGTTTCGGATCAAAGAACTGGAATAGGACGTGCATCATATCTTCTTCAAAACCGGAGATAACCAAATCAAGTAGATAACCATGTCTTTTGATGAACTGAGCATGGTCGGGAATTTCTGAAACCAATTCTTTGAGCTGAGAGGGTATACCCATGAAGTTGATTCGGATAGTCTTTCTAGAAGCCATAATCCCTACAAAACAAAGCAAAGATAAATCCCTAGGTCCTTGAAATAGTTAGAAATGATATGCAATGCAAATGATGTCATGTTTGGCACACACAAACAATTCACACAATGAGCCTAGGTTTAAGGCTTGCAAGAGGTATAGGTGATTACCCCACCAAAAGTTTGAGTTGGTTCATCCTGTCCTATAATAGTAACCGGGTTCTAGGAATCTCATATCATTGATCTTTCTCGTAGGCGTTTATTTCAATACGACTACCAAGTGGTCGACCGAAAATATCCCAAAAGTCTGATCTTAATGAGCGTAGCATCGAGTATCAGCCAACCTTAGTCTGCACCAAAGCCGACCATCTCACTACCTTCTAATGGCCAAGATGGGTCAATTAAGGTTCTAAAAGTTTAGTTAGTGCTGATGACACCACGCAGAAGCCAAATACTATCCTCAACTTGGAAATGAAGAGTATCAGGACATCCAACGTGTCACACTAACGTAGCCATCATGTTGACCGTTTTGATATACGTCTAACGGTCGCGACGATTTATTGCTACTTACCTAAAAGGAAACCCGGGATCCGGGTGTAGGATCCCCCACAAATATAATACCCAAGCAACCCTTAAAGATAAAGCATACAAGTCAAACAAAAAGCAGTAAAAGTGATCTAGAAATCCCTAAGGTATTCTCCCTTTTAGGGTGTCTCCCCGGCAGAGTCGCCAGTTCTGTAATACGGTGAACTGACTTTGAGATTTTTGTATCGCAAATGTGCGGATAGCAAGAGTCGCCACCGAATTTTCTTTTATCCAATTAAGGGAAGGTGAAAAGAACAGGAAAAGACCTTCGTTAGATTCTGAGTAAGGGAGAAGGTTATGAAAGGGAAGGTATTAGCACCCCTTTCCATCCGTAGTTATCTACGGGCTCTTAGTTGCTCTTAGATCATTTTTAAAAAAGGTGCTTTCTGTGTGTTTGACAAAAATGTTTTGAAAAGTCATTTCACTTTGACTTTGTAATGATTCATGTAAGAATGTATACAAAGTGTTCGGAAATGTTTTGTTTTTAAAAGAGTTTGAACTTTGACAAAAGTGTGTGATGTGAAAAGTATTTTGATAGAGCAAGCAACTAAAAGTCTTATTATCTACTCAGAATGGTCGTTTTCGTGTTATTTTACTTTCCTTTAGAATAGCGCTATCCATACCATTAGTTAGTAGGTAACCCCATTCCTTGGATGTAGAAGGGACATTCGAAGGGACATCTGATGGTCATAGAAGGCAACTTGTAGGAGTATCCTAGCACATTCGAAGGGACGATCATCACTTTTCGTAGGCAACAATCGAGGGACGAGATCATGTATTCGTAGGCAACATCGTGGGTCTATGATCTTTGTATCGAAGGGACTATGATGATTTGTTTTGAAGGCAACGGTGCTAGGATACCTCTACGTTCGAGGGACTTGACCATTTGTATTCGTAAAGGCAACGAGAGAGAATTACCCTAAGGGGTGCATGTGTGAAAAGAGTGTGTTAAATTCAGATATGTTATCTTGAGAGTTATGAGTGATCTATGTCCAATTTTATCTTGCCATACACGCCTAATTACTACCAGTTTATGGGGTGCAGAAAGTAAATTGCGAGAATATAAAGTGCGGAAAGATAAAGTCCTACGCTATTACATGGCTTTGGGGCAGATACATAATGAGAGTGCGGAAAATAAAAGTCCTAATTAAACTATTACATCCCATAGGCAATTACATAATTGAAAAAGAAAAGCAAGAAAAATCGTCCGAAACGGTATAACCTGTGAACAGATACAAAATCGGAAATACGAGAAAATTGCAATAAGAAGAAAATGTTAGTAAAACAAATATTTTTGAATGGAGAAAAAGGTTTTATGTTAGTAATGACATTAATATGATAAGATAAATTTTTGGTAATTTTTGGAATCGATTTGATAATTTAAAAACAATTAAAAGTCATTTAAATGATTAATTAGTAATTAAATAAAATATGCATGCAAAAATATTAATTTTAATATTAAAAATTAAATAAACATTTTTATGATGATTATGCAAAAAATAAATATTTTTGGAGTTTTTTAGATGCATGATAAAAAGTATTAAAGATAAATTAAATAGCATGAAAAATATTAAAGAAAAATAAGAAAAATATGTTAGTTTTCAATGAAGCAAAAATATATTGGTCTTGCCAGGATTCGAACTGGAGACCTCTGGGCAACACGTCACGCTTCCACGCCTTAACCACTGGGCCAACGCGCACTTGGTGTCATGGAATTGAAATGAAGCGTTTTTATACAAACTTGATTTCTGCGAATTCAAATCACGCGCGAAGAACATCTTCTTCTTCGTTTGAATTTCTGGAAATTTTGCGTCGGCCAAACTTGACGCTAAGGCCCCTGCATATTTCAAAAACTCCATACAAGCAATATAAATGAATTTTGAGTACATGAATCGATTGCAAATTGAATTCTAAACACAATGGTGGTGCTAGTTTTGTCCAATTTTTCCGTTTTAAGGAAACCCTAAATTGGTTCAGAAAACCCTAATAATGGTATATTTCGATTCAGGCCATGAAAATGCAATTGGATTGTCCAGATAGCTTGCAAACTTCAAACTAAACACAAAACAAACATCAAAACATGTTAAAGATGCATGACTAACAGAATTCGATTTTGAAAAAAGTAAGAACAAACCAAAACTGAATTTCGTGATTCTTGATGTTTTTGAGAGATGTAAAGGTCTGGATCGACTCTAAAGACACCAAGGAATGTGTTTGGATGCTTGGAATTGGCTGAATCGAAGCAAAAACAAGGCTGCAAGTTGCTTGAACTCCATGGTTTTTTGACTTTAGGTTAGGGTTCTTTGAGGCAATTTTTCTGTTCTTGTTCATGTGATATGCATTGTACATTTATAGTGGATGGATTTTGGGCTGATTTGAAGAACAAATAATGATCAATCAATGCAAAAAATTATTTGATTTTGTACAAAATCAAATCTTCCTTTTTTGATCAAATTTCAATCAAATTCTTGCCAAATCTATGCAAATTTCGAAATTTGCCAGCTTGTGTGAGTTACTTGGATCTCAAGTATGAGAGAAAAATCAATTTTGCATTTAATTTTGATTTTATACCTTATTTTTAAATTTAATTTGTTTTTAAATGAATAAAATTCAAATTAAATAGAAAAATAAGGCTAAAATTCGTGGCATTGGGCTTGGATGTTCCAAATTGTCTAAGGAACAAGTTTGAATGAAGAAAAACTAGGCCCATTTGCAAAATTTTGGATTTTGACAAGTATTTCTATTTGTGCACCTCTTCAAAAATGCCCAACTTGTGCAAGGTGTATTTTGCTCAATTTTCCACATTTTTGAGTGTTCTTGGACTTTTTAGAAATCTCTAGGTGTCCTCTAAACAACCTCTTTGGTTTCATCTCAATTGGAGTTTCCATGCTCAATAAATCTTCAAAACAAAAAGTTGACTTTTTGTTGACTTTGAAAAGGACCTGTAATATTTTGACCTATGCCTTCCAAATGAAGCATTTTTTGAAAATTCTTGTGAGACATGAAGTTGTAGAGAATTGAATTCTCTTCAAAATGAGAGGTGGTGGAAAAATGTTTGAGAAAGTATGAAGAAGTTATGCTCAGTCAAAGTTCAGTTGACTTTTCCTTTAAAAACCCTAATTTGGAAAGTTTGACTTTTGTGCAAATCTTGAGTTTTCTTGATGAATCATGATCAACCCTTGATCAAATGATGAATGTGACTTCAAAATGAGGATGTTGACCAAAAATCAGGAAGTTTGACTGTATGTTGACCACAATTGACTTTTTGTCCAATACAACTAATTTTCAACTATCTGAGTAATTGTCTGAGGAATCTTGACTTGTGAGGCTTGAAACTTGTCATGGAGAATCTTTGAAGCATATGAGGAGGCATGATGACCATTGGAGATGTTGGAAGTCCATATGGATCTGAGAATTGCCAAACCCTAGTTTGTGGTTATTGTCTAGGAGAGGGTTTGTCTGATCAACCCTTGAGGAATCCTTGAGTATGGATGTATGATATGTTTTGAGGAATATGAGGGTAAATTTTGGGGTATGACACCATGGCAAATTGGTTTTCCTACGTCTAAGCTTGCATGAGATGCATCATTCATGGTCTAATGAGTGCCCTGAGTCTATACAAACAAACAAGAACGATTAATAATGCATGAAATACGAAAATCAAATTCAAGGAATTTACCAAACCGGTGAGAGCTAGATGGCACGATTCAGAGTGATTTGGCTTCGAGTAAGAGTTGGTTTTGATTGCTGGGATATCAAGGAACACGTTTGAGTGCTTAGAACACCTTGAAACTTGCTGGAAAACAAAATTCGAAATTTCCAACTTTGAGAAAATTTTGAGAATTTTAGGGTTGCTTGTATGGGCTAGGGTTTCCTCCTTTGTCTTGTGCAACATGCTGGGTATTTATAGAGTGAGGAGTGAGGGCAAAGAGAGTGAAAAAAGATCTTGTCTTGAATGCAAAACAATTTCCTTTCAAATAAAATCAAATCTTTGAAAATTTGATTTTCTCTTCCATATGCAAGCTAGCACGAATTTGGAAAGTTATGTGGGCTATCTTGGACCTCAAGTTTGATAAAAATCCAATCCATTTGAAAATATATCTTGTTTTCATATTTTATATAATTTAAATTTGAATTAAAAGCTTTTAAATTCAAAAATAAATAAATAAAATAGAATGTGGTCATGGCAAGGCATCAATAGGTCACAAATAATATTATGATCAAGTTTGGATCATAAAATTATAGGCCCATTTGGAAAAAATTGGATTTTGACAAATATCTCCTTTTGTGCAATTATTCAAAAATGCCCAACTTCTGTAAGGTGTATTTTGCTCAATTTTCCACATTATTGAATGTTCTTGGACTTTTTAGAAAGCTCTAGGTGTCCTCTAAACAACCTATTTGGTTTCATCTCAATTGGAGTTTCCATGCTCAATAAATCTTCAAAATAAAAAGTTGACTTTTTGTTAACTTTGAAAAGGACCTGTAATGTTTTGACCCATACCTTCCAAATGAAGCATTTTTTGAACATTCTTGTGAGAAATGAAGTTGTAGAGAATAGAATTTCCTTCAAAATGAGAGGTGGTGGTAAAATTTCTGAGAAAGTATGAAGAAGTTATGCTCAGTCAAAGTTTAGTTGACTTTTCATTGGAAAACCCTTATTTGGAAAGTTTGACTTTTGAGCATATCTTGAGTTTTCTTGATGAATCATGATCAACCCTTGATCAAATGATGAATGTGACTTCAAAATGAGGATGTTGACCAAAAATCAGGAAGTTTGACTGTATGTTGACCACAATTGACTTTTTGTCCAATACAACTAATTTTCAACTATCTGAGTAATTGTCTGAGGAAATTTGACTTGTGAGGCTTGAAACTTGACATGGAGAATCTTTGAAGCATATGAGGAGGCATGATGACCATTGGAGATGTTAGAAGTCCATCTGGATCTGAGAATTGCCAAACCCTAGTTTGGGTTGATTGTCTAGAAGAGGTTTTGTCTGGTCAACCCTTATGGAATCCTTGAGTATAAATGTATGAAATGTCTTGAGAAGTAAGAGGGCAAATTTTGGGGTATGACAAATAGTCCTCAACCGAATACTAAAGTATAAACTTGTATCACGTGCAACTCAAAACTCAAATTACATGCTATTTAAAGGGTAAAAATCAATATGTTCAAAAATTAGGCACCCAAATCATCAGAACAGAATCGCACGAAAATTACACGGTTGTCTCTAAAAGTATCAACAAACACAAACTCAAAAAAGTATATACTGTGAATAAAATCGAAGTGCAAGTGCTATTTATAGAACTGGGAAGCCGCGTGAATTTTTGTGGATTCCATCAAAAATCAAACCCAAACATGGAAAAAAAGGCAATCGATAGTGCTCAATGGTTCAAGTAACACTACTTAAAAATCATGCACAAATTGTAAGCAAAAGGAATGTAATGGAAACCTTAATTCTAAGCTTAAACCAACAATTATGTGTTGATGTAATTTCCATCAAATTGAGGTTTTATGTGTTAACAAATTAAAGTACTCAAATATTTGGTGTCGAATTACATTAAATCATAAAATTGTATCAAACTCTCATCAATTCAAAAATATGCACTTCAACTTTTTTAACAAGAATATGCACCAAAACCCGACCAAAATTAAGTTTTATTTCCAATTATGCCAAAATTCCAATGGTGAACACCAACTCCTAGTTTCTCAACAATTATCCATTCTTTAATTCCAAGAAACGACATATATCCACCATTTCCGACAAGGTTCTAACCTATTCCACACTTGGACATCGTCACAAAATCAAATGTAATCTCTTAAAAATCAACTATAAGCCAAAGGAAATAGACATTTTTCATAGGAACCGGTTCCCTGTCTGGAGGAACCGGGTTCCCCATACATTTTTCCAGAGAGCGTGCAAATTGAGCTTGTGGGAACCGGGTTCTCCCTGGGAGGAACCGGTTACCACTATGTTGTTTTCAAAAATGATTAGAACTTTAAAAACTCATATTTTCTAAATCGTAACTCCAATTCGAGTGCAGTTTTGGGCAGCGTTCTCTAAATTAAAAATACTATTTCATAAAATGAAGAGAATACTATTTCATGGAATTTATTTTAAAAAGAGTCGATTATCCGAATTGTAAACTATAGTAGTTCTAGAAATGGTGATGAAATGTTTGAGATTGTTCTGTCTAGTTGGATGAGGATTACATGCTTATGTGTTGTTCCTGTGGTTTATTCATGATTATGTTGTTATCATGTGATGTTTGTTGGTGTCGGCTATGTATGGAATGATGTTTTTTATATCATATTCCGTTATTTGAATGTTGCATGCTTTTGATGTGCATGCATATGCATTCTAATGTTGGTTAATTCTCATTGTGTGAAATTGGACTTGCAGAGCCAATACCCGAACCCAGTGGTTTAGTGGTGGTGAGGCTAGATTCGTATCCCAGTGGTGTATGGGCGAATCGTTGTTTAACGCTGTGTCCAACGTGTAAACGGAACAGGGTGTAAATTTAGTTCACGATTGGTACCACATGCATAGAGTCTACATTGCATATGGATTATAACATGATAGGATGATTTCAAGTGTTATAATCTTATTGTTGTTGTTATGTGCATATTGAACTGCGTGAATTGTATTTGTAGACTGAATCTGATTATGCTAATGAGGGTTAAATAATGTATTGAACTGTTTTATTGTTTTTATAAACGTATAATGCATTTTAGTTGTTGATGAAATCTCACCCTTACTTTGATGATTTCAGATTGAAGTATTAGCCGCTTTGGAGCTGGTGAGGATGGCTTTGAGCTATGCTATTTAGTTTATCCGCGTGTCAGTGTCATGCTCTGGTAGTTGTAACACTGGGGAACGATTGTTTTAGAGTTATAGTTTTAAACTCTATTTTATTTTGGTTTATGTTGGAATAATTATGAATTGAACATGTTATTGTTTTTGGATTATTTTAATAAAGTTCTTCAGTGAAGCATGACAACTGTTATGACATTTTTATATTCAATTTGAATTGTGACGCCCTTTATTGCATGTTACTCTGATTTAATTATTAATATACACGGGGTATTTTAGAAGGGTGTTACACGGAGGGAGACCGATTGCGGACTCGGCCGGAGAATCGAAGAAGGCACGACATTTTTGCGGTAGTGCTTGAACGGACGGAGCTCGGTGCGTGGCGGATGGCGATTGACAGTCGTGTAGCCACGCGGCTGGCCGGTGGTCAGTCACGGTATGGTAGGGATCAGTGATCGAAGGGAGAAGAGAGAAGGAACTTGCTTGAGTTTTGTGATTCTTCACTTTGTTATCTTGAGAAATTTTAACAAAATTGTCTATTGATCCTTTAGCAAATTGAGAGAGAGAGAGAGAGAGAGAGAGGGAGGGAGAGAGTCTGAAATAAAGATGTAAAATCATGATTGCCTCCTAAAGTGTTTTGATGAAGACAAGTTTACAATGAAGACTTTGATTGCAAAAAAAAATGGCTCAAATCATCATAATCAAGTCTTGAAGAAGCTTTGTGAATCAAAAGTAAAATATCAAAAGGCTATGCATTCAATCTAACTATATGCATACAAGTGTTCACATAATGATTCTTTCATGCCATAAAAATGCTAAAATTATTTTACATATCAAAATCAAGTTACAACACATTTGAAAAACAAATTTTGAGAAAAAATGGACTGAGAACCAGTTACCCCGTATGGGAACCCGGTTACCCAACTTTCAAAATATCACGCCCCTGGTTTTTGTATGGGAAACCCGGGTTCTCCCAGCTGGGTACCGGTTCCCCTTTGTAAATTTCAAATTGTTTTAAATGTTGGTTCAGTAGGAACCGGGTTCTCCCAGGTGGGAACCGATTACCACTAAACCAGTGTGAAAAATTCCTTCTTGTTTTGGGCAGATTTTTCATGGAATCTTTACATTGAAGCATGGAAACTTTTCATATGATTATGCATGTTTGTAAAGGTGTTTTAGAACATATAAATAGTGTAAAATTTTCAGAATTAATTCAGCTTTTTCAATTAACATTTCTACAATCAAAAACTCTCTAATTTTCAAATATACTCATGTGTTCTACATCAAACAATTTGTGAGACTTTCCATACTTATTTTTCATTGAAAAATTATTCTAAGTTTCATACTATCATTGCGAACACTTGCATCCATTATTGAAAATTGTTTTTCTTGAAGAAGAAGATCAATCCAAGATTGATATATTGTGCTACAACTTCAAAATCTCTTGTAAAAATTCAAACATACTTATTGTTTTCTTGTTGTCCAAGATTGTTGGAAGTAAGTTGTGAATTAAAAAAGATTGTTCTTCTTGCACTTAGTGTTGTTAGACCTTAAAAGTGTTAAGAGCCTTTGGTCTCCCTATAGGTTAGATAGTAGGCATCACCTTTTGTGTGAATAGGTTGTACAATCATTCTAACTATAGTGAAATCTCTTGCATGTTGTAAGGGGACTGGAGTACTCTCGATCTGTGAGGGGAACCAAGAGATATCCTTGTGTTCTTTAATTTTTAGCATTTACCGCTTTCATAAATATCTTAACCAGAAAATAAAGAATCCTTACATACTTCCATTCACCAAACCAAAAATATTGCATCAAGTATTCATAAAAAACCGATAGATTTTTTATACACCTTGAAATTCCTGGCAGCAGATACGTGATGTCACAGAGAATGTTATGACACAGTATCTGACACTATGTTAACAATTCACACAGTATATACAGAAAGCAGTAAAGAACACAATAAGTTGTTCACCCAGTTCGGTTCAACAAACCTACATCTGGGGGCTACCAAGCCAGGGAGGAAATTCACTATTAGTAGAATTAATTCAGGAATAAACCACCAGTTTATCTCCTTCACTTAAAACCTACCCAATGCAACTTCAACCTAAGTCCTACTTAGATCTGAGGACCCACTCACTCCCCCTCAATCACAGCAGTGATATCAACCTATTGACTAATTGAATTGTGAAGACACACTATAATAAAATATCTTGATCTTGCTTCAAAGCTTCAATCAAGAGACAAACACTCCGTGCTTTAAAGCTTTGAGTGATAAACTACCCTTACAGCAAATCCTAGTCCAATGCACTTATCAATTGATAGTTGCTTGGCTCACAAGAGAAACTAGAATTACACAATATCAACTGTTACAAATCCTAACAGTACACAAATAACAAGCTGCTATCTCTTCAAATACATTCAAAGGGCGCGGCACAGTTGTAAGGGTTGAATTCTTTTTATAGAAGCAGTCCTGAAACTTCAGTCTTGGGCTTCCATAAAGATAGCTAGGGTTCACTTAATTTAATCCTAAAAACATGGTCTTTTCAACAACCAATTTAGGTTTAATTAAGATTAACCTAGCATCCACGTGAGCATGCTTTCTAATAACAGAAAAACAATATTTAGCAGCTCAACAAACTTCCTGAAAAATCTCAGGAAAAACAGATTCTGCAGAACAGAATGTCACAATGAATGTCATAACATCTGTTATGACATCAGACTGTTTTCTGCAGAATTTCCAGCACAACTTTAGCTTCCAGTTCTGAGCTGTCTTTTAACATCCTTAGCAGGTAGGATTTATCTTCAATCTCTGAATGTCATGACATCTATCATGACATTGCTAAAGCTTAGTTTTACCAAAATTGATGCCAACTTAAAACACTAACAAACTCCCCCTTTGGCACATTTTTGGCTAAAACTACTTAACCTATCAGAGTACATATGCAGCAGAAGATAAACTAGTTCTAAGCTTAAATATACTAGAACCTAGAGATAAGATAAATTCTACCCATACAGAAATCCCACAATTCCCACAATTGCCCACATACATAATTTAAACATCCATACAATTCCCCAAAAGTCCCATACTACTGTCAACACAGTAGTTCTTCTCCCCCTTTTTAGCCATAAAGGGCCAAAGGAAACAATACAATTGCCCCAAGCAAACAACATATAATTAAGTACCAGCATTGTTTCAGGGGTACATTTCTGTCAGGACATTACAAATCTGTCAATAAGGATTATAATTATTCAAACAAAAATGGGAAGAGACAAGAAAACAGGAAACAATTGACAGAATAAAATTAGAGGCAACAGGGGCAGCAGCTTCAAGTGCTTTCTTCTCTAGAAGAAGCATTGTGAAAGGACACATCTTCAGAGCCTTCTTTGTCAGCAACTTCTTGGTCAGCAACATCATCTTCCTCCATATGAACAGCAGAGGTATCACCATCAAGCCTTTCTTCCTCAACCTGTGTGTCTTTTTCCTTTTCAAGAGTAGAGATCAGAGCTTCAAGGGTCTGCTTCCTTGCTTCAAGTTCCCTACAGGTCTCCTTTAGCACAGCTATGACATCTGCCTTCTGAGAATTGGCTTTGACATTTGATGTCTCAGCTGATGTCATGACAATGTCTGGGACATGCTTCCCTTGGAACAATTTGTAGTGGAATCCAAGGGCAAGAGCTCTTTTACATACTGAGTCTCTATTAACCAGAATGCCAGGGTATTGATCAGTTATAATACCACACAAGAGGGATGGAAAGGCTATTGGTCCCTTAATTGCATAACTCTCAGCGTGTTTAAGGGTTTGCTCGAAGATATAAGTGCCATAGTCAAACTTTGTTTTAGTGCCAACAAAGATAGATAAATCTGCCTAGACCAATGGAGATGGTGGACTTGTGATTTGTGGGAACCCAGTTAGCTGCACCTATCTTGTGCAGAATAGCGAATTTGACACTTAATTTGCTAGCAGTAAGCTTTCCCTTCACAGGCCAATTTTTACTTGCTTGGCAGTAATTGTTTGGCACACTTGATTATCACTTTCTTCAAGCTCAGGTTGAGCATCATCTGATCTTCCCAAATAATTGTTGATTATACTTGGGGAAAACTTTACTTTTCTTCCTCTCACATACACAGTCTTGAAGTCTTCTAATCTTCCATCAGCACAACCACTTGTCAGGTTCACAATGAACTCTTTCACTAACCCATCATAACAATTAGAAAACTTGACCACGCTTTCATCACCTTCCTTGATCGGCCCATAACATCCTTGCATTCAAGGGCATTTCTCAATTCCCTTTCTAGAGCAATTCTTTTCAGACACACATACTTCCACCTGCTAGCACTCTCAGGGTGGTGGAAGGAAATGTTGTCAATTGCCACTTCAGGGACAATGGGCACTTTCCCAAGAACCAGCCTCTTTCTTGAGTGAATGTCAGAGACATTCTCTGTAACATCAAGATCAGAATCATCCTGATCTGAGGACTCAGGTGCTTTCCTTTTCCTCACAATTGAGGTGCTCTTTGTCTTAGAGGTACCACCTGCACTCTTCATCTTACTCTTCCTTTGGAAGTTTTAGCCTCTTTACCAGATTCTTCAATGCCTTGTTCACAACCTTAGAGACCTATGAGAAGCTTTAGTAACCTTCTCCTAACAGACTTGAATAGCATTTTGCTTCCCTTTCCTATCATTACCCTCCTAGCAATGCTGGGATTCACTTTTGCTATGAGGTCATTATCAGAAAACTCTTCATCTAGATTGATGATGTGAGAATCAACATTCTGATTAGTGTTTTTCTCAGAAGACTCTTCCAGGTTGCCATCAGCTTGTTTTTCTGGAATTTCTTCATGAATGCTATCAGAGATGTTACCAGTAGAGATAACAGGAGAGGTACACTGATCTGGGGACTTCTCAAGAATTTGATCAGAGATCCCATTCTCACTAGCAGCAGGAGATTCAACTACATTATCATCTTTACATCCTTCAGGAACTGTAGCAGAAGGATTTTCATCATCTTTAACAGGGGAATCAACATCATCACCAGATGTCTTGACATTCTCATTGACATCTGGATCAACTGCTAAGCTAGGGCTAGCAGACTTATGATTCAGGGGAACTGAAATCCCAGGCACAGACTTATTCTCATTTAGGATATCAGACACTATCCTAGCTATGGCCTCATGCACTGACCTAGATCCTTCTCTATTTACTAGTTCTGGGGGAACAGAGGATGATGGTACTGAGGTCTTACCAGAAGGAGATATTTGTGCCCTTCTTGCATTTCTTGTGCGTAACTTCTTGACCTTTTCTGGGTTAGTGGCCATTGTACGCAGTGGTGTCACTCTCAGAGCTTCAGCTTGCATGGCTTCAGTGTTTGCTCTAACTTCAGCCATGGGGAGAGATGGAGATCCTGATTCTTGAGATGATGAGGATGATGAAGACATTTTTCACTGCTGGTTGTTGAGAGGATGAAAGCGAAAATAGAAAAGGGTTTCAAAGTTTCTTTTGAGAGAAGAAAGGATGGTACTACTTTCAAAAGAAGAAACTATTATATGAGGATGTCTCTTCCTATTCTTGGACTTTTTAAAATAAGGAAGGAAATACCTAAATAACCCTCTAAAAAAAGTTGAAATAAACACTCCCTTTCATCCCTTGTTGTAGGCTCAGTTAATTGCTACAACTCCACATATTGACAAGTACCCAACTTGCCCCTTGACATTTCAAACTGACTAGCCTCAAGAGCTTTAGTAATAACAACACAAGACAATGTCATGACATCCTCGTATGACATTGTGATCAAAAGATCCGCTTCATCCGATCATCCGAGAACACTTTTACCACTGCTACGTATTCATTCTCAACATTGTAGGAACACACAATTTTGCTTGCGATCCAAGAAGCAAGATTGTTTTAATAAGAAACATCCATCAAGAGAGCCTTTACACAAGCTTTGACCAAACCTTGTTTTCTTGGACAACTTCAAATGTGTAGGAGCAGGAGTCCTATTTTGGCGCCATTCTTCATTCCAAATTTCTTGACAATTCCTTGCAAACTTTTCTTTTTGCATTTGCATATTGCCTCACCATTGTTTTCGCTATTTCTCCAAATATTATGTCATTAACATAAATGTGAGTCACCATGATCTTTTCTTTTGACAAAGAGAGTTTCATCCAAGACTCTCTTGTATCCTTTGACAAAGAAGATACTTGGTTATCCTTTCATGCCGATCCTAGTACTTTGCTTCAAGATTTTAGAGTACTTGGATGTCTAGACATTGAGTGTGACATTCGATTTTCCATGCTTACCACAAATCCTTCCTTTGACTATGAGAGATCTTGGTATTTCCTCTATGGAACCGATCCTTTTCATTCCTCTCGAGGTGTGGATGACCAGATTCTTGCTGCCACAACTTCCTCTTCATCTTTGTCTCAGAGAACACGGAAGACCGAGTGGTGTTCTCGATTCCACATGTAGCTTGTCCTTTGATCTGACTCCTCTCATAATCACTACTGCTCATCGCTTGATTACAAGACATTCAACCTTAGTGAAGTTGATGTGAATCCCATATCACATAGCCGACTTATGCTAATGAGATTTGCATTTCTGACCTTTTACTAGCAAAGACTCCATTTAGGTTTGGAACTCCAGCCATTGAGTTTCCAACACCTTTGATTTCTCCTTTAGCTCCATCTCCAAAAGTAACAAAGATGATGAATGATGCTTAACATTAAGTAGATTTATGTCTCCATGTGCTTAGAGCACCCAGTCAAAGTAGTCTTTCTTGGTAGACACACTAAGAGAAGTGCTACCGTGAGCAATGTTCTTCTTCCACCTGAGAGTATGATACCGTTGGTTTTAGGCTTCACATAAGACCCTTGATTAGGATATCCATGTAGTCTGTAGCAGAAAGATTTTATGTGACCAAACCTTCCACAATAATGACATCTCCATCTTTGAAACTTTTTGTTCATGTTTCTATGATTTTGATGTTGCACCCAATGTTGTGACATCTGTTTTGACATTGGTCTATTAGGTCTGTTCTTCCTTTTATTATTGACAAACTTCTTAGTCTCCACATACCCTGAGGCAGACCTATTCCCTGACTTGTGGTATGACATCTTCCTTGTCATTGACTTCCCAGGTTTGTTCCATTCTTGGTTATTAGCAAATCTCTTTGTAGTCACATACCCCGAGTCAGACACATTTCCTGTTTTGGGTTGTGACACCTGCTTTGACATTGTTTTCCTATGTCTCTTCTTCTTGATGTCACCAACAGGTTTCTTTTCAGCCACATATCCTAGACCATGCTTATTTCCTGCAGATTGTCCAAGCTGAAGAATTTCTTCTAACTTATCGACTGCAGATGTCAACATTTTGATGATTTAGACATCTCGATCAAGTTTGAATTAGATAATAATATCACTATTGAGGTGATTTATAGTGGTTGTTTTTCACCTCCAACTTCATTTCGCTTCCAACTTCTCAATCGCTTTTTCTTCCTCATTTTTGTTTCCATTTTTATACACTTCTGTAGTTTTCAAGAAGCTCTTCAAATGTCACTTCCTCATCACTAGAATCCATATCGAGTTGTACACCCAGAGAGGGTGACAAGTTTGGCCCTTCTTTCTTCCGAATCACCATCACAATGACAATGATTCTTTTGTTTCTTTAGAAAGGTGGGACATTCAACTCTAATATGTCCAAATCCTTCACATTCATGACATTGATTTTACTACCTTGACTTCCTTTTTTTTCGACTTGGATCTTCGCTGAGTCATAAGATCGCATGTCGATGGAATGTCCTTGACATTTGACCTTGACTTTGGATCAATCCTCCGATCGTTTGTTGAACTGTCTTCCAAGCATGGCTATAGCTTTATATCTTCTCTTCATCTTCCACCTTGCATCCTCTTCAAGATTGGATACAAGTGCTATGCTCTTGTTTTTCCGTCAAAGTTCACCGATTCCCATCTCAAAAGTCATAAGAGATCCAATAAGTTCTTCAACCTTCAAGGTGTTGATGTCTTGAGCCTCTATTGTAGTGACTTTCATTGCAAATCTCTTAGGCAAGGATCCGAAATCTTTCTTCACTTCTTTTTCGACATCTTTTCACCAAGTGCTCCCGAGGCATTGGTAATTTCAAGATATTCATGTGAAATTCATGAATATTCTCATCTTCCTTCATCTTCAAATTCTCAAATTTGGTAGTGAGCATCTGTCTTGACATCTTCACCTTGGATGTCCCTCATGAGTAGTTCGAGAGTGTCCCAAACATCCTTGGCTAACTCACATTGATGGACCAATCAAGATGTTCATAATACCATTGAATAGAGCATTCAATGCTTTAGAGTTCCCTAGAGCTAGCTCTTCTTCCTCTTTGCTCCATTCCTCCTCGTGTTTCAAGACAAGAGTCCCATCTTTCTCAAGCTTGGTGGGATGCTTCCATCCTTTATCGCAGCTCTCCAAGCTTTAATGTCCACCGATCTTAAGAAGGCAACCATACGAGGCTTCCAAGAATCATAATTAGACCCATCCGAATAGGTGGTCTTTCTCCAAATCCTCCTTCTTTATCCATTACGCCGTAAACTATTATCCCTAGATCTCACCCAGAAATAACAAGCAGGGTGCCTGCTCTGATGCCAATTGAAATTCCTGGCAGCAGATACGTGATGTCACAGAGAATGTTATGACACAGTATTTGACACTATGTTAACAATTCACACAAGAATACAGAAGCAAGAAAGAACACAATAAGTTGTTCACCCAGTTCGGTTCAACAAACCTACATCTGGGGGCTACCAAGCCAGGGAGGAAATTCACTATTAGTAGAATTAATTCAAGAATAAACCACCAGTTTATCTCCTTCACTTAAAACCTACCCAATGCAACTTCAACCTAAGTCCTACTTAGATCTGAGTACCCACTCACTCCCCCTCAATCACAAAGCAGGATATCAACCTATTGACTAATTGAATTGTGAAGACACTTCAATAAAATATCTTGATCTTGCTTCAAAGCTTCAATCAAGAGACAAACACTGTGTTTTAAAGCTTTGAGTGATAAACTACCTTACAAAGAAATCCTAGTCCAATGCACTTATCAATTAATAGTTGCTTGGCTCACAAGAGAAACTAGAATTACACAATATCAACTGTTACAAATCCTAACAGTACACAAATAACAAGTTGCTATCTCTTCAAATACATTCAAAGGGCGCGACACAATTGTAAGGGTTGAATTTTTATAGAAGCAGCCCGAAACTTCGCTTGGGCTTCCATAAAGATAGTTAGGTTCACTTAATTTAATCCTAAAACATGGTCTTTTCAACAACCAATTTAGGTTTAATTAAGATTAACCTAGTAGCCACGTGAGCATGCTTTCTAATAATAAAAACAATATTTAGCACTCAACAAACTTCCGAAAATCTCAGAAAAATGATTCTGCGTATGAATCACAATGAATGTCATAACATCCGTTATGACATCGACGTTTTCTCGCAGAATTTCAAAGACAACTTTAGCTTCCAGCTGAAATGTTTTTAACATCCTTAGCAGGTAGGATTTATCTTCAATCTCTGAATGTCATGACATCTATCATGACATTGCTAAAGCTTAGTTTTACCAAAATTGATGCCAACTTAAAACACTAACACACCTAATACACCACCCCTCTTAGGCGCATCTGATACTTACAATTGGTATCAGAGCAAGTTATAGGTAACTTGTTCCTAAAGATTCAGAATGGCTTCCGCAAATCAAAATCCGGTTTTCAAAGATGGTGGTAGTAACAACAAGACTCCATTGTTTTGTGGTGAATACTTTGACTTTTGGAAAATTCGCATGAAGGTGAAGCAACTCGTTTTTCAAAAATCATTTAATTTTTCAAAACAATGAAATCGCCACCTAATTTTATTTGATCTAGAAAGAATGGGAAAATATAGAGAAAACCCACAATGTTGGATAAGGCGGTCTACATGACCAAAAGATATGAATTCGGGAGTCGGTTACGCAAGAGGAAGGTATTAGCACCTCTTACGTCCATCGTACTCGATGGGACCCATTTAGTTCGAAGTGTGTTTGTGTGTGTATTCGCTAATTTCTAAATTATGAATAAGAAAGAAGAAAATGGGTTTGTTTATGATTATTTTGAGTTTGGCACGGTTTCGAAACCGTGTGCCTACATATTCCCTTTGTGCAATAGGAAAGTCAAAACTCCATAGTTCTTCATGAAAATGTTTGAATTGGTCGTATTGATTTTAATAGAAATGTTTTTGATGATCGCATATGAGCGGAAAAGAATTTGAATGGTTTGGGTTGATTTTAAGTTGTGGATGACAAATACCAAAATGTTAGGCTATCATCTAACGATTCGAATACTTGAAATTGGTGAGTTAGCTCGACCAATCATCTCTCATCCAAAATCTTTATTATGAAAAGGGTGAGGTGAAACAAAGTTCACATTTATTAAGTGTATGGAATAAAAGTACTTAAATTATTAGGCTATCATCTAATGACCCAAATACTTTAAATTTAATTAAATCGTCCGGCTATCATCAACCAATTTAACCAAATACCAAAACATCTTGTTTTTTGTTTTAAAACATGGATAGAAGTTTTTAGTTTATTAAGCTACCATCTAACAATCTAAAAACTTCGATTTTTTTAAATCGTTAGGCTATCATCTAACAATTGAAATAAATCCATTCCAAATGTTCTTTTATGAAAATTGATTTAAAAAAAAACAAATTCAATTAATTATTTTAATTGGAAAGTGTTTTAGGAATTTCGATATTGAACGGAGAGAAGTAATGATTCGGGTTATGATTAACCAAGTATGTGGACTTGATTAACCTCGTGAGGATAGGTGCTCCTATCCCCAACCATGAGACCCTGGTGCATGGATAATTGGTATGTGGACCAATATTTATTCGGGTTATGATTAATCAAAGCAACAAGGGTTTTGATTAATCTTTTGAGGATGGTCATGCCCATCCCCAACTATGAGACCCTTAGAGAATTTGGTGTGGGAACCAAAATGAGAGATCGAAGTCGTTTTTTATGTTAATTGTGGATGGAGTGTACAATCGTGTAATAAAGCATACAAGCGGATAAACGGCGGATAAAATTATCACACCGGCGGATAAAATTATGTAGAGTGGACTATCGTTCTGGAACGTTGGATTTAGATTTGAGCAGATTTGTCGGTTATAAGAAAAGGAGCAAAGTTGCTATTATAGGTGTACCTGCAACAGATCAAATATGAACCATACAGACGGTGACAAGTGCCACCGCCTGGATTAACCAAGTAAAACTTAAGCTAATTATTTTTTAAAACTATATTATCGTATGTTTTTTAAAAAATTAACCAAAATAATACTAATCCTAATTAATATTTAAACTAATACTTAACCTATGTTTTTTAATAAAAATTAACATAATAAAAAACTTCTGTTTCTCTTTCACATTCCTCTCACGATCTTCTCACGATCTCTCTCGCAATCTCTCTCGTGATCTCACACCTCTCTTCTCTCACGATCTCACACATCTCTTCTCTGGTTCCTCAACAATCGCTCTCGTCTCTTCTCTCTTATCCTCTCGCGATGGCGCCGGAAAAAGGGGAAACTCAATCTTATGTTGGTTTTTTGTGATTCTCACAGGTGAATGTTGAATCTGAAAGGGGAAAGAGGGAAACCCTAGTTCCTAAACGGGTGAAATCGGCGCTGTCAGAGGAAAATGAATGATGGAAACGTAACATCCAAAGAGAAAAGAGGCTACGGTAATGATTCTAAGGTCTAACGGAGGCGGATGGAGCCTTACAACCGCAACCCCGGTGAGACCTTTCTTTTTACCTTAGGTTCTGCTTCTGTTGCCTCGATTTCTTGCTTTTCTGAAGGATTTCTGTTCGGAAAATGATGATAGGGTTTTTATGTTCTTGCTGTTTGTTAGGTTTTTTTGGAAAAATTAGGGTTTACAGCCGGTTTAGGGTTTCTCTGTGAACAGTGGGTTGCCTCCTTGGGTTTTGTGCATTTGATGCTTTTATAATGATGAAACTAGGGTTTCTTTGTTTGATGGACTTAGTTATTTCAGAATTAAGGCTTGATGATTGTTCTGGACTCTTATTTCCCTTGTATTTGGGCCCTATGAATTTCTGTTATGCCATTGGTTCTGATTTTTGCTGATGTAAACCCTTTGTTTTTCTGTTATGCTGTTTGCTGGATTTGTCATTCTTGCCATGCTGTCACACTGAAACGTACTTGCTGCCCTTTACCTTTTTTGTGAACCAAAATTAATTTTTGTGATTTGCAACTGAGGTTGTGGCTGATGAAGGAACTTTACAGTTCTGAGACCTTGTTGGTTACAATTGAAAACTTTTTCAACCTGATTCCGAACAATAGATCCTAATGATGAGATTGAGAAATTTGTGTAATGCCTTGTATATTCAATGTTGTCCGTTGCTTGCTAACCATTATTTTTCTTTGTTTTCATGAATTGCAATGATGGTGAGGATGGATGGTAGAAGAAACCTTGGATGAGAAGGAAAGGCTTGAAGATGGAGCAAGAAAGCTTGGAGGGAAATTCAAAAAGGAAAGCAACGAAGATTTTCGTTAGAAAATATAGGATTAGGATATAAAATATGTAATATTGCTGGTATGTTTGAAACTTTAGGCCATATAACTTGTATGCTTAGAACTCTTGGCCAATTTGTAACTTGTGTTTGTAACCTTCAACAAATAACTCGAAACTTGAAAGTTTCTTGAAGTGAATTTGAATGATAATTTGCATCATGCGAATAAATGAGTTTGATCAAAACAAATTTGCCAACTTTAATTGAATGTTGAGTTTAGAATTTTGATTCTACTTTGTAAATGGGCATTCTTTGAATGTCGTCTTAGAATTGAATGAAACCTTGACCCTCGAATGATAAGATTGGAAAAGATAAACTTCAAATTTTTGAATGTATTTGCTCGAGATTTGGCTCTTTGAATTGAGACTTGATTCTTATGGTTGGCAAAAAATTCCTTGAAAGCTCTTGATGAAGAAATCATGTTATAGATATAACTAGGCCATAGGAAATAAAATATGGGATAATATATTCTGGAAAAAACGTCATAGAACATGAATTCTCCTTGCATATTCATGAAGTAAACCAACGTAAGTTGATGAAGTATTCATGCTATTTGAAGCTTACGGGTGAGAACGAAAACTTGAATATTTGTGAAAATAGTATCTTGAAAACACATTCAATTTTCTAAATCCTCTTTCAAACTCAATAATGCATTGAATATACATTATAAAAGCTTTGAACCTGTAATCAAAAATCTTGAAATCCAAGTTGTCCTGTAATTAAAATAATCCCATTTTAATGATAGACGCCATCCTAATTTAAAACTCAATCCTTCAAGAAAGTTCTCAAAGAAAATTGTAACCCATGTGAGCATAATTCTTCGACTTCACCTTTTAAACCTTTTGATGTGCAAATAACTTTTGGAAGGAGATAAAACTCAACGTGACCTCTGAAATAGAAACCCACGCACGAGAAACGATGGATAAGAGAAAATAAGATCCACTGCTAACCTTGTCATTCTCAACTCTCTTGGATTTATTGAAAACACAAACATCTTGCGCATCTTTGTAAAATAATCACCGGAAGCTAACCCGAGTCTAAAACCCTAGAATCAATGACATGAATGCATGAACGTGCAATAGTGGGTACTTTACAACCACAACATGATGCGAGTTTGAATCTCGGTCACCCTAGACGTAACCAACGATGTAGATGCGATGAGCGAATGAGTATTTAATGCCAATGGCCCAACGGAAGCGTATGCAGATGAATGCGAAGCCTAAGCCAGGTAAAATCAATATAGGAGGGAAAATTTTAGGGTGCAACAGCTGCCCCTATTAAATTGTCTTAAACCTGAAAGTGAGATTGGTGCTAGCCTTTCGAACTTTTAAGGTGGAAGAAGATTAAATATTAAAAGTACCCTAGAATTTGCGCTCCGAAGAACACGTAGAGCTATTTATGCCTTTTTGATGACTTTTTTTTAATTTTTCGTGTTTCTATTTTTTTGTTCTCATTTTCTTGTAAAAGGATTTCGGTTCATCAGGAAACAAACATTCTTAAATAAGCGGTTTCACAGATTAGAAATGAAATCAGACAGACCTTTGGAACGAACACACTTAAATAAGTGGCTTCGCAGATCATAAAAGAAACCAGACAAACCTTTGGAACGAGCACACTTAAATAAGCGGCTTCGCAGATCAGAAAGGTAAGAACTCACAGATCTTTGGAATGAGCACACTTAAATAAGCGGCGTCGCAGATCAGAAAAGAAACCAAACAGACCTTTGGAACGAGCACACTTAAATAAGCGGCTTTGCAGATCAGAAAGGTAAGAACTCATAGATCTTTGGAACGAGCACACTTAAATAAGCGGCTTCGCAGATCAAAATGAGAACAAATAGATCTTTGGAACGAGCACACTTAAATAAGTGGCTTCGCAGATCAAAAAAGAAACCAGATAGGGCTTTGGGACGAGCACACTTAAATAAGCGACTTCGCAGATCAGAAAGGTAAGAACTCATAGATCTTTGGAATGAGCACACTTAAATAAGCGGCTTCGTAGATCAAAATGAGAACAGATAGATCTTTGGAACGAGAACACTTAAATAAGTGGCTTCACAGATTAGAAAAGAAACCAGACAGACCTTTGGAACGAGCACACTTAAATAAGCGGCTTCGTAGATCAGAAAGGTAAGAACTCATAGATCTTTGGAACGAGCACACTTAAATAAGCGGCTTCACAGATCAAAAAGAGAACAAATGGGGGTATGTGTCAGGTAAAGATATTAGACACACACAAGAAGGAGACCGACCAGAGCAGACTACTGGGGAGAAGATGTATGGAATGGTAAAATCGTCGATCGAAGACGAATTCACTGGGAAAGAGGAAAACTAGAAAGGACTCTAGCAAGTGTTTCTAAACTATGTTGGACCTTAAAAGTTTTCAAATATGCAAGAAATACACTATCCCTTAGGCCAAAGGCGAGGTGTAATTCTTCAGGAGTGGCAATTATATGAATTACCACACACCAAGTATGGTTATTCAAACAATTAAGAAGCAAGAAAGATTTTGATGATCACATATGAGCGGAAAAGATTTTGAATGGTTTGAGTTGATTTTAAGTTGTGGATGACAAATACCAAAATGTTAGGCTATCATCTAACGATTCGAATACTTGAAATTGGTGAGTGAGCTCGACCAATCATCTCTCATCCAAAATCTTTATTATGAAAAGGGTGAGGTGAAACAAAGTTCACATTTATTATGTGTATGGAATAAAAGTATTTAAATTATTAGGCTATCATCTAATGACCCAAATACTTTAAATTTAATTAAATCGTCCGGCTATCATCCAACAATTTTACCAAATACCATAACATCATGTTTTTTGTTTTAAAACATGGATAGAAATTTTTAGTTTATTAGGCTACCATCTAACAATCTAAAAACTTCGATTTGTTTAAATCGTTAGGCTATCATCTAACAATTGAAACAAATCCTATCCAAATGTTCTTTTATGAAAATTGATTTAAAAAAAAACAAATTCAATTAATTATTTTAATTGGAAAGTGTTTTAAGAATTTCGATATTGAACGGAGAGAAGTAATGATTCGGGTTATGATTAACCATGTATGTGGACTTGATTAACCTCGTGAGGATAGGTGCTCCTATCCCCAACCATGAGACCCTGGTGCATGGATAATTGGTATGTGGACCAATATTTATTCGGGTTATGATTAATCAAAGAAACAAGGGCTTTGATTAATCTTGTGAGGATGGCCATGCCCATCCCCAACTATGAGACCCTTAGAGAATTTGGTGTGGGAACCAAAATGAGAGATCAGAGTCGTTTTTAATATTAATTGTAGGTGGAGTGTACAATCGTGTAATAAAGCATACAAGCGGATAAACGGTGGATAAAATTATCACATAATACAACTGAAATTTAAATAATTATTAGGATGGATTTTTTTTTGATAAAAAATCAACTAATAATTTAATCGATAATTTAGAAAATAAAAACTATCATATACTAATTATTATTTAATACATCAAATTAAAAATACTTGCATAAATAAATAATTTAAAGAGTGAATTTAGAAATGGGCCTGTGATTGTAGTCAGATCTGGGGGGTGTGAAGAGCAAACAGAGTCCAAGCCCAATAATATCTGCTGGATCTTGTATGGACAGCTCCATGGAAATGTAGAGTGGACTATCGTTCTGGAACGTTGGATTTGGATTTGAGCAGATTTGTTGGTTATAAGGAAAGAACCAAAGTTGCTATTATAGGTGTACCTGCAATAAATCAAATATGAACCATACAGACGGTGACAAGTGTCACCGCCTGGATTAACCAAGTAAAACTTAAGCTAATTATTTTTAAAACTATATTATCCTATGTTTTTTAATAAATTAACCAAAATAATACTAATCCTAATTAATATTTAAACTAATACTTAACCTATGTTTTTTAATAAAAATTAACATAATAAAAAACTAAACAGAAAAACTTTTGTTTCTCTTTTACAATCCTCTCACGATCTTCTCGCGATCTCTCTCGTGATCTCACACCTCTCTTCTCTCACGATCTCATACCTCTCTTCTCTGGTTCCTAAACGATCGCTCTTGTCTCTTCTCTGTTATCCTCTCGCGATGGCGCCGGAAAAAGGAAAAGATGGACGCGCCAGAAATCGCCCTCGTGGCGGTGACGGCGGCAGTTCATCTCTAGACCATGGTTTCTTTATGTTTTCTGACTCATTTGCTTCTTCTGAAACTCAATCTTATGTTGGTTTTTTGTGATTCTCACAGGTGAATGTTGAATTTGAAAGGGGAAAGAGGGAAACCCTAGTTCCTAAACGGGTGAAATCGGCGCTGTCAGAGGAAAATGAATGATGGAAATGTAACATGCAAAGAGAAAAGAGGCTACGGTGATGATTCTGAGGTCTAACGGTGGCGGACGGCGTCTTACAAGCACAACCCCGGTGAGACCTTTCTGTTTACCTTAGGTTCTGCTTCTGTTGCCTCGATTTCTTGCTTTTCTGAAGGATTTCTGTTCGGAAAATGATGATAGGGTTTTTATGTTCTTGCTGTTTGTCAGGGTTTTTCTGGAAAAATTAGGGTTTACGGCCGTTTTAGGGTTTCTGTGTGAACAGTGGGTTGCCTCCTTAGTTTATGTACATTTGATGCTTTTATAATGACGAAACTAGGGTTTCTTTGTTTGATGGACTTAGTTATTTCAGAATTAAGGCTTGATGATTGTTCTGGACTCTGATTTCTCTTGTATTTGGGCCCTACGAATTTCTGTTATGTCACTAGTTCTGATTTTTGCTGAGGTAGACCCCTCTGTTTTTCTGTTATGCTATTTTGCTGGATTTGTCATTCTTGCCATGCTGTCACACTGAAACGTACTTGCTTCCCTTTACCTTTTTTGTGAACCAAAATTGATTTTTGTGATTTGCAACTGAGGTTGTGGCCGATGAAGGAACTTTACAGTTCTGAGGTCTTGTTGGTTACCATTGAAAACTCTTGCAACCTGATTCCGAGCAATAGATCCTAATGATGAGATTGAGAAATTTGTGTAATGCCTTGTATATTCAATGTTGTCCGTTGCTTGCTAACCATTCTTTTTCTTTGTTTTGATGAATTGCAACGATGGTGAGGATGGATGGTAGAAGAAACCTTGGACGAGAAGGAAAGGCTTGAAGATGGAGCAAGAAAGCTTGGAGGGAAATTCAAAAAGGAAAGCAACGAAGATTTCCATTAGAAAATATAGGATTAGGATATAGAACATGTAATATTGCTTGTATGTTTGAAACTTTAGGCCAAATAACTTGTATGCATAGAAATCTTGGCCAATTTGTAACTTGTGTTTGTAACCTTGAACAAATAACTCGAAACTTGAAAGTTTCTTGAAGTGAATTTGAATGATAATTTGCATCATGCGAATAAATGAGTTTGATCAAAACAAATTTGCCAACTTTAATTGAATGTTGAGTTTAGAATTTTGATTCTACTTTGTAAATGGGCATTCTTTGAATGTCGTCTTAGAATTGAATGAAACCTTGACCCTCGAATGATAAGATTGGAAAAGATAAACTTCGAATGTTTGAATGTATTTTCCCGAGATTTGGCTCTTTGAATTGAGACTTGATTCTTATGGTTGGCAAAAAATTCCTTGAAAGCTCTTGATGAAGAAATCATGTTATAGATATAAGTAGGCCATAGGAAATAAAATACGGGATAATATATTCAGGAAAAAACGTCATAGAACATGAATTCTCCTTGCATATTCATGAAGTAAACCAATGTTAGTTGCTGAAGTATTCATGCTATTTGAAGCTTACGGGTGAGAACGAAAACTTGAATATTTGTGATAATAGTATCTTGAAAACACATTCAATTTTCTAAATCCTCTTTCAAACTCAATAATGCATTGAATATACATTATAAAAGCTTTGAACCTGTAATCAAAAATCTCAAAATCCAAGTTGTCTTGTAATTAAAAAAATCCCATTTAAATGATAGACGCCATCCTAATTTAAAACTCAATCCTTCAAGAAAGTTCTCAAAGAAAATTGTAACCCATGTGAGCATAATTCTTCGACTTCACCTTCTAAACCTTTTGATGTGTAAATAACTTGTGGAAGGAGATAAAACTCAACGTGACCTCTAAAATAGAAACCCACGCACGAGAAACGATGGATATGAGAAAATAAGATCCACTGCTATCCTTGTGATTCTCAACTCTCTTGGATTGATTGAAAACACAAACATGTTCCGCATCTTTGTAAAATAATCACCGGAAGCTAACCCGAGCCGAAAACCCTAGAATCAATGACATGAATGCATGAACGTGTAATAGTGGGTACTTTACAACCACAACATGATGCTAGTTTGAATCTCGGTCACCCTAGACGCAATCGACGATGCAGATGCGATGAGCGAATGAGTATTTAATGCCAATGGCCCAATGGAAGCGTATGCAGATGAATGCAAAGCCTAAGCCAGGTAAAATTGATATTGGAGGGAAAATTTTAGGGTGCAACAGAAGGCTCATCTTGAAGCGCAGGAGAAGTAATATGGGATGCTGTTGAAAATGGTCTGTTTGCTCCGGTATGTGTTGTCAATGGTTTTGGATCATCAAAGCCTAAAGCATCATGGAATGAAGATGACAAGAAAAAGTTCTCTTTGACAAAAAGGCAATCAATATTCTCTAAAGTGCTCTTAGTATGGATGAATTTTTCGAGTATCGGCATGTACAACGACAAAGGAAATTTGGGACACTCTTGTAGAAACTCATGAAGGAACCGCCAAAGTCAAAAGGTCTAGATTGAATACTTTGAGTCAAGAATATGAATTATTCCAAATGCTGCCCGGAGAATCCATCCTTGAATTTCAAAAGAGATTCGTTCACTTGACAAATCATTTGAAGGCACTTGGTAAGACTTTAACTAACGATGAATTAAATCTTAAAGTGCTTAGGTCTTTAACTAGGGAATGGCAACCAAAAGAAAAGCCTATCCACTATGACTTCCGCAACATTATTCGAAAAGCTTCAAGAATATGAAATGGAACTTGGAAGACTTGAAAAACATGAGAATCATAAGAAGAAATCCAAAGGCATTGCTTTTAAAGTAGTTTCAAAAGAATGTCAAGATAAAGATGCATCAGAGGAAGATGAAAACTTCTTGCTTCTTGTAAAAAGGTTAGGAAAATATTTTGGTCATAAAAATAATCTTCATAATGCTAACTTTGTCAAAAGAAAGAAATTTTATAAGCATAAAGATAAAGAAGCCTCCACATCAACACAAGATGTCACATGTTATGAATGTGGAAAGCAAGGTCACATAAAGCCGGATTGTCCAAAACTCTCCAAGAAAAATGGATTCAAAGGCAAAAAGGAGTTCAAAAAAAAAGGGCTTATGTTGCATGGGAAGATAATGAGATAAGTTCTTCATCCGATTCAGATAGTGACGAAAGTGCAAATCTAGCATTGATGGCTTCACACCATTTCGATGATGAAGAAGGCGAGGTTAGTTATGATAACTCTCTTTATGATAATGGTGCACAAGGTGCTATAGATGAACTATTGAATGAATACAAAATTCTATATAGAAGTATTTCATCTCAAAAGAAAATAATTTCATCTTTAGAAGAAAAAGTTGAAACTATTGAAAAAGAGCATAAAGATGAAAAAGAAAAGATGATTAGTGATCAAAAACAGAATTTTGTATGCAATAATTGTGAATCACTTTCTTTCCAAATTGTTCAATTAAAAAGAGTCCTAGAAAGGTATGAAAACGGACAAGTTGGATTGGAAAATGTTCTTAGCACACAAAGATATTCTAAAGATAAAAGAGGACTTGGTTTTTCAAAATTTTCTCAACCAAGTCCCAACAAAATATCTTTGTCAAGGATAATAACCAACCAATCCAAGAGAAAGTAAACAATCCTAAAGTAGTTCATCAATATCCTAAAAATAAAAGAATTGTTAAGAATAAATCTTATCCTCCTAGATATAGAAGTAATTTTGAACCTACTTGTTTCTATTGTGATATTAAAGGCCACACACCTAATGCTTGCTATGTAAGAAACTTTAGTGTTTCAAGTGGGCATTATGTGTGGGTAAAGAAAGGTACTAATTATGAAGGACCCAAAGCAATTTGGGTACCTAACAAAACTTAATTTGTTTTGTAGGTGTGCTTGAAAACCACTTCAAATTTATGGTATCTTGATAGTGGTTGTTCCAAGCATATGACGGGTGACATAAACCATTTTTCAAATCTAGTCTTAAAGGCCAAGGGTTATGTCACTTTCACATTTTTGGATGCAAATGCTTTGTCCTCAACAATGACAAAGACAATCTCGGTAAGTTTGACGAGAAATCTGACGAAGGTATATTTCTTGGTTATTCACTTTCTAGTAAAGCCTATAGAATTTATAATAAAAGAAATTTAACTATTGAAGAATCTATGAATGTTTCTATTGATGAAACTAACACCTCTAAGGAGGAAATAGTTGTGTGTGATGATGATATTATAGATTTACCCTCGGAAGAAATTTCAAATGATCAAAATGTGAATCAACCGAAACATCAACAAGGAGTACCACAACAAGATTCAAATATCAATGATCTACCCAAAGAATGGAGAACTCATAGAGACCATCCTATTGATAAAATCATTGGTGATATTAGTCATGGAGTTACAACAAGATTAAATATCTAAGTTGCTTGCTTAAACATGGCATTTGTCTCTCAAATTGAACCCTCCAAATTTGATGAAGCCTTAGGAGACGATCAATGGATAATTGCAATGCAAGAAGAATTAAATCAATTCGAGAGAAATCAAGTTTTGGAACTTATTCCTAGGCCAAGTGATAAACACATCATAGGTACCCGATGGGTGTTTAAAAACAAACTTGATGAGAATGGTATAATTGTTCGAAACAAAGCAAGGTTGGTGGCTCAAGGTTACAATCAAGAAGAAGGAATCGATTTTGAAGAAACATTTGCTCCTGTTGCATGGTTAGAAGCTATTCGTCTTTTACTTGCTTATGCTTGTTCATTAAATTTTCAGCTTTATCAAATGGATGTCAAATGCGCATTCTTGAATGGCTACATCAATGAAGAAGTCTATGTCAAACAACCCCCGGAATTTGAAGACTTCAAAAATCCTTCCCATGTCTTTAAGTTGAGAAAGGCTCTTTATAGCTTAAAGCAAGCACCAAGAGCATGGTATGATAGGCTTAGCAATTTTTTTTGTGAAAAAGGTTTTGAAAAGGGTAAGGTTGATAAAACTTTATTCATTAAGAAAATCAAAAGTAACACTTTATTGATTCAAGTCTATGTTGATGATATCATTTTTGGATCGACTAATAAAGAAATGTGTGAAGAATTTTCATTGATGATGCAAGGAGAATTCGAGATGTCCATGATGGGTAAGATGAATTATTTCCTTGGACTACAAATTAAGCAACTAAAAGATGGAATCTTCATCAACCAATCCAAGTATTTCAAAGAGTTATTGAAAAGATTTGATATGGATAGTTGCAAAGCGATGAATACTCCAATGGGCTCCGGTACATATGTTGATCAAGATGAATCTGGTATTCCAATTGATATCACTAAGTATCGAGGTATGATTGGTTCTTTATTATATTTGATGGTAAGCCGTCTTGACATAATGTTTAGTGTTTGTCTTTGTGCTCGCTTTCAAGCAAATCCAAAATAGTCTCATCTAATGTCGGTCAAGCGAATCATGAAGTATCTCAAAGGAACAACCAATGTCAGCTTATGGTATCCAAAAGGTAGTATTTGCAATTTAATTGGTTATTCTGACGCGGATTGTGACGCCCTGTTTTAATTAATATTATATTATATTAATATTTTCGAATTACCGATCGATATTTATTTTACGATGAGAATATTTATATTAATCAATATATCTGATAATATATTTGGCGACGTTTTGTTCGGTCCGGTTTTTATTCTGTTCGGTTCGGTAAAATATTAAATAGATCCGATAATTAATTCCCCGGAATTATTTGAATTAATTGAATTGATGATATAATTAGTAAGTTAGGGGTGTGGGGAGCAATTGTTGAGGATTGGGTTTTCACCCTTGGCTTACTAGTAGAAATACCTTTATAAACCATTTCTCCTCATTTTCCTTCCATTCCAAATACCAAAACCAAACATGGGAACTTGGAAGCTAATTATAAAACCACATTTCCTCATTTTCTTCCCATTTGGAAAAGAAGCCAAGAATAGAAACATGGAGGAAAAGAAAGGTGTAAGTGTTTTTATGTTGGCATTAATTTTTGGTAAAACTAGGATATGGCAATGTCTTGAATGATGTCATGACATTCAATGTTGAAGATAAATTCTGCATAAAAAGAATGATTCAAGTACAGCCCAGACCTGGAAGTTAACTGAAGTACTGGAATTCTACAGAAGAATGACTGATGTCATAACCAATGTTATGACATTTTGTGTGACATTTGTTGTTCTGCAGATTCACTTTTCCTGAGACTTTCCAGGATTTCTGTTGAGCTATTTTTCATATGATTTATGTAATTGGATCACATGCTCACGTGGCTCTGTGGTTAATCTTAGTTAACCCTAAATTGGTTTGTTAAAAAGACCAAGTCTTTAGGTTAAATTAAGTGAACCCTATCTATAATTATGGAAGCCCAAAACTGAAGTTACAAGACTGCTTCTATAATAGGAAAAGAACCCTTACTCTGCTAAAAAGGCTTTTGGACTGTATTGAAGATTTAGCAGGTTGTTTATTTGCGTATTCTAGTTACTCTTGTGAGCCAAGCAATTATCATTTGATAAGTGCCTTGGACTAGGATTTGGTTGTAAGGGTTGTTTACCACTCAAAGCTTTAAAGCACGAGTGTTGTGTCTCTTGATTAAAGATTTGAAGCAAAATCAAGTATGTTTATTGAAGAGTGTCTTCACAATTTAATTAATCAATAGGTTGATATCACTGCTGTGATTGAGGGGGAGTGAGTAGGAACTCAGGTCTAAGTATGACTTAGATTGAACTTGCATTGGGTAGGTCTTAAGTGAAGGAGATAAACTGGTTGGTTTATTCCTGAATTAATTCTACTAATAGTGAATTTCCTCCCTGGCTTGGTAGCCCCCATATGTAGGTGTAGTTACACAATGAACTGGGTAAACAATTTATTGTGTTCTTTACTGCTGTTTGAATTTACTGTGTGAATTGTTAACAGAGTGTCAGATACTGTGTCATAACATTCTCTGTGACATCATGTATCTGCTGCCAGGAATTTCAATTGGCATCAGAGCAGGCACCATGCCTGTTATTTCTGGGTGAGATCTAGGGATAATAGTTTCTGGCGTTATGGATAAGGAAGGAGGATTTGGAGGTAGACCACCCATACTGGATGGATCTAATTATGACTACTGGAAACCTCGTATGGTTGCCTTTTTGTGGTCACTAGATATTAAAGCTTGGAGAGCTGCTGACAAAGGATGGAAACACCCCACCAAGCTTGAGAAAGATGGGACTTCTGTCTTGAAACCTGAGGAAGAATGGAGCAAAGAAGAAGATGAGCTAGCATTGGGGAACTCTAAAGCATTGAATGCCTTATTCAATGGAATTGACAGAAATATCTTCAGACTAGTACATCAGTGTGAACTGGCCAAGGATGTTTGGGACACTCTCAAAACTACTCATGAGGGTACATCCAAGGTGAAAATGTCAAGACTTCAGATGCTCACTACCAAATTTGAGAATCTGAAGATGAAGGAAGATGAGACCATTTATGAGTTTCACATGAACATCTTGGAGATTTCCAACACCTCAGGAGCATTGGGAGAGAAGATGTCAGAAGAAAAGCTAGTAAGAAAGATTCTGAGATCCTTGCCTAAGAGGTTTGCAATGAAGGTGACTACTATAGAGGAAGCTCAAGATATCTGCAACTTGAAGGTGGATGAACTTATTGGATCACTTTAGACATTTGAGATGGGAATCAGTGACAATATTGACAAGAGAAACAAGAGCATAGCCCTTGTATCTAATACTGAAGATGAAAGCAAGGAAGATGATGAAGAGAAGATCTCAGAAGCAATAGCTATGCTTGGAAGGCAGTTCAACAAACTCATCAAAAGAATTGACCCAAAGTCAAGGTCCAATTTCAAGAACATCCCATCTGACATTAGAAAAACCTATGACTCCAACAGAAGATTCAAGTCTGAAGAGAAGGGAAGTCCAAGCAGAGGAATCCAGTGCCATGGGTGTGAAGGATATGGGCACATTCGAGCTGAATGTCCTACCTTTCTAAAGAAACAGAAGAAAGGAATGGCTGTCACTTGGTCTGATGGTGACTCAGGAAGTGACTCTGAAGAGGAAGCTGCCAAACTAGTTACTGCTCTCTCTGGAGTTTGTAACTCTGATAATGACTCTAGTGATGAGGAGGTGACATTTGAAGAACTTGCTGACACTTACAAGAAGCTGTGTATCAGAAGTGCTGAAGTCTGCCAGCAAAATGAGAAACAGAAAAAGCTAATTGTAAAGTTGGAGGCTGAGAATGTGAAGTTGGAGGCTAAGAAGAAGGCAGATACTGCTACTATAAGTCATCGCAACAGTGAAGTTATAGTGTTAAACTCCAAACTTGAGCAGATGACTAAGTCTGTCAAGATGTTGACAAATGGAATTGATAAGTTGGAGGAAATCCTTCAGACTGGACAAAATGCAGGAAATTTGCATGGTCTAGGATATGTGGCTACAAAGAAACCTGCTGGTGACAAGAAGAAGAACAGGCCTAGCAAACCAATGTCAAATCAGATGTCACAACATAGAGCAGGAAATGTGTCTGGTTCACGATATGTGGCTGCAAAGAAACTTGCTGATAACAAGAAGAAGAACAGACTTGATAAATCAATATCAAAGCAGATGTCACAACATAGGGTTCAACATCAAGATTAGAGAAACATGAAGAAAAAGTTTCAAAGATGGAGATGTCATTATTGTGGAAGGTTTGGACACATAAAGCCATTTTTCTATAGACTATATGGATATCCTAATCAGATCCCTTATGTCAAGCCTAAGACCAAGAAGGTACCATATACTCAACAGTGGAAGAAGAAGACTGCAGCCTTGATAGCTCACACCTCCCTTAGAGTTTCTACCAAGGAATACTGGTACTTTGACAGTGGCTACTCTAGGCATATGACTGGAATCAAGAATCTTCTAAATGAAGTCAGACCTCATACTACCAGTTATGTCACTTTTGGAGATGGAGCTAAAGGAGAAATCAAAGGTGTTGGAAACTTGGACTGCCCTGGAGTTCCAAACCTAAATGAAGTATTGCTGATAAAGGGTTTGACTGTCAATATCATAAGTATCAGTCAACTGTGTGATCTAGGTTCAAGGTCAACTTTACCAAGTCTGAATGTCTTGTAACCAATGAAAAATGAGAAGTTGTAATGAGACGAGTCAGATCAAAAGATAACTGTTACTTGTGGGAGTCTGAGAACACTAACCTGTCTTCTGTGTGTTCTACAGCCCAGGATGAAAAGGAGGTGAAAGTGTGGCACCAAAAACTTGGTCATTTGCATCTTAAAGGGATGAAAAAGATCATATCCATGGAGGCTGTCAGAGGGATTCCAAGAATTCATATTGATGAAGGGAGAGTTTGTGGTGAATGTCAGGTTGGAAAGCAAACCAGAATGTCACATCCAATGTCAAGACATCTGACCACCTCCAAGGTGTTGGAGCTGCTGCACATGGATCTGATGGGCCCGCAGGTTGAAAGCCTTGGTGGAAAAAGATATGTTTATGCTGTTGTGGATGATTTTTCCAGATTCACCTGGATAAACTTCATCAGGGAAAAATCTGATGTGTTTGATGTCTTTAAAGAATTATGCAAGAGACTTCAAAGAGAAAAAGAAGGATGCATTGTCAGAATTAGAAGTGATCATGGAAAAGAATTTGAGAATAGCAAGTTTGATAAATTCTGTTCCTCAGAAGGAATCAATCATGAGTTCTCCTCACCTATAACTCCTCAAAAAATGGAGTTGTGGAAAGGAAAAACAGGACTATACAGGAATCTTCCAGAGCAATGATTCATGCTAAGAAACTTCCTATTCATTTTTGGGCTGAAGCTATGAATACAGCCTGCTATGTTCACAACAGGGTCACCTTGAGAAAGGGAACATCCTCCACTCTTTATGAACTATGGAAAGGAAGAAAACCTACTATGAAGTATTTCCATGTATTTGGTAGCAAATACTATATTCTGACAGACCGTGAACAAAGGAGAAAGATGGATTCTAAAAGTGATGAAGGAATTTTTCTGGGATACTCTACAAACAGCAGAGCATATAGGGTATTCAACTCCAGGACCAAAGTTATGATGGACTCTATTAATGTCATAGTTGATGATCACCATGAGGAAAACAATGTCCCATATGATGTTGAGACATTGTTTGAGACATCACCACAAGTGTCTGATAAGGTTGATGTGCCTGTCCCTACTTCACGAAAGTCTGAACCAGAGGAAGCTAACAAAGATCCTTCCATCAGAATTCAGAAAGATCATCCAAAGGAACTCATCATTGGAGATCCTAACTGTGGAGTCATTACAAGATCCAGAGAAATCATCTCACACTCTTGTATTGTGTCTAAGATTGAGCCAAAGAATGTTAAAGCGGCTCTAACTGATGAATACTAGATTGGAGCAATGCAAGATGAATTGAACCAGTTCAAACAACATGAAGTGTGGGAGTTAGTTCCTAGACCAGAAGGAACAAACATCATTGGCACAAAGTGGATCTACAAGAACAAGTCTGATGCAGAAGGGGTTGTCACCAGAAATAAGGCAAGACTTGTTGCTCAAGGATACACTCAAGTTGAAGGGATTGATTTTGATGAGACTTTTGCTCCTGTGGCCAGGCTGGAATCAATCAGATTACTACTTGGAGTTTCTTGCATTCTGAAATTCAAGCTGTTTCAGATGGATGTGAAAAGTGCCTTCCTAAATGGCTACTTAAATGAGGAGGTATATGTAGAATGACCTAAAGGATTTGTGGATCCTAACTTTCCCGATCATGTTTACAATTTGAGGAAAGCTTTATATGGTCGAAACAAGCTCCTAGAGCTTGGTATGAAAGGTTGACAAAGTTCCTCGATAAAGGTTAGGTGAAATGAGGTTTGATAAAACTCTCTTTGTCAAGGATGAAGGAGGAAAGATAATGGTAGCTTAAATCTATGTTGATGACATAGTGTTTGGAGGAATGTCAGATAAAATGGTGAGACATTATGCCAACCAAATGCAAGCTGAGTTTGAAATGAGCCTCATGGGAGAATTGACTTACTTTCTTGGACTACAAGTCACACAGATGGAAGACTCAACTTTCCTTTCTCAAAGCAAGTATGCAAAGAATATTGTCAAGAAATTTGGGATGGAAAATGCCAGTCATAAAAGGACTCCTGCTCCTACTCATCTAAAGTTGTCCAAAGACACAAATGGGACAAATGTTGATCAAAGCTTGTATATAAGAATGATAGGAAGTCTGTTGTACTTAACAGCCAGCAGACCTGACATTGCCTTTGTTATTGGAGTATGTGCAAGATATCAGGCTGAACCTAAAGTAAGTCACATCAATCAGGTGAAAAGAATTCTGAAGTATGTGAATGGAACTTACAATTATGGTATGCTGTATTCTCATGCATGTGAACCAATTATGTCTGGCTATTGTGATGCTGATTGGGCTGGTAGTGCTGATGGTAGAAAAATCACTTCTAGAGGATGCTTCTTTTTGGGAAACAATCTTGTTTCTTGGTTCAGCAAGAAGCAAAACTGTGTGTCTCTATCTACTGCTGAGGCTCAATACATAGCAGCTGGTAGCAGTTGTTCTCAAATGGTCTGGATGAAGTAGATGCTAACTGAGTATAATGTCACACATGATGTCATGACATTGTACTGTGACAACCTGAGTGCTATTAATATTTCTAAGAATCCTATTCAGCACAGCAGGACTAAACATATTGACATTAGACATCACTTCATTAGAGATCTTGTGGAAGAGAAAGTGATTAAATTGGAGCATGTAGCCACTGAACTTCAACTGGCTGACATTTTTACTAAAGCTCTTGATGCTAGTCAGTTTGAGAATTTAAGGGGCAAGCTGGGTATTTGTCAATATGAAGAATTGTAGCAATTAGCATTGCTTACAACAAGGGATGGAAGAGACTTTTTATTTCATTTAATTCTGAGTGGGCTGATTAATTGCTTCCCTCTTATTTTTCAAAAGCTCAAGAATAGGAAGAGCCATATATATATCTCACTTTTTACTTTTGAAAGTATCATATTTCATTCCCTCAACAAAAAATCTCAAACTCATTGTCAATTATTTTCTCATTTCCTCAAGATGTCTCAACTAAGTTTGTCATCGTCTTCTTCATCATCAAAGGAAGCTGGTTCTCCCTCTCACACTGATTCTGGTTTTAGGGCAAATGCATAAACCATGGAGACTGAGGTTCTGGAGGTTACTCCTCTACATGCCATGGCAACTGATCCTAGGAGGGTAAAGAATCTTCGAACCAGACATGCAAGAAGATCACAGGCCTCTCCTTCTGGTAAGAATGCTGAACCATCTTCTTATGTACCTCCTGAGATAGCCAATAGGGAGGGTTCTAGATATGTTCATCAAGCCATAGCTAGAATAGTTACTAGGATTCTGAATGAGAATCATTCTGTACCTGGGGTTTCTATTCCTTTAAATCAAGAATCTGCTAGCCCTAGTTTAGCAACTGATCCAGATGTCACACAGAATGTCAAGACATCTGAGGACAATGTTAAGAAAACCCCTGAGAATCCTGTTAATGAACCCTCTGATAAATCCCCTGAGAATTTTGTTGGTGACACCATTGTTAAGTCCCCTGAAAAACCTGCTGATGAGAACATGGAGGAGTCTCCAGAGAACTCTTCTGATGGAATTCTTGAAGAATCTCCTGAGAAACCTGCTGCTGACAACCTAGAAAACTCTCCAGTGAAAAATTCTGAAAATGTTGTTGAACCTCCTATCATTGATCTGGATGAAGAATTCTCTGATAATGACCTCACTGCTAATGTCAACCCCAGTATAGCAAAGAGGATAATGAGTATAAAAGACAAACAGAATGCTACTCATAGTCCCTCCAAGGAGAAGGTTACTAAAGCTGTTCATGAGTCTCCTAGACCTGTGAACAAGGCTAGAGAAGAAGCTGGGAAGGATCAGAAAGCTGGACCCTCTAAAGGAAAGGGTAGGATGAAGTCTGTTGGTAGTATCTCAAGGCCCAAGAGAACTCCAATTATCAAGAAAAGGAAGGCCCCTGAACCTTCAGAATCTGATGAGGATTTTAATGTTGAAGAGAATGTCACAGACATTCCACTTAGAAAGAAACCATCTCTTGGTAAACTGCCCAAAGTTCCTGAAGTGGCTATTGATAACATCTCTTTCCACCATCCAGAGAGTGCTAGCAGATGGAAATATGAATGTCTGAAAAGAATAGCATTAGAAAGGGAGCTGAACAGGAGTGCCCTTGAATGCAAGGATGTTATGGACCTGATCAAGGAAGCTGGGTTGATGAAAGCTGTGGTCAAATTTTCAAATTGTTATGATGTTTTGGTGAAGGAGTTCATTGTTAAGCTAACTAGTGGCTGTGCTGATGGAAGGTCAGTAGATTTTAAAATTGTGTTTGTAAGAGGGAGAAAAGTGAAGTTTTCCCCAAGTGTGATCAACAAATATTTGGGAAGATCTAATGATGCTCAACCTGAGCTTGAAGAAACTGATAATCAGGTGTGCCAAGCAAGTGAAACATTGGCCAATGAAGGGAAAGTTAACTACCAGCAAACTAAGTGTTAAGTTATCTATTCTGCACAAGATAGGTGCAGCCAACTGGGTTCCCACAAACCACAAGTCCACCATCTCCATTGGCCTGGGCAGATTTATCTTTGCTGTTGGTACAAAAACAAAGTTTGATTATGGAACTTACATATTTGAGCAAACTTTAAAACATGCTGACAATTATGCTATCAAAGGACCAATAGCCTTTCCCTCCCTCTTGTGTGGTATTATAACTGATCAATACCCTGACATCCTGGTTGATAGAGATTCAGCTTGTAAAAGAGCTCATGCCCTTGGTTTCCACTACAAGTTATTTCAAGGGGAAGCATGTCCCAGGCATTGTCATGACAACTGCTGAGACATCAAATGTTAAGGCTAATTCTCAAAAGGCAAATGTCATTGTTGTGCTAAAAGAGACCTGTAGGGAACTTGAAGCAATGAAGCAAACCATTGAGGAGCTGATCTCTACCCTGGAGAAGGAGAAAGACATAGAGGTTGAGGATGAAGGGCTAGTTGGTGATGATACTGCTGATAATTTGGATGATGCTGGTGCAGAACAAGAAGAGGGTGCTGAGAGCAGTTCAGAAGAAGCAACATACCACAGTGCTTCTTCAGGAGAAGAAAGTGCTTGATTCACAATCATGTGCTGCTGCTTAATTGTTTTTGTTGTTCTTAATTTTGCCTCTGCTGTTTTTTGTTCTACTTGTTTTGGATTGTTGTACTTCATTGCTGGGATGTAATATTTAACTCTGTTGGTACTTATTTATATGATGAATTTTGGGAATTTGTACTGGCACCTTTGGCCCCTTTGTGGCTAAAAAGGGGGAGAAGATTTTATGGGCAATTGTGGGTAGAATTTATCTTTATTAGGCTCTGGTTATTTAGCCTAGATTAGCTTAGACTGGTTGTTTTATTCTGCTGCATTAGTTCTCTGATAGCTTAGTTTGTTTTAGCCAATAATTTGCCAAAGGGGGAGAATGATTCAAGTCTTGACTAGGATATGACAATGTCTTGACTGATGTCATGACATTCAGAGTTGAAAATAAATTCTGCATAAGAAGAATGATTCAAGTACAACTCAGACTGGAAGTTAACTGAAGTGCTGGAATTCTGGAGTTACAGGACTGCTTCTATAATAGGAAATGAACCCTTACTCTGCTAAAAAGGCTTTTGGACTATATTGAAGATTTAGCAGGTTGTTTATTTGTGTATTCTAGTTACTCTTGTGAGCCAAGCAATTATCATTTGATAAGTGCCTTGGACTAGGATTTAGTTGTAAGGGTTATTTATCACTCAAAGCTTTGAAGCACGAGTGTTGTGTCTCTTGATTAAAGCTTTGAAGCAAAATCAAGTATGTTTATTGAAAAGTGTCTTCACAATTCAATTAATCAATAGGTTGATATCACTGCTGTGATTGAGGGGGAGTGAGTAGGAACTCAGGTCTAAGTATGACTTAGATTGAACTTGCATTGGGTAGGTCTTAAGTGAAGGAGATAAACTGGTTGGTTTATTCCTGAATTAATTCTACTAATAGTAAATTTCCTCCCTGGCTTGGTAGCCCCCAGATGTAGGTGTAGTTACACACTGAACTGGGTAAGCAATTGATTGTGTTCTTTACAGCTGTTTAAATTAACTGTGTGAATTGTTAACAGAGTGTCAGATACTATGTCAAAACATTCTCTGTGACATCACGTATCTGCTGCCAGGAATTTCAAAAGGGTTTTGAGAAGAAGAGCAAGAGGGGAAGAAGAGGAAGATCATGAGCAAGCTTGTGGATTGAGCTTTGTAGAATCATCATCGATCATCCAAACTAGAGGTAAGGGGTTTGATTTCTCTATCTCATATGATTAGGTTTTGATAGTTGTATTTTGAATTTGGAGAGAAATTGATAATGGGATTATAGGGTTTTGGTTGATTGTTGGAATGGTTTAGAAGAGTTGGATTAGGAGTATGGTTTGTGGGTGTATTAGGTGCTAGCTTGTAGAAATTAAGAGTATTAAATTGGGAAAGAAAACCATGGTAGTAGAATGAGAAAAACTCAAAAACATGAAGTTTTCACGCAGGTCCATCAACACGGGCCGTGTTGATTAACACGGCCGTGTTGTCCTCTTGTATAAGGAATTTTGGTTTCCAGGCCCATCAACACGGGCCGTGTTGATCAACACGGGTGCCCGTGTTGATTCACTGACTTTGGGTTTTTTGAGTGTTCTGGTGGCTTTTTAACACGGGCCGTGTTGATGCACACGGGGGCCCGTGTTGATGCATCTGTAGCCTCCAAAATTCGACAGACTTCTTTTGGAACCCGATTGTGTTCCGATTTTCCGATTTCAGTAAATTCGACGACGAAGCAAGTTGCTCCGAATTCAACAAAAATTGACGTGCTAGCTATGTTCGATGTGTAGAACGTAGTGGTGAGGTTAGTTTTTAGAAATTACGAGTTTTTAAGAGATGACCCGAAATAGGCCAATATACGATTATGAAATTCCTGGCAGCAGATATGTGATGTCACAGAGAATGTTATGACACAGTATCTGACACTCTGTTAACAATTCACACAGTAAATTCAAACAGCAGTAAAGAACACAATAAATTGTTTACCCAGTTCATTGTGTAACTACACCTACATATGGGGGCTACCAAGCCAGGGAGGAAATTCACTATTAGTAGAATTAATTCAAGAATAAATCAACCAGTTTATCTCCTTCACTTAAAACCTACCCAATGCAACTTCAATCTAAGTCCTACTTAGACCGAGTTCTCACTCCCCTCAATCACAAAGCAGGATATCAACCTATTGATTAATTGAATTGTGAAGACACTCTTCAATAAACAAACTTGATTTTGCTTCAAAGCTTTAATCAAGAGACACAACACTGTGCTTCAAAGCTTTGAGTGATAAACTACCTTACAACCAAATCTAGTCCAAGCACTTATCAATTGATAGTTGCTTGGCTCACAAGAGTAACTAGAATTACACAAAATACAACTCGCTAAATCTTCAATACAGCTCAAGGCGCAAGCGTGTGTAAGGGATCTTTTCCTATTATAGAAGCAATCTTGACACTTTAGTTTTGGGCTTCCATAAAGATAGCTAGGGTTCACTTAATTAATCCTAAAAACTTGGTCTTTTCCACAACCAATTTAGGTTTAACTAAGATTAACCAATTTAGCTACGTGAGCAAGTAATCTAATAACATATAACAATAATAAAGTAGCTCAACAAACTTCCGAAAATCTCAGAAAATGCAGTTAGAGAACGAAAGAATATCACGTAATGTCATAACATCTGTTATGACATCACTCAAACTTCGAATTTCAAAGACAATACTTGCTTCGCATCGAATGTACTTAAGCATCCTTGTCATGTAGGATTTATCTTCAATCTCTGAATGTCATGACATTTATTAAGACATTTCCATAGTCTAGTTTTACCAAAAATTAATGCCAACTTAAAACACTAACAAACTCCCCCCTTTGGCACATTTTTGGCTAAAACACCTAAGTTAGCAGAGTATCCATGCAGCAGAAGAAAAACAGACTAGTTCTAAGGTATCCTAAGCTTTAAAAACCAGATCCTAGAAAAGATAAATTCTACCCATAATTTTTCATACAATTTCCCCAATTTCCCACATATACTCCCACATATACTTGCCCACATATACTTCTCCCCCTTTTTAGCCTCAAAAGGGCCAAAGGAACCAGTACAAATGCCCCAACATTCATCATATATAAAGGAAAGTACCATCACAGTTAAGTTTACAGCTCTGTCAAATTAATACAATCATCCAAAACAAATAGGGGAATAACAGAATAAAGTTAATCATCAAGGCAATAAAACAGAAATAAGGAACAATAATTAATAAGATTCCATCTCAAGTGCTCTCTTCTCCTGAAGAGACACTATGAAAGGAAGCATCTTCAGAACTTCCTTCAGCTCCAGCCATCTGAACATCATTATCAGCATCACCATCTAACCCTTCATCCTCAACCTCTGTGTCCTGCTCTAGTTGAGAGATCAATTCTTCAAGGCTTTGTTTCCTTGCTTCAAGTTCCTTGCAGGTTGCTTTCAGCACAGCTAAGACTGTTGCCTTCTGAGAAGTTGCCTTGACTTTGGATCTCTCACCAGATGTCATGACAATGTCTGGGACATGTCTTCCTTGAAAAAGCTTGTAGTGAAATCCAAGAGTAGGGCTCTTTGCGCATCGCATCTCTTTCAACGTAATATCGGGATATTGATCCATTATAATTCCACAGGAGGGAGGAAAGGCTATTGGTCCTTTGATTGCATAGCTGCATGCTTGAGGGTTTGCTCAAAGATGTAGGTTCCATAGTCAATTTTGCTTGAGTACCTCGCAAATATAAATCTTCCCATCCAATAGAGATGGTTGACTTGTGATTGGTTGGAACCCGCTTAACACCTATTTTGTGCAATATGGCAAATTTGACACTTTCATCGGGTGTGAGTTTTCCTTCAGAGGCCAATGTTTCACCGCTAGCAGATGATAGTTTGATGATTTTGTTGTCGGCTTCCTCAAGCTCGGCCGAGCATCATCGATCTCCCTGTGAATTTGTTAACCACACTGGAGAGAACTTTACTTTTCTCCCCACACCTACGACCTTATAGTCTGCAGACCTCCCATCACCACAACCACTTGACAAATTCACTATGAATTCCTTTACCAACACATCATAGCGCTGAGAAGCTCCTTCATTAAGACCTCCTTAATCGGATCAACAATTGCACTCGAGGGCACTCTTATTGTCCCTTTCCAAGCAATCGCCACATACTTCCATCTCCCGGCATTCTCGGGATGATGGAATGAGATGTTGTCAATAGTTGGGCACTTTGGCGTTTCGAGTTGGCTTCTTCCTTGGATGAATGTGACATTCTCCTCAACATCAAACTCGTAGTCTTGATTAGACTCAAGGTCTGTGTACCTTCCTCTTCTTAACAATTGGTGTCCTCTTGGGTCTAGAGCCACCACCAACAGTTTTTACCCTACTCTTCTTTGTAGAGGGTCCAGCCTTGGAGTTCTTCTCAGCTTTATAAACATCTTCACCAACCTTTTCTTTGACAGGGCTCTGAGAGGCAGCCTGTTTACCTTTCCTTCTCATCATCCTCTTTGCAATGCTTGGATTGACATTGGCAATGAGGTCATTGTCTGATAATTCTTCATACAAGTCAATGACAGGGGGTTCCACTAGATTGTCAGACTATTTAACTGGAGACTTTTCAAGATTATCACTACTTGGTTTTTCTGGAGTCTCTTCTAAGATACTATCAGAAATGTAATCAGCAGGATTTACAGGGGTTTTATCAGAAGCACACTTTTCTGGGGATTCTTCAAGAATACCATCAAAAATTTCATCTTTATTAACAGCAGGGGGTTCATTAAAAGTATCATCTTCACACACTTCAGTGACTGGAACAGAGGGATTAACAACATTCTTTATAGGGGAATCAACAAGAGTTTCGGTATCAGGATCCACAGGGGTTTTGTTGACATGATCATCAGATGTCTTGACATTCTCAGTGACATCTGGATCAGCAGCTAAACTAGGGCTAGCAGATTGTTGGTTTAAAGGGACAGAAACCCCAGGTACTAAGTGATTTTCATTTAGGATCCTGGTTACTATCCTAGCAATGGCTTCATGCACATACCTGACCTCTCTGCTTGCTATTTTAGGGCATGTAAGAAGATGGTTCGGAGGTCTTACTGGAAGGTGATGCTTGTGACCTCGTGCATTCCTTGTGTGCGCTTGACCTTCGGTGGTTGCCATTGCACGCAGAGGGGTGACCTTCAGAGGTTCAACATGCATGGCTTTAGTGCTTGCCCTAATCTCAGCCATGGTAGGAGATGAAAAGCCAGAATCTTGGGATGATGAGGAGGACGATGACAGGTTTTGTTGAGACATTTTGAGGAAGGCAAGAAGATTATCACGAGAGCTTGAGAGTTTTGTTGATGAAATGGTAGTAGAAACTTTCAAAGAAGAAGCAAATATATATATGCCTCTTCCTATTCTTGGACTTTTGAAAACAAGGAGAAAATAATTAATTACTCCACTTAGAATTAAATGAAAAGTCTCCCATTCCTTGTTGTGAGCAATCTTAATTGCTACAATTCTCATATTGACAAATACCCGCCCCTTAAATTAAACCGACTAGCATCAAGAGCTTTAGTAAAATGTCGACCAGTTGAAGTTCGGGCTACATGTTCCAATTTAACCACTTTCTCTTCCACAAGGTCTCGATGAAGTGATGTCTAATGTCAATGTGCTTAGTCCTACTGTGTTGTATAGGATTCTTTGAAATATTAATAGCTTTTCGGGTTGTCACAAGACAATGTCATGACATCCATGTGACATTGTACTCATCAAGATCGCTTCATCCGCACTATCCGAGAACAATGCTACCGCTATGTATTCACCTCAGAGTGGACAAGGACATGCTTTGCTTCTTCTTAACCAAGAAACAAGATTGTTCCCCAGAAGAAACATCCTCCAAAAGTTCTTTTTCTATCATCAGACTACCCATTAATCGCATCACAATAGCTGCAGTAATTGGTTCACATCCATGAGAATACAAGATACCATAATTGCAAGTTCCACTCACATACCAATTCTTTTCACCGATTGATGTGACTTACTTTAGGTTCACTTGGTATCTTGCACATACCCCAACAAATGCAATGTCGGTCATTGGTCGTTAAGTACAACAAGCCATATCATGCTTCTATACAAACTTTGATCAACATTTTCTCCACTTGTGTCCTTGGACAAATTTAAATGAGTGGGAGCAGGAGTCCTTTTATGGCTGGCATTCTCCATTCCAAACTTCTTGACAATAGTCCTTGCATACTTGCTCTGTGAAAGGAATGTTGAGTCTTCCATCTATGTGACTTGCAGTCCAAGAAAATAAGTCAATTCTCCCATGAGGCTCATTTCAAACTCAGCTTGCATTTGGTTGGAAAAATGTCTCACCATTGTGTCTGACATTCCTCCAAATACTATGTCATCAACATAAATTTGAGCCACCATTACCTTTCCTCCTTCATCCTTGACAAAGAGTGTTTTATCCAAGGCTCCTTTCCTATATCCTTTGTCAGTAAGGAACTTGGTCAACCTTTCATACCAAGCTCTAGGAGCTTGCCTGCACATATAGGGCTTTCCTCAACTTGTAGACATGATTAGGAAAATTTGGATCCAAAAATCCTTTAGGCTGCTCTACATATACCTCATCATTCAAGTAGCCATTTAGGAAGGCACTTTTCACATCCATCTGAAACAATTTGAATTTCAGAATGCAAGCAACTCCTAGTAGTAGCTTTATTGATTCTAGTCTAGCTACAGGAGCAAAAGTCTCATCAAAATCAATGCCTTCAATCTGTGTGTATCCCTGAGCAACAAGTCTTGCCTTATTTCTGGTGACAGTCCCTTTCGAACTTGTTCTTGTAGATCCACTTTGTTCCAATGATGTTTGTCCTTCGGTCTAGGAACTAACTCCCACACTTCATGTTGCTTGATCGGTTCAATTCATCTTGCATTGCTCCATCCAAGATTCATCGCTAGAGCTTTTTGACATTCTTTGGCTCAATCTTAGACACAAAGCAAGAGTTTGGGACAATTTCTGGATCTTGTAATGACACCACGTTAGGATTCCAATGATGAGTTCCTTTGGATGATCTTTCGAATTCGATGGAAGGATCTTTGTTAGCTTCCTCGGTTCGATTTTGGAGAAGTAGGGACAGGCATATCATCCTTATCAGACACTTGTGGTGATGTCTCAAACAATGTCTCAACATCATCTGTGACATTGTTTTCCTGGTGGTGATCATCAACAATTACATTAATTGACTCCATCATAACTTTAGTTCTGGAGTTGAATACTCTATATGCTCTGCTGTTTGTAGAGTATCCCAGAAAATGCCTTCATCACTTTTAGAGTCCACCTTTCTCCTTTGATCACGATCATCGAATATAACATTTCCGCTAAAACATGGAAATATTTCACAGTAGGTTTTCTTCCTTTCCATATTTCATACAGGGTGGAAGATGTTCCCTTTCTTAAGGTGACCCTGTTGTGAACATAGCAAGCTGTGTTCATAGCCTCATCCCAAAAATGGATAGGAAGTTTCTTAGCATGAATCATTGCTCTGGCAGATTCCTGTATAGTCCTATTTTTCCTTTCCACAACTCCATTTTGTTAAGGGGTTATAGGAGAAGAAAACTCATGGTTGATTCCTTCTGAGTAGCAGAATTCATCAAACTTGTTGTTCTCAAATTCCTTTCCATGATCACTTCTTATTCTGATAATGCAGCCTTCCTTCTCTCTTTGAAGTCTTTTGCATAATTCTTTAAAAACATCAAACACACCAAATTTTTCTTTGATGAAGTTTATCCAGGTAAATCTGGAGAAATCATCCACAACAACATAAGCATATCTTTTTCCACCAAGACTCTCAACCTGCATAGGCCCCATCAAATCCATATGTAACAGCTCCAGCACCTTAGAAGTGGTCAGATATCTTGACATTGGATGTGACATTCTGGTTTGCTTTCCAACTTGACACTCACCACAGACTCTCCCTTCATCAATATGAAGTCTTGGTATTCCTCTGACAGCCTCCATGGAAATGATCTTTTCATTCCTCCGAGATGCAAATGACCAAGTTTTGGTGCCACAATTTCACCTCCTTTTCATCTTTGTCCAGTAGAACACACGAGGATGATTGGTGTTCTCGCACTCCACATGTAGCGCTTGTCCTTTGATCGACTCCTCTCATAACCACTTTGTTTATCATTGATTACAAGACATTCGCACCTAGTGAAGTTGACTTTGAATCCCATATCACAGTTGACTTATGCTTATGAGATTAGCACTCAAACCTTTACCAAGAACACTCCGCTTAGGTTTGGAACTCAAGCCTAAGTTTCCAACACCTTTGATTTCTCCTTTAGCTCCATCTCCAAAAGTAAAAACCGGTAGAATGAGGTTTGACATCATTCAAGATTTTGATTCCTCATATGCTTAGAACACCCACGTCAAAGTACCAATCTTCCTTGGCGTACACTCTAAGGGAAGTTTGAGCTATCGAGAGTTGCTTCTTCTTCCATCGCTGAGTGTATGATACCTTGTTGATCTTAGGCTCACATAAGGAACTTGTTAGGATATCCATGTAGTCTAAAGCAAAAAGGCTTTATGTGTCCAAACTTCCCACAATAATGACATCTCCATCTTTGAAACTTTTATTCATGTTTTTGATCTTGATGTTGTATCCAATGTTGTGACATCTGCTTTGACATTGGTTTATTAGGTCTGTTCTTCTTTTTGTTATCAACAAATTTCTTAGCCTCCACATATCCTGAGCCAGACCTATTTCCAGCCTTGTGTTGTGACATCTTCTTTGACATTGATTTTCCAGATCTGTTCTTCTTCTTGTCACCATCATATTTCTTTGCAGCTTCATATCCCAGCCCATGCTTATTTCCTGCATTTTGATCAAGCTGAAGGATTTCTTCCAATTTATCAGTACCAGATGTCAACATTTTGACAGACTTAGACATCTGATCAAGTTTGGAGTTCAACACTATAATTTCACTGTTGAGGTGACTTATGGTAACAGTGCTTTCCTTCTTCTCAGCCTCCAACTTTACATTCTCAGCCTCCAACTTCACAATCAGCTTTTTCTGTTTCTCATTTTGCTGACATACTTCACCACTTCTTACACACAGCTTCTTGTAGGTTTCAACAAGCTCTTCAAATGTCACTTCCTCATCACTAGAATCCATGTCAGAATTGCACACTCCGGAGAGAAAGTGACAAGTTTGGCGCTTCTTCCTCGATTCACTTCGAGTCACCATCGAGACCAAGTGACCATTCCTTTCTTTGCTTCTTTAGAAAGGTAGGGCATTCATCTAATATGTCCATATCCTTCACAACCATGACATCGATTCCTCCGCTTTGACTTCCTTTTCTTGACTTGGATCTTCTCTGGAGTCATTAGATTCGCTGATGTCGATGGAATGTTCTTGACATTGGATCTTGACTTTGGGTCAATTCTTGATGAGTTTGTTGAACTGCCTTCCAAGCATAGCTATAGCTTCGATATCTTCTCTTCATCATCCTCCTTGCATTCCTCTTCAGATTGGATACAAGGGCTATGCTCTTGTTCTTCACAACATTCTCACTAATCCCCATCTCAAATGTCTGAAGAGATCCAACAAGTTCTTCCACTTTCAAGGTACTGATATCCTGAGCTTCCTCTATAGCAGTCACTTTCATTGCAAACCTTTTAGGCAATGATCTGAGAATCTTTCACACCAGCTTTTCTTCTTACATCTTTTCTCCCAGTGCTCCTGAGGTGTTGGCAATCTCCAAGATATTCATGTGAAACTCATGAATGGTCTCATCTTCCTTCATATTCAAATTCTCAAATTTTGTAGTGAGCATCTGAAGTCTTGACATCTTCACCTTGGATGTCCACTCATGAGTAGTTTTGAGAGTGTCCCAAACATCCTTGGCCAACTGTTGAATGAAGATTTTGATGCAGATGATTTGAATAAGAATCACTGAGCTCGAAATGAAACAATGTCAGTATTCATTGGAACGAGGAAAATGTCATGATTTGGAATGAAGGAATCAGCTCTTCGAATAAGATATTGAAACTTGGGGCTTCGAGTAGCAATTGAGAAGGAGCTTCGAAATGATAGTAGCGTGGTGTTAGGAAGCGAGTTCGAATCGAAAGGAAGTTCAGATATTTGAAGTTCGAATATGCGAGCTGGAAAACGGTTCGGAGACGTGGAGGCTAGAGAAGAATGGTATTCTGCATGTCCGAAACGTGGCAAGCTCTCATAAGTCAGACCGTTATGGCCAGAATAGTATAAATAGAAGTCTTAGTGTTAGGATTTTGTGTGTCATATCTATTGTAGTAAAATTCAGTAACATTCAAAATACCACATGGATAGGGAAACGAATGCACGAATGATGTACGTATGATTGCACCACTTTTATCTTTCAATAATGTATCTTTATCTCTCCAGTTTACCTTTATCTTGCATAAATGTCATTTAAATCATTTATATTCAAAGTCATTTAATTTTTCATGCATCTAAACGCTTTTCCTTTCGTTTTGAAGTCTTTTACTTTCTAGAAAACTTCTACATACTTGCTTTTACATTCCTGTCTTTTACACTTCACGTTTTATTTTGAAAGTCTTTTACATTCAAGAAATCCTTTAAACGTTCTTGCATTTATATGTTTTCCTTTATTCGAAGTCTTTATATCTTACTTGTTCGAACTAGTTTCATACCATTTTACTTGATTTTGTTATTAACTTATTGGATATCATAATCGAAACGCACTTGAGACATATATAAAACATCTAAAAGCAAGTCTTGAACATGAACCATCATTTTAAGTTTATGCAAATGACCAATAACCCCATAGGATCAATCTAGTCGATCCTGCAAGTTACCAAAGGGATTAAACAACAATCATAACACTTGTTTGATAGTTTGGAGGACTAGCGGTTGTTTCACCAGAAATCACTATGAACAAATTGGCACGCCCAGTGGGACAGAGATTGGTTGTTGCTAATTAAAATTAACGTTTAAAAAAACTTAATTATTGTTAAAAGGTTCTTTCTGAGTAAACAAAGTTCATTAGTATATGAACCTTAGGAGTGGTCGAATAACTAACAGTAACCAACCCTTACCGTAAGAAATCAAGTAATAGGATGTCGATCCAAATAACCCACTGGGGAACAACGCCCACATGCAAGCACTAATGCGATCAACGAGGACGTCCAGCGATCCCTTCGAACGCAATCTGCTGCATCTTCCACTAATAGTATGGCCACGAATGGAACAAGTGGCATGTCAACAAACAATTCGATCCTAGGTAGTACAGTGGACCACTGGTACCCGGAGGATTCATCCCACCATCGGGGCACAAACCCATTTCGCCCCACCACCGCTAGACCATTCGGTTTCGACAATACTAGACCCGAAATTCCCGAAGACGGAATGCCAACATCCTTCATGGCAGGTTTGCAAACTTGACGCCGAACGCCACCACACTTAGGGTCGTCGGGCTAACCAATTCATGACAATAACCAAGGGTCAAGAGGCTATGGTACGCTGCCCATTTTGACCACGTAAAATCAAATGGCTTTTAGGCGTTAATGGATGATAGTAACCACAACATGATAGGAATATTAGCACAAACTATGCAAGAAATCTTCGCCGATAGTTCAAAATGTGACTGTGACAAACAGAGAGAACGCAGACAATATGAATCGAATAGCAGATTTCTTTGCTCCACCTGAAAGGCGTAGGCAGAACCAGGCATTGGTTCGAGCAAACGACCTATCATAGAACATTGATGACCCACCTTATAGGCCACCGCAGAGGGAGTTAACTGGGGCAAGAGCATAAAGGGTAGATGTCCCATTGATTCGAGAAGAACCACAAAGGAATTGATAGAACCACCGGCAAGGGTCGAAAGATTTGAGGTCCCAGTGATTCGAGAAGAACCACAAAGGGAATTATTGAACCAGGGCAAGGGTCGTGCATAGAGGTCCCAGTTCGAGAAGAACAACCTAGAGGGTTGTCCTTGTAGGTCGAAACCAAGATGCCGATGCAAGGGTTCATAGGATTCGAAATGACAATATCTTGGCGGAAAATAACCTAACCACCATGATAGAAAGGATCATGGCCCAAAACAGTAATACAGAATTAGAAGGCCAAATTACGCTCTCCCATAGCAGCACTATGTAATCCATACCGATTTGCCTGAGGGTACAAGATCCCTAAATTTACAAAGTTTTACGAGATACGAACGAGTCAACAATGAACACATAGCTAGGATGCTTTTATGGGACAATCCAAGATAAGCCTAAAGGAATTAGCAAGTGTTAAAGGAGTTCACCGAACCTATAGATGAATACTTAAATAGGTTCTGCTCAAGTCTAGATGTTTCACCATAGTCCCCGAGTACGAGTTCGAAATGGCCGCTAGTGGTCCGGACTATTCTATTCGAAGAAATTAGATACTCAATACTTGAGAGATATGGCTCGCTTAGCGATAGGGTTCGACAGTCGAAAGGCTAAAGGAGAAGGCCAGGGCTTTTAAGAGTAATAAGAAGGAAAGAGTCTCCTATGTCGAACGGAGGAAGGTGAAGACTACCCAATTCGAGGAGGTCAAGTAGATCTTGTGAATTGAAACAGCTCCACCTTACTCTTGTAAACCCTAGTCCCCACAAAAGGGAAAGAAATTGTTGAAAATGAAAAAAATGACAAGTTTCCAAAGAAGGTGTATACCTTCGATATATCAAAGTGTGATGAAATTTTCGATTTACTAGTCAAAGATGGCCAATTAATTGTGCCACCAAATGTCAAAATGCCTCCGTTAGATCAAAGAAAGAAAAGAGGATTTTGTAAATATCATAGTTTCCTAGGCCACAAAACCTCATGTTTTCTTTTCGTGGACTTGATTCAAAATGCAATTAAAGAAGGCAGACTAAAGTTTGCTGATAAACCAAAAATGAAGGTGGATGAAGACCCTCTGGATATTGCAGACACCAACTACTCCGAGCCTTTGAGCATTGGAGACATCAATATGGTGGAAGCAGACCAAGGGGACACTACATTGCAAGAGGAAAGCACTGAGAGTGAAAGTTGGGTGTTGGTCGAAGTCAACAATGGAGTCACTGAAGACGTCCGCGAAGGACAGGAGCCTTCGGTCGAACCAACTCCATTGTTGTTTCGTATGAATCCAAAGCATCGAGGGTCGGAAAGCTAGAAACATAAATTGACACAGGCTACTGAAGGCCTAAGGCTCAAACTGGAAAAGGTTCAGATTACAAAACAAGCTTCCCCTCAGAAAGAGACATGGGATACCTTGGGTGAACCTAGTGGGAAGTTCGACTATCCGTAAAATATTCGCTCCGCAGAGTTCGAAAGTCCGAATCAAGACGCCAAACCATCGGGATGGGGAGATGATGATACGAAGGAAAGATAAAGATAGTAACGCCTCGAAGATACCGGCACCTTAGGGAGCCAGTGGGAAATTTGATTATATGGTAAAATATTCCGCCCGGAGAGTTCAAAGATTCGGATCGAAGACATCAAACCATCGATGGGGAGATAATGGTACGAAGGACCGATGTGGATGTCAATATGGTGGACATGGAGAGACCCTTCGAGATGCAGGAAATGGAAAGATATCTCAAAAAGAAAATACAAAATGGAGGATGGTTATCCGATACTAGTCTAAAACAATATCTCATGTTGTGCCATAAGGGACATGCTGAAATGATGCTTTGTCCAAGATGCAGCATCATATGCAACGAGAGGATTGCCATGGAGTTCGAACGAAAACAAAGGGCTCGAACTGGAGTAAACTGGCGCCAAGACAACCAATTGTTCAGATGCTACCCTAGAGTTGGGGAAAGTTTGTTGGAATTCTTAGTACGCTGTCACAAAGGGGCAACCAAGTGCTTGATCTGTCCAAGATGTTCAGCAGCATACGACCAGAACATGGATGGAGCTTTTGAAACAATTCCCTTCACCCCATGCTGGAATCATAAGGAAGTCGGTCAAATGAGTCCGCGTTTCGATGGTAGTCACAGTCAGCGAAAGCCTACCAGCCCATATCCAAAGGGTGCTCGAAGGGTGACATTTAAAATCCTCGCGAAGTACCAGCACGGATGGTCGCAAGTCAAAACCAACAAAGGAAGGACGGATGGGAGGCAATGAGCGAAATGCGCCATGCCATGGTATACGGAGACAATTCAACACAGAAAGAGGGAGGAACCGAGGTCGGAAATTATAAAGGTAAGAATCCATGTCAAGATCCCAATGGCGAAGGCAAGAACGGAATCGAAAGGCGAGAGGAAGGTTTAGCGAAGGAGCGTTTCGACCAACAAAAAAGAAGCGTAAAGCACCAACCAACCAACAACAAACAGGCAACTCGAAGACAAACCTCCAGTTAGTAGGAGGCTTTTTTCTGAAACAAAACTAGATGAATCAAAAGAGTATACCCAAGTCCACAAGAAGACGAGGATATGCTTACGATAACTTCGAATCGGAGGAGAATCCTCCCTTAACCTAAACCGCAATGTGGTATCAGATACCATCCGAATTTGGCCAGGAGACCGAAATCGAAGAACAGGAAGAAGAAGACACCATTGATCTAATCAAACACAGACCAGTCTGTTATTATGTAATGGATAATGGCGCGGTCGAAGAGCAGAACGCATTCTTCGAACACCCAGATCCCACAATGAAGAATCATTTAAAGCCACCGCTCATTCGAGCAAAGGTGGAGCCTACGGGTGAACAAGGTCTTAGTAGATGGGGGTGCTGCAGTCAATCTGATGCCAAAATTCATGCTGAAAAAGTTAGGCATTCAAGACGGTGATGTTAAACCTCATAACATGGTTTTATCCAACTATGAAGGGAAGGTAGGACAAATGTTGGGGGTAGTGCAAGTGGAGTTAACTGTCGGATCAAGCTGCAGACCCACTATGTTCATGGTGATCGGCCAAAGCAAATTATAACTTGCTATTGGGAGAGAGTGGATTCATGGCGTAGGGGCAGTCCCTTCGTCGATGCACCAAAGGTTAGTCCTGTGGAGAGAGGATGGGATAGTAGAGAACATCGAAGCGGACCAGAGCTACTTCATGACAACAGTTAATCTAGTTAACAAGAGGAATTATGATAAGTATCCGCCGATAGCTCCTTGTACCCCAAGTGACGAATCGAATGAAACAAGAGATGTACATTACTATATGACCCTTCGCCATGATGGCATGTATTGGGATAGGAAAATAATTAAGGGTGATGAAGGCGGCGGCACTTCGCAAAGACGGCCACCAGTGGAGTCCGATGACCTGATCATGATCGAGTCCTCTTTCCTCGAAGGATTTCGCCTATATGGTGAGAATGAATGGAAAGCGGCTTGAGGCTGCAATAGAACATAGGTTGAAGTAAACGAACTCAAGGGAATGGTCCGAAAGATTCACCCCGCGACGAACGAAATAGATCAAAGGCTTGATGCCATTTATGATACGAACCCTTGGGCTTGAGAAGGATCCAACAAACTCTAGTGCTAAGATGTTGGCACAGGACCCACTCGAAGAAGTGAATTTGGGGGATATCAACACAAAAAGAATCACCTACATAAGCGCGAAACTCAGCCCAAGCCTCAAACAAGAGGTGATCGAAGTCCTCAAACAGAACAAAGATTGCTTTGCATGGGACTATGATGAAATGCCTGGTTTAAAAAGAGAGTTAGTGAAGCATAGACTTCCAATTAAGGATGGCAAGAAGCCCATCAAGCAGACTCCCAGGAGGTTCGCGCCAGCAGTGCTCACGAAGATCAAAGTAGAGGTCGAGAGGTTGCTACGCTGCAAATTCATCAGAACCACAAGGTATGTCGAATGGTTAGCAAATATCGTACCTGTTATTAAGAAAAATGGTTCATTGAGAATATGCATAGACTTTAGGGATCTAAATACTGCAACCCCCAAAGATCAATACTCTATGCCTGTGGCGGAAATGTTAATAGATTCTGTTGCAGGATTCGAATACCTAAGTATGCTAGATGGATACTCTAGTTATAATCAAATTTTTATTGCTGAGGAAGATGTTGCTAAGACAAAGATTTCGTTGCCCGTGAGCCTTAGGCACCTATGAATGGGTAGTGATGCCTTTTGGTTTAAAAATGGGCAACTTACCAAAGAGCAATGAACTCCATATGTCATGATTTTATTGAGACGCTTATGCGGTGTACATTGATGATATAGTCATCAAATCTATATCTGAAAATCATCAGATCATCCGAGCCAATCATTCGAAAGGATGAGAAAACATGGCTTGAAAATGAATCCCCTTAAATGTGCATTTTTTGTGCAGGCAGGAGATTTCCTGGGCTTTGTGGTTCATAAAAAAGGAATTAAAATTAACCAGAACAAGACCAAAGCCATCATGGAGACTAAAGCCCCACATCGAAAAAGGAGTTACTCTACTAGGAAGATTAACTTTCTCAGAAGATTTATTTCGAACCTAAGTGGGAAAACACAAGCTTTCTCTCCACTACTTCGTTTAAATCAAGGCCAAGCCTTCGAATGGAGTGAAGCACAGCAGGAGGCCTTCGACAAGATTAAAAGATATCTGTCTCAACCTCCTATCTTGTCTCCACCTTCATGGGGAAAACCCATGAGATTGTATATCTCGTCTCAACTTACTATAGGTAGTATGTTAGTACAGGAAGACAATAATGGCATCGAAAGAGCCATATATTATTTAAGTAGGGTGTTGAATGATGCAGAAACTAGATATAGTAATATAGAAAAGTTGTGTCTTTGTTTATACTTTTCTTGTATGAAACTCAAGTATTATATAAAACCTGTTGATGTTTATGTTTCATCTCATTTCGATGTTATTAAACACATGCTTTCCAAGCCAATAATGCATAGTAGAATTGGTAAATGGGCATTGGCTTTGATGAATATGCTTTGACTTTCATGCCTTTAAGAGCGTTGAAAGGCCAAGTAGTTTCGATTTCATTGTGGACCATTCATTGGTCGAACAACCTGTCATGGGTTATGTCGAAATGAAACCTTGGAAGCTATACTTTGATGGTTCGACCCATAGAGAGGCGTGGTGTTGGAGTTCTCATAATTTCTCCGAGGGAATTCCAACAAAATTCAAGTATAAGTTAGATGGCCTCGTTTCTAACAACGAATTTGAAGCTTTATTGTTGGACTTGAAGCTTTGTTGGAATTGGGGCAACTAGAGTCGAAATCAAGGGCGATTCGAGTTAGTAGTCAAGCGAGATAACTAAGGAATACAAATGCATAAAGGAAAATCGATGATATATTTCGTCATAGTTAATAGGCTACTCAAAAATTGAATACATGGACATTCAAAGACGTACCAAGAATAGAAAATCAAGAAGCAAATGACCTAGCACAATTAGCTTGTGTTATAAAGTCTCGCTAAAAACTTAGAGGATTTGATTGAGATAAGAGGAAGAGTCATGGCTACCAGACTTACACCATCAGATCTAGAGAATATCAAAATAAGTTATGGTGATATAGATAGGTTTGAAGTATTAGCCATAGACACTTTAACAGATACAGATTGGCGAAATCCATTAATAAGGTATTTAGAAAACCCAACATTGAATGTGGATAGAAAAATAAAATATAGAGCGTTGTCATATGTCCTTATGGGAAATGAATTGTTCAAGAAGACCCAAGAAGGTGTGTTACTAAAATGCTTGGGAGAAAGTGAAGCGTATCTAGCACTATCAGAAATCCACAATGGGGTATGTGGAGCACATCAAGCGGGTCATAAAATGAACCTGCTAAAGGGATGAACCTGCTAGCCACTTGAAGCGATCTACTGCAAAAGACATATCTTGATAGCCAGAGGGTAAGGAAAGCAATGTGTTCAACATCAGAAACACTATCACCTTCAGTGTGGTAATGACTGATAAACTTGGAGAAGCTAGCTAACTTGATATCGAAGTCAATTATGCTCGAGTGCTCCTCAGAATCAGGAATGTATGTTTCTCCTAGTGGTGATAATCCAGTGATAGCAGCTATATCAAAGAAAGTAGGTGTGATCATCCTCCTGAAGGTGAAAGGTATTGTAAGTACTACCCAGTACAGTGGATGCAAAAGTAGAGGATGGCTATAGGTAAAGCCGGTTTTGATAACTCGAGCGATTCTAAATACCTAGTTCCTCCATCGATGGGATTTCTTAACCTCTATTTTAGCAAACCAATTCGTATGCTACATCAGAGGACAAGATCAAAATGGTTTGAAATTACTTTTAACATAGTCCAAAATGAAAGGATCCTTTGGGGGAATATCAAGGGTTCCTATGGTTTTAGAAGCAGAGGTTCGCTCACATTATATTTCTACTAGGGATGTCCAGTTTGTTAAATAACGGTTTAAAATCATAGCAAATAGGGAATATGGTTCTAGCGTCCTTCAAAATCTCAAAAACTGTGAGAGGGCCCATTAGGGCAAACCTCTTTCCAGAGGCGTTAGTTGGGATTAATACCTGTGAAGAATACAGGAGTTCTTGTTCCTTTGAGATGCCTTGAGGAATGAGTACCGATTGGTGTGGTGAGTTTCAACCTTGCTTTCCGTGATCGCTCCGTTGTTCTTGGTCTTCTTCTTAGAAATCTTTTCGAGATGTTGTTGTTGAAGACATTGTTGGAAGCTGTTAAGGTTTTAGGGTTTTTCAGCAAAGAGAGAGAAAAGGTTCAGAGTGTGGAAAAAGAGTAAAAAGACTGAGTCTGTTGGGTTTTATAGTAAGGAATTTGAAACAATCATCAACTAAGGCCAAGGTCGTGGAGAACGTGGGTTGGACACGGAGTAAGGTGGCGAAAGTAAGCATTGAAGTAAGCATGATTAAAGACAATCATTATCTTTAATAACCGCACCATACCGTAGCAATTTGAAGCGGTTCGAAACCCAAGAGCCGCCATGACCGACGAATGGAAGTCATACATGTTGTCATTATTGCTTAAGGTCACATCAAAATCAGGATATATTTAAAATAAGTATTTCTCGATAGGGATTCAAATACATATTTTAAAGGGCAATTGTTGGTCAAGATTTTGATGCAGATGATTTGAATAAGAATCACTGAGCTCGAAATGAAACAATGTCAGTATTCATTGGAATGAGGAAAATGTCATGATTTGGAATGAAGGAATCAGCTCTTCGAATAAGATATTGAAACTTGGGGCTTCGAGTAGCAATTGAGAAGGAGCTTCGAAATGATAGTAGTGTGGTGTTAGGAAGCGAGTTCGAATCGAAAGGCAGTTCAGATATTTGAAATTCAAAATGTGAGCGGGATTAATGGAAGTTCGAATATGCGCGCTGGAAAACGGTTCGGAGACGTGGAGGCTAGAGAAGAATGGTATTCTGCATGTCCGAAACGTGGCAAGCTCTCATAAGTCAGACCGTTATGGCCAGAATAATATAAATAGAAGTCTTAGTGTTAGGATTTCGTGTGTCATATCTATTGTACTAAAATTTAGTAACATTCAAAATACCACATGGATAGAGAAACGAATGCACGAATGATGTACGTATGATTGCACCACTTTTATCTTTCAATAATGTATCTTTATCTCTCCAGTTTACCTTTATCTTGCATAAATGTCATTTAAATCATTTATATTCAAAGTCATTTAATTTTTCATGCATCTAAACGCTTTTCCTTTCGTTTTGAAGTCTTTTACTTTCCAGAAAACTTCTACATACTTGCTTTTACATTCCTGTCTTTTACACTTCACGTTTTATTTTGAAAGTCTTTTACATTCAAGAAATCCTTTAAACGTTCTTGCATTTATATGTTTTCCTTAATTCGAAGTCTTTATATCTTACTTGTTCGAACTAGTTTCATACCATTTTACTTGATTTTGTTATTAACTTATTGGATATCATAATCGAAACGCACTTGAGACATATATAAAACATCTAAAAGCAAGTCTTGAACATGAACCATCATTTTAAGTTTATGCAAACGACCAATAACCCCATAGGATCAATCTAGTCGATCCTGCAAGTTACCAAAGGGATTAAACAACAATCATAACGCTTATTTGATAGTTTGGAGGACTAGCGGTTGTTTCACCAGAAATCACTGTGAACACCAGCTCACATTGATGTACTAGTCTCAAGATATTTCTGTCAATTCCATTGAATAAGGCATTCAATGCTTTAGAGTTGCCCAGTGATAGCTCTTCTTCTTCTTTGCTGCATTCTTCCTCAGGTTTCAGACTAGTAGTCCCATCTTTCTCAAGCTTGGTAGGATGTTTCCATCCTCTGTCAGTAGCTCTCCAAGCTTTAATGTCCAGTGACTACAAAAAAGCAACCATACGAGGTTTCCAGTAATCATAGTTAGATCCATCCAGTATGGGTGGTCTACTTCCAAATCCTCCTTCCTTGTCCATAACGCCAGAAACTATTATCCCTAGATCTCACCCAGAAATAACAGGCATGGTGCCTGCTCTGATGCCAATTGAAATTCCTGGCAGCAGATACATGATGTCACAGAGAATGTTATGACACAGTATCTGACACTCTGTTAACAATTCACACAGTTAATTTAAACAGCTGTAAAGAACACAATCAATTGCTTACCCAGTTCAGTGTGTAACTACACCTACATCTGGGGGCTACCAAGCCAGGGAGGAAATTTACTATTAGTAGAATTAATTCAGGAATAAACCAACCAGTTTATCTCCTTCACTTAAAACCTACCCAATGCAACTTCAATCTAAGTCCTACTTAGACCTGAGTTCCTACTCACTCCCCCTCAATAACAGCAGTGATATCAACCTATTGATTAATTGAATTGTGAATACACTCTTCAATAAACAAACTTGATTTTACTTCAAAGCTTTAATCAAGAGACACAACACTCGTGCTTCAAAGCTTTGAGTGATAAACTACCCTTACAACCAAATCATAGTCCAAGGCACTTATCAATTGATAGTTGCTTGGCTCACAAGAGTAACTAGAATTACACAAAATACAACCTGCTAAATCTTCAATACAGTTCAAGAGGCGCAGGCAGTGTAAGGGATCTTTTCCTATTATAGAAGCAGTCCTGACACTTCAGTTTTGGGCTTCCATAAAGATAGCTAGGGTTCACTTAATTAATCCTAAAAACTTGGTCTTTTCAACAACCAATTTGTGTTTAACTAAGATTAACCAATTTAGCTACGTGAGCAAGTAATCTAATAACATATAACAATAATAAAGTAGCTCAACAAACTTCCTAAAAAGTCTCAGGAAAAACAGATTCTGCAGAACAGTAAATGTCACACAGAACGTCATAACATCTGTTATGACATCAGTCAAACTTCTGCAGAATTTCCAACACAGTACTTGCTTCCAGATCTGAGATGTACTTAAGCATCCTTGTCATGTAGGATTTATCTTCAATCTCTGAATGTCATGACATTTATCAAGACATTGCCATAGTCTAGTTTTACCAAAAATTAATGCCAACTTAAAACACTAACAGGTTAAATTGAATCGGATTTCGTTTTAGTGGATTTAGGACACGTATGGACAATTTGATTGCGACGTTGACGATTATGATTAATGTCGGTTATTAGGAATGGTTTTCGCGATGATTATAGGGGTTTGACTATTTTTCCGTATTCAGAATTTAGTGAATGAATCGATAATGATGTGGTGTGATTAAACATAAGGTTGCGACGACGTATTACTTAATGAATACTTGTGTTATGCAATGTGATGATATATGTCTTTGTATATAATGATGTGATGATTATATTGATGTTGTTAATAAATGCTTCCGATTTATGAATGCATGACTTTTAATGATGATGAATTATTAGTGATGTTTTGCATAATGCAAATATGATGCGATGATATATTTATCTTGATGTGGATAAATTATGGCGATGTGGGCTTTATGCCAATTTTGATGAGCGATGATGGTGTTTTGTGTTGTGTTGTTTTATTGTCGAGTCACATACATTGCATTGGCGACGATGGACTTTTATGCCAAGAGACGATGGGCTTTTATGCCAAGCGACGAGGCTTTTATGCCAAGTGTTCCTAATTATGGACAAAGCGACGGGTACCACATGCATAACATAGTCGTGTCTCATGGAGTCGATTATGTTTATGTTTGAGTTGTTTGGCGTTGGGTTTTTAATTGATTGACGATGATTAAATTGCAATGATGTATGATGCTTTGTTTGGTGATGATCTTTATGATGAACATGAAATGAATATAACTTGATAATTTCATGATAACTAGGCGATGAATATAAATGGTGAGTTTTGTGATGATTTAATTTAGATGAAATGCTTAATGCAATTATGATGTGATGATATTTGTGACGATGGGCTTTTATGCCAAAAGCGACGATGAGCTTTAGCCAATTTGTGATGATTTGTTTATGTTGCTCATGCTGTTAGCATTGTTTAATGTTGTTGGTTGATGTTGTTGTTTATGATTTTCGTGTTAATTAGCGACGTATTAGCTTGTGACGATTTCGTGGTGACGGAGGTTTACGTGTTGTTGTGATGAGTTGTGCCGATGAGGCTAAGGCGATTAAGTATAGATTATACACTTTAGAATGACGATGAGAGTAAGTGAGGTTTGGATATGTGTTTGAATGCACTTATTAACTTATATCCTTTACAATTCCAAAACTATATATATATATATATATATATATATATATATTATCATGTCTTTAATTATATGTTTTGGAGTATCTCACCCTTTATTTGTTTCGTTGTTACCTTTATATTGGTAACGTGCAGGTTATGAAGACGGAGTATATAGCTACTATTAGTCGAGTCGGTGTCGCTCTGATACGTAGCACTCAGGGGGAAATATTTGTGTTGTCTTGTTGTCGATTCTTTTGTTGTTCTTCCTTTTGTATATAAGAATTCATAATTTATGAAAACATGATTTTGATGAGGAAGTTTAATAAAGGAGATGTTTTATTTTTATGAAACAATTTATGATTGGTGACAAGGCTATGTATCCGAGATTTATACTTTAAAGTGAGTTGTTTTTGAAGGTGTGATGCCTGAGTATTGAATTTGTGAAATTTTAAATTACTCTGATTTTTGTATATTAAATATTGGGTAATATTGGGGTGTTACATTAGTGGTATCAGAGCAGGTCGGTCTGTCGGCCAAGTTATTAGTGTGTTTAACCCTGTTGTATGCGACATGTGTGTGAAACACTGTCGGTACTTGCTTGTTTCTATTTGTTTGTCTGCAGAGATGAGTTTGAAATAAGTGGGGGAGAAGTTTTACTTCTTGGTGGCGCTTGTGGCTTAGGTTGGAGCCTCAAGCAGTGTTACGCTTTGGTAACTTATAGTGTAAGTTTGAAGACGCTGTTGTAGTTTGGTAGAGATGGTTTATGTCACCATCATGATTGTCGACTGTCTATTGACAAATTGAGGGATTGATCATCCTTAATCTCTTGTTGATAGTAGTTGGGAATTGTGTTGGTTAGGATGGACTTGTCTTGCCAACTTAATAGTGTATGAAGCAGATGTGTTGGCACAAAGTGGTGCATGGTTACTTGAGTTATGAGCGAATTTGGATTTTGATGAGAAACAAGATTTTGGCAAGCGAGCTTCTTGTTGTGATTTTTCTGGAGCATATTGTGAAGATGTGAGTGAATTATCGTCGTTGTGCGAGGTGAAGTTTTGATGGATTTAGTTTCAGGAATTAGTTGTGATTCAAAGTATTCTTAAGGGATGTTTGCTTCTGAATTAGAGTTGAAAAGTCAACTTGAGGATTGGTTTGAGCAGAGTTGTTTATTCGAGCAGGTCACCGTGGAGTGCTACCATTGTGTTGTTCGAGAAGGGAAAAGGTTACCCAAGTTGGTGTGTCGTTTGTGGTCAAGGAACGAAGTGGATATTTAGGGCAAGTGTCTACTTTCGAGGATCGATATTTGGATGAACCAGTCATATGGAGTTTATGTGTTAAGTGAGATCGATGTGAAGTCTGGCTGTCTACGGGTTACTGTGACAATTGAAGATGTTTAGACAACGCTTTTCAAGATAGTGTATGGTCTGGGCGAGTATATGCTGATGTCATTAGTGTGACTAATGCGTCAGGTACGATTTTGGAATGTTCCGACAGTACTCTCATGAGTAGTTGTAGAGTTGTTTCGTGTTCATGGATATCATTTGGTTCATATCAAGTTAAGGAATCGTAGCAAGCATCCATGCTTTGCGTTGTTGGTAGTAAATTTAGACCGGTGTATGTCGAGTAATCTAAAGATAGAATTTTGAATTGTTGGACGAGAGTGCCTTAAGTAAGCAACTTAGATAGTGATATTTTGACAGTTCCGCGAAGATTTATTTGTATCTTGTAGAAGACTTCAAGGACTTATTTTAGAGCTTAGAAGTTCCTTTGTTTTGGATGGTTAACTTTGTGAGTTTGATAGAAGATCTTTTATAAGTTGTTATTGATCGTGGGTACTTTGATTTGAGAAGATTAAGTCACTATTTGGACTTCGCAATGGGAAGCGAATTTGTTAGAGCCAGTGGAAATTTAGCGAATGCTTTGATTCTAGATTTGTTTTGTACTGAAGAACCTTGTGCGGGGTATTGTGATATTCCATTTTGGACTTAAGATGTATTTCGACATAGAGTTGGAAAGTGTGTTGCTACCTTGGAACAATTTGATTTTCATAAGGAAAATTGTCGGACACGTGAGTTAGAGTTTGATGTGGTTGTGCTCATTTGATATCTTAAAGGAACAAATGTTAACGACGAGGAGATTGGGATTGTTAAAGACAATTCAAGTTTGAGTACGATCTATAAAGAGACTTCGTCTGGTGATGAGTTTAGTATGTTGATATCACAGATAACCCAAGAATATCTGATTTGGGATTTATTATTTTGAAGAATGTTGCATGTTTGTTTTGAGACGCTTGTAGAGATTAAGCTCAGAAGGTTATTAAGGATTTGTTCACTACTAACATATGGATTTCGTTGGATACTAATAGTCGTCGTGGATTATTAGATTGCAACTAAGATAAGTCTTGACGGTAAAGAATTTTGAGATGGTTTATTAGCCACGAGTACCTTAAGATGATTGATGTTTTATAGAAGAAGGTGTTCTATTGTGACTTAAGTCGGTCGCGACGGTGTTCATGATTGGATTCAATAGAAATTGACGTTATGGTTCTAAGTCCAAACTATGTTGTGATTTCAGGAGTATGAGACGAAGTTGATGAGTAGAGTTCTTGAGAGAGTGTTTTGGTTTGAATTACCACTTTGGAAGATTGAAAGTTATGAGAGATGTTTCGAATAAGAAACCAGTGTATTGATCGTTGCGACGATGCGAGGATGGTGATTACTTAATTCAACTTTGGGAGTTGAATTGTTATAAGGGAAAACTTCGTTGAAGTCAAGTGTATACATCGAAGTTTCACAAGTGAAATATTTGGACAGTATTTGAAAAGGTCAATCTATATCGTGTATTTTAGAGGATCAATGGACGTTGATCAATCGAGAATGAAAGAGTGATTCTTCGAGTTGATGAAGCTGATGTTGCGAGGTGTCTTGATGCGTGTACGCTTTGAACGTGTCCATTTTGAGTAATTGTGAAGTTGAAGAATTAACCAAGTTGTTTTACGGTTGGCATCTTATGCATTAAAGTGACGCAACACGGTTTAGATATCGAGCATTGAGTTTTAGCGAGAAAGCGAGGTTGTTGGATTTAGACTAGAGAGTTATAGTCGCAAGTCGTCAGTGTACGCCATAGAATGAGTGGTGTGTCGCAGTTCGGTTATGTTTGAGTAACTTGTTGTTGTTCGAGGGTTGTATGTTGGTATTTTTACAAGGACAGTGTGACCTTGTGATTTTCTGGATTGAAAGCGATAGCTGCAATTGTGATCCTTGAGTTCGTACTTATGCGTGATTGAAGGCATATTTTTCGTGGTTGCGTAGCACGCGTGGTACTATCCTATTTCGATTGTTTGAGTTTTGGTTTGTATAACCATTTTGTTGTTTTCATTTTAGCGATGGTGTCGGTGTTGTGTCGTAGGACTTTATATTCCTATCTTTGGTGACTCGTTTCCGAGGCGTCGGTTTGAGTGTGTGACTAATTCTATGGTTGAGGCGTTAGGATGGTATCGATCTTGTTTGTTTAGTTCTCGAGCGAACCGGTGTGTCTGCGACTTGTTTAGTTGTTTGGTGTTAGTTGGTTGTCGAGTGCATTGTATGGGCTTTGCATCTCGGCATGGTTGTTCTTGACGGGACGATGTAGTTAGGGATATTTCCTTGTTTTTGGTGTACTTTGTATGTTGTTTAGTTGACGCGAGGATTGAGAGGACGAATGTGTAAGCATGTCCCGATTTGTTTCGTTTTGGTCGAAATTTCGAGGACGAAAAGTTTATAAGTGGGGGAGAGTTGTGACGCCCTGTTTTAATTAATATTATATTATATTAATATTTTTGAATTACCGATCAATATTTATTTTACGAAGAGAATATTTATATTAATCAATATATCTGATAATATATTTGGCAACGTTTTGTTCGGTCCGGTTTTTATTCCGTTCGGTTCGGTAAAATATTATTCGGATCCGATATTTAATTCCCCGGAATTATTTAAATTAATTGAATTGATGATATAATTAGTAAGTTAGGGGTGTGGGGAGCAATTGTTGAGGATTGGGTTTTCACCCTTGGCTTACTAGTAGAAATACCTTTATCAACCATTTCTCCTGATTTTCCTTCCATTCCAAATACCAAAACCAAACATGGGAACTTGGAAGCTAGTTATAAAACCACATTTCCTCATTTTCTTCCCATTTGGAAAAGAAGCCAAGAATAGAAACATGGAGGAAAAGAAAGGGTTTTGAGAAGAAGAGCAAGAGGGGAAGAAGAGGAAGATCATGAGCAAGCTTGTGGATTGAGGTTTGTAGAATCATCATGGATCATCCAAACTAGAGGTAAGGGGTTTGATTTCTCTATCTCATATGATTAGGTTTTGATAGTTGTATTTTGAATTTGGAGAGAAATTGATAATGGGATTATAGGGTTTTGGTTGATTGTTGGAATGGTTTAGAAAAGTTGGATTATGAGTATGGTTTGTGGGTGTATTAGGTGCTAGCTTGTAGAAATTAAGAGTATTGAATTGGGAAAGAAAACCATGGTAGTAGAATGAGAAAAACTCAAAAAGATGAAGTTTTCACGCAGGTCCATCAACACGGGCTGTGTTGATTAACACGGCCGTGTTGTCCTCTTGTATAAGGAATTTTGGTTGCCAGACCCATCAACACTGGCCGTGTTGATCAACACGGGTGCCCGTGTTGATTCACTGACTTTGGGTTTTTTGAGTGTTCTGGTGGCTTTTTAACACGGGCCGTGTTGATGCACACGGGGGCCCGTGTTGATGCATCTGTAGCCTTCAAAATTCTGATTTTTCGAACTTCTTTTGGAACCCGATTGTGTTCCGATTTTCCGATTTCGGTAAATTCGACGACGGAGCAAGTTGCTCCGAATTCAACGAAAATTGACGTGCTAGCTAAGTTCGACGTGTAGAACATAGTGGTGAGGTTAGTTTTTAGAAATTGCGAGTTTTTAAGAGATGACTCGAAATAGGCCAATATACGGTTAAATTGAATCAGATTTCGTTTTAGTGGATTTAGGACACGTATGGACAATTCGATTGCGACGTTGATGATTATGATTAATGTCGGTTATTAGGAATGGTTTTCGCGATGATTATAGGGGTTTTACTATTTTTCCGTATTCAGAATTTAGTGAATGAATCGATAATGATGTGTTGTGATTAAACATAAGGTTGCGACGACGTATTACTTAATGAATACTTGTGATATGCGATGTGATGATATATGTCTTTGTATATGATGATGTGATGTTTATATTGATGTTATTAATAAATGCTTCCGATTTATGAATGCATGACTTTTAATGATGATGAATTATTAGTGATATTTTGCATAATGCAAATATGATGCGATGATATATTTATCTTGATGTGGATAAATTATGGCGATGTGGGCTTTATGCCAATTTTGATGAGCGATGATGGTGTTTTGTGTTGTGTTGTTTTATTGTCGAGTCACATACATTGCATTGGCGACGATGGAATTTTATGCCAAGCGACGATGGGATTTTATGCCAAGCGACGAGGCTTTTATGCCAAGCGACGAGGCTTTTATGCCAAGTGTTCCTAATTATGGACAAAGCGACGGGTACCACATGCATAACATAGTTGTGTCTCATGGAGTCGATTATGTTTATGTTTGAGTTGTTTGGCGTTGGTTTTTTAATTGATTGACGATGATTAAATTGCAATGATGTATGATGCTTTGTTTGGTGACGATCTTTATGATGAACATGAAATGAATATAACTTGATAATTTCATGATAACTAGGCGATGAATATAAATGGTGAGTTTTGTGATGATTTAATTTAGATGAAATGCTTAATGCAATTATGATGTGATGATATTTGTGACGATGGGCTTTTATGCCAAAAGCGACCATGGGCTTTTATGCCAAAAGCGACGATGGGCTTTAGCCAATTTGTGATGATTTGTTTATGTTGCTCATGTTGTTAGCATTGTTTAATGTTTTTGCTTGATATTGTTGTTTATGATTGCCGTGTTAATTAGCGATGTATTAACTTGTGACGATTTCGTGGTGACGGAGGTTTACGTGTTATTGTGATGATTTGTGCCGATGAGGCTAAGGCGATTAAGTATAGATTATACACTTTAGAATGACGATAAGAGTAAGTGAGGTTTGGATATGTGTTGGAATGCACTTATTAACTTATATCCTTTACAATTCCAAAACTATATATATATTATCATGCCTTTAATTATATGTTTTGGAGTATCTCACCCTTATATTGGTAACGTGCAAGTTATGAAGACGGAGTATATAGCTGCTGTTAGTCGAGTCGGTGTCGCTCTGATACGTAGCACTCGGGGGGAAATATTTATGTTGTCTTGTTGTCGATTCTTTTGTTGGTCTTCCTTTTGTATATAAGAATTCATAATTTATGAAAACATGATTTTGATGAGGAAGTTTAATAAAGGAGATGTTTTATTTTTATGAATCAATTTATGATTGGTGACGAGGCTATGTATCCGAGATTTATACTTTAAAGTAAATAGTTTAAAGTGAGTTTTTTTTGAAGGTGTGATGCCTCAGTATTGAATTTGTGAAATTTTAAATTACTCTGATTTTTGTATATTAAATATTGGGTAATATTGGGGTGTTACACGGATTATGCAGGTTTTAAAACTGATAGAAAAAGCACAAGTGGTACTTGTCACATTCATGGAAATGCATTAGTATCATTGGCTTGTAAAAAACAAGCATGTGTTGCTCTTAGCACGACCGAAGCAGAGTACATAGCAGCAGGTAGTTGTTGTGCACAAATTCTTTGGCTTAAGCAACAACTTTGTGACTATGGACTTGATCTCGGATGCATTCCTCCTTGATGCGACAAGACAAGTACAATCAACATTACAAAAAATCCGGTCATGCATTCAAGAACCAAACACATCGACATTCGACATCATTTTCTCTGTGATCATGCACTTGAAGGAGATGTTGAAGTCACTTTTGTGGATACTCATAATGAACTTGTAGATATTTTTACAAAGCCGCTTGCTCGTGAACTATTTTATAAAATTCGAAGAGAACTTGGGATCTTGGATGAAAGTGATACATAAAATATTCACTTCAATTAAGGTGCACATTTTCTTAAAATTTTATCAAATGCATATCTTCTTCTACTCCTTCTTATATTTGTTTTATGTGCATAAATATGTTAAAATATGTGTGTATTATGTTTAGTATACTTAAATGTTAATATCTATATGTTTCTAAACCCTCACATTTACTTACAGTAGCATTTTTTTTTACATTTTTCACTTCATGCAATCGAGTGCACATAGATGCAAATCGATTGCATACTGTAACTTTTGCAAATAAGTAAAAGTATACTTTTGCAATCGAGTGAGGAAGTTTACTCGTTTTCTTAATATATTTTTTTGTTACTTTTATTTTTTAACTTATGTTTTGTGTTAAGTGATTTTTTAAATTAATTAATAAGAACTTCCTCTTCACTCTTCACTCCAACATCTTCTTCAACCTTCACTCACCTCCATCAAAACCTCTCTCTCTCTCTCTCTCTCTCTCTCTCTCTCTCTCTCTCTCTCTCTCTCTCTCTTTCCTCAACCCAAAATTTCACACCCACAACCTCATAACTTCATATCAACCTTCATTATCCCATATCTCATCATAAACTTCCTCACTAACCCAAAATTTGAAAATCCTTTTCAAAAACCTAAACTTCAAAAAAGCTCCATATCCATCCATGGCTTCAAGAGCAACTAGGGGAGCTAAGGGCAAACAAAAGGTTGGTGAATCCAGTGATGACCAGCACGACTCTGCTCATCCAAATCGTCCTACACTCAAGAGTAGGAGACTCACCTTCAATATTCAGAATAGAGCTTTATTTCCGGAAAAGTATGGTAACCTATCTGCTTTTCCTACTCATAGCTTCAATTTCCCTGCTAGAATAACTGCTGCTAAGTTAGATATGTTTGTCAGTGAGCGTGGGTTCATATATCCTGATTTGGTTAATGAATCTTACCAAAATATGTCCTTAGTTACTACTGAAAATGATGAATTTGTTTTAACCTCCTCTGTTCTAAACAAAGATATTTGTATGGATATTGAGTCATTTGGAAAGTGCTTAAGGATTCCCTATGAAGGCTTGGTTCTTGTACAAGGCTCTATACCAGATGAATGGGAATCATATAATAAGATTGAAGTATTTTTGGACTTTTGTCGAGAATCTCAATGGGCAAGTGTTAAGCAACAAAACGCCTCAAAGCTACACATGTTTGGATCAAACTTATTTGTTAGTGATAGGATGTTTCATTATCTTATCGCTTATGTTTTACTTCCTAAGAATTCCAATCACTGCCGTATCAATGAATTTTAACTTCAAGTGTTATATGCTTTGAACCAAGGGATTCCGATAAATTGGGCACTCCCTATTTTGCATCATACGAATCACCTTGTTCAATTAAATAGTGGTCTACCATATGCTAGACCAATATATAGGATCATTGAGCATGCTGGTGTTTCTTTGCAAAGAGAGCCAAAAATAGTGATGACCGAAAAACACCATGAAATAAATGTCATAAATGCCCTAAAAATACTGGTATTATCTTGGACCTCGAAGGTAGATTCCATTATAAGGAAGATCTCGCAACCAACGCTCCTCCTCCGGTTCCAGAAGGTGGTTATACAATGGAACTTTTGTTTAACAAGATGTGCTCCATAGAAACTACCATTGCTAACAACCATAGAGAGAACCAATTTGAGCATGCACTTTTACGGCGTCAAATGCGAGAACTTATCAAAGCACAAAGAAACCAAGCCATAGTAAATGATGAGGAAGATGATGAAGAAGTTGGTGATGGAGATGGTCAAGAGGAAGATGATGAAGACATGGATGAATGACTTATTCTTTTTTCACTTATGACTTATGTTTCGTTATATGTTAATTTCTTTTGTTTTAGACAATGTTTCAAATATGATGTTATGTTTAGGCATGCTATAATTGTTATAATTTTGTAATGTGTTTAGACATCCTTACTTATGTTAAGTTAATGTGTTAATTGTGTGTTTTTTTAACTTGCATATCATTCCTTTACATTTCATAATTTTATTCTTTTCCCCACTCCTTTTTGCTAATGACAAAGGGGGAGAAGATATGTGTATACATATGTGTTTCTCTAACAACAATTTGTAGCAAACATGCTCCTTTTATTCATTTTTTCAAGTGGTCTCCAATTCATAAATCAAGGGGGAGCTTTGATTTAGGGGGATTCTCAATATAACTTCAAATAGCTTCAATTGTTGGAGAAAACAAAATGGTTATTATTTTCAAACAAAAGGTTGTCATCATCAAAAAGGGGAAGAATGTGAAATCAAGATGTAAAATCAAGCTTGCCTCCTAAAGTGTTTTGATGAAGACAAGTTTACAATGAAGACTTTGATTGCAAAACGAAATGGCTCAAATCATCATAATCAAGTCTTGAAGAATCTTTGTGAATCAAAAGTAAAATATCAAAAGGTTATGCATTCAATATCACTATATGCATACAAGTGTTCACATAATGATTCTTGCATGCCATAAAAATGCTAAAAATATTTTACATATCAAAATAAAGTTAGAATACATTTGAAAAACAAAAATTTTGAGAAAAAATGGATTGGGAACCGGTTACCCCATATGGGAACCCGGTTACCCAACTTTCAAAATATCACGCTCCTTGTTTTTGTATGGGAAACCCGAGTTCTCCCAGCTGGGAACCAGTTCCCCTTTTCAAATATTCTCAAGTGTTCTACATCAAAAAATTTGTGAGACTTTCCATACTTATTTTTTATAGAAAAATTATTCTAAGTTTCATACTATCATTGTGAACACTTGCATCCATTATTGAGAATTGTTTTGCTTGAAGAAGAAGATCAATCCAAGATTGATATATTGTGCTACAACTTCAAAATCTCTTGTAAAAATTCAAACATACTTATTGTTTTCTTGCTGTCCAGGATTGTTGGAATTAAGTTGTGCATTGAAGAGGATTGTTCTTCTTTCACTTAGTGTTGTTAGACCTTAAAGGTGTTAAGAGCCTTTGGTCTCCATATAGGTTAGATAGTAGGCATCACCTTTTGTGTGAATAGGCTGTACAATCATTCTAACTGTAGTGAAATCTCTTGCATGTTGTAAGGGGACTGGAGTACTCTCGATCTGTGAGGGGAACCAAGATATATCCTTGTGTTCTTTACTTTTCAGCATTTACCGCTTTCATAAATATCTTAACCACAAAAGAAAGAATCCTCACATACTTCCATTCACCAAACCAAAAATATTGCATCAAGTATTCATAAAAAACCGATAGATTTTTTAAACACCTAATTCACCCCCTCCTATTAGGCGCATCTGATACTTACAGAGAGAGAGAGAGAGAGAGAGAAAATGAGAGTGTGTGTGTGTGTGTAAAAATTCTGATTTTTTGAATATATACTTCCCTCCAATTGGGCCTTGGATTTGAAATTGGATTGGGCCTCAATTTGACACTATGAGCTTAAAAGCAAGGAGAAAATACCAAATCGAGTCCGGTGTGAAATCTCGACTCGAGCTCAACACGAAAATCGAAGATGAAAAAATTTATGACGCATGGTAAAAATAACGGGCCCAAAATGGATAAATGACGAAGGAGTTATGAATTTTTGAAGAACCGTTGATGCAGAGCCAATTTAACTAGTGCATAATTTTATGTGTGCGACATGCGATGCAAGCAATAAACCGAGGTCATTCGAGTGAAATCCGAACTCGGGCCCTGAAGAAAACTTGAAGTTAACAAAATCTCGGAAGTTAGCCGCAAGAACCTCACCGATATAGTAAAAATTGGGGGAGTTATGATTTTTTGAACATGCGCGAACCAAAGAAACTGAAATCCTTTTTGTGTAAAATTCCTCAAGTAATTCGAACTTTCGGAGGTCGTCCTCAAAGAGTTTGCTCTCGACTTCAACACGAGAATCCAAGAAGGCATCGAGGCATATTTTTTGGTTGAAGAACCATTAAAACATGATATTTCAGTCTCGAGTAATGAATTTTTGAACGTCCAAAAATTAACTGTTCAGCCACATTTTTCATCAAATAATTCTCAACGAACTTGCATTTCGGTGGCCTTCTGCACAAAATTAGCTATTGGTCCAAACACAAAAATATTAAAGAATTCAAGACATAATTAATGTCTAAAGAACCACTTAAAAATATTGAACCTAGCAAAAGTTACAAAATTTTGAAAGCACCATGAATCAGCGAACCAGAAATTCCATTGTATCTAAAATAAAATTCAATGAATCATTTCACTTGTGGTAAAATAAAATTTTGGGGCGTTAGGAACGATATTTTTAAAGTAATGGTTGGTTATTTGTTTGGTGATGTGAAAACTTTGTAATAGTGATTCTAAACTTTGTTAATTTATTTTTTATAGGATTTAGTTTTATTGTAAAAAAAAAGGGTATATCATTTTCGCTTTGGTGTAAACACTATATAATTTTGGCACATAAGTTATTTGTGGTTTTAATTCACAAACTAGTAAGTAACCCGTGCTGTCGCACGGGTCCGGTCGAGATTTCATATAACATGGAATTAACTTTGTCATGTAATAGAATATTCTTATATTTTTTAAGTATAACAACGTATTTTCAATTATATAAGACAACAATTAAAAAAATAGTTAACAAATAGATATTAAAATGACCAGTTAGTTGTCATATTTTAGATATTAGCATATTTTCCAAATATAAAATGTATGACAACTTCCCTATAAATATAAGTTAATAATATATATAAATTTTTAAGCATTGATATGTACTTATAATAAATCATACATTTGATTCTCTAACTTCAATTATATAAAACAATAGCAATATAAATTTTTAAAATATGAACATTAAAATGAACGGTCTAGAACTGCTATCTCATAGATACATTCACATCTACCCATAAATCCAGATGAGTTAACAAACTCAGTTGAATCCAAATGAGTTAATTCTAAAACTATATTACATCCTACAATGTATGAGAACTTCTCGTTACATTTCAATTTTATTATCTTCTTATTAGATGATATTTATAAATTTTACATAGTTTATTAATTTTTTACTGTTCCCCGTCAAAAATTAATAAACTATGTAAACATGTAACTTATTCTAACTATACAGTATATTAATTACTTCCAATATATGTAGCTTATTCTCATTTATACATGTCTACTAAATCATTATTTGTAAAGTTTGAATTCATTTTTCAATCGGTTAACATTCTTATAGTTTATAATATAAACTAATAATATACACAAACTCTTAAGTATTGATCTGTACTTATAATAAATCGTACATTCGATTCTCTAACTTCAACTATATAAAACAATAGTAAAACAAATTTAAAAGATTGACATTAAAATGAACACTCTACAGTTGATATCTCATAAATACGCGTGAATCCAGATGAGTTAACAAACTCAGTACAGTTGATATCTCATAAATACGTTCACATTTACCCGTGAATCTAGATGAGTTAACAAACTCAGCACAGTTGATATCTCATAGATACATTCACATCTACCCGTGAACTTAGATGAGTTAACCATATCAGTACAATTGACATCTCATAGATGTTTTAACAAACCAGTATGAATCCAAAAAATTATATCCTACAATGTATGACAACTTCTCGTTACATTTCAATTTTAAAACCTTCTTATTAGATCATATTTACAAATTTTACATACTTTTAAAACCTTCTCACCGATACTTTAGTCCTTATGTTTAATATTATAACTTATTTCTGTTAATAAAATAATTATATAAATATAAATTTTTTTGTTTATAAGTTTCATTAACCTATGTAATGTTTTACGAAATTATTTTAAACTTATTCATGTTAAAAACAATTGCATCAATAGTTGAATTTTTTTATTATAAAAATATTTGTAACTTATTCCCGTTTATAAAAATTATTATAACTTTTTTTTGTTTATAAAAAATAATTTTTTATCATATTATAAAATTTTATGGATAAAAATATAATTTATTTTTTATTATGTTATAAATATGGAAATAAAAGAGAATAATCATTCTAATAACATAATCATTTTTTTTAATATAAATGTATTATTGATAATTAAAAAAAATTACAACTATAAATAATAATATAAAATTTATTATTATAGATATCCGTATGGAAAGAAATAAAAAATTAGATCTAAGAATATCGAAAAATTGCTTAAAATATTAAATAATAATTTAACATTTATTATTGTTGATATTAGTAGAAAAATAAAAAATTATCAAAAGAGAGAAAGAAAAGATATCTTCTTTATTTAAATAAATTATAATTTTTATTTTAATTGGAGAATATTGTAGGCTCTAACAACAATCTTGATTAGAGAAATTCTTCCCAAAACATATATTCAACTAAATCAAGAGAAATCGATATAGTAAAAGATCATATAGAAATGTTTGTGGATATGACATGACTTTCATTTTTAAAAAAATATATCAATAACATTCAAAATGTAACTTATTCAATTTATAAAAAGAATTGTATGAATAAATTTATACCTTTTACTATTAATTTTTATGATTATCATTTTTCATTAAATTTTCATGACTACAATTTAACATTTTTTTTATCATGATTACAATTTTAAAGTTAATTTAAAAAGATTGTGATATGCTTTAAATATTTAAGATAAACATTAGAGTTCTTATTTACTTTACCTTTTATATATTTATAATATATTTTTTTGTTAATTTTATTAACAATATATTTATAGTTAACAATACATCGTTTAAACTACGTTAATTTTTTCAAGAATATAAATGTAACCTTTCAAAAAATATACACAAATATATTTAGAAGTCAGGAGAAAATTTTATTGGTTAAATTATAATTCCATTCAAAATTTATTGATCATAAATTTTTGAAATCAAATCATACATAAAAATAAAATGTATTAATGTGACCATTCAAAAAAATTTCTATATATAATAAAATTAAAAAATATTAATACCTCCATTCAAAAGATATATTTGTAAAGTTTTGATTTAATTTTTTTCCATATTTTTATATATTCTAATGTATAAAATATTGCTACAATATGAAACAGTATCAAACCTATAATATTAAAAGAGAATTCAAATTTTATTGATCATAATATTTTACAGAATCAAATCATACATAAAAATTAAACATATTTATGTCACCATTCAAAATAGTTTCCATATAAGTATAATAAAAATAAATGATAATAATGTCTCCATTCAAAAGATATATTGGTAAAGTATTGAATTAAATGGTACTCAAATATTTGATTAAAAAATTGTAATATTTGTTTCTAATATTGTATAAAAATATATTAATGTCACCATTCAAAATAATTTGGCTATATAATAAAAATAAATGATATTAATGCCTCCATTAAAAAGATATATTTGTAAAATTTCGATTTACATATTTTAATGTCTATAACATTTTTACAATATGAAACAACATCAAATTTATAATATTAAAATAGAATTCAAATTTTATTGATCATAATATTTTGTGGAATGAAATCATGCATATAAATAAAATAGATTGATCATAAATTATTGATCGTAAATCTTATGGAATCAAATCATACATAAAAATAAAATATATTAATGTAATCATTCAAAATAATTTTCATATAAGTATAATAAAAATAAATGATATTAATTTCTCCATTCAAAAGATATATTTGTACCGTTCGATTTAAATGGTACTCAAATACTACAATTGATATGTCATCCTCAACTATCATGACTACAATTGATATGCCATCCTCAACTATCATGACTACAATTGATATGCCATCCTCAACTATCATGACTACAATTGATATGTCATTCTCAACTATCTCTACCTTTTCTTCACATGACTACAATTGATATGCCATCCTCAACTATCTCTACCTTTTCTTCACATGACTAAAATTGATATGCCAAACCTCAACTATCTCTACCTTTTTTCACATGACTACAATTGATATGCCATCCTCAACTATCTCTACCTTTTCTTCACATGACTACAATTGATATGCCAAACCTAACAGGCCATAGCAGAAAATGCTTATGCAAAATGCCAATACAAAAACAATTATGCTTAATTCCTTTTCACCAATTAACTGGATCCAAACCTCTTACCCGAAGCTGTTAATTCTCAAAATCTTGCTACAAAACTCTATCCTATAACTACATTACAGTACTGCAGCCTGTCCAAAAATCAGAGAAATTAAACAAAACAATCTCCAAAAATCAGAGAAATTAAACAAAACAATCCAAACATAAGTACTTAAACATGAAGTCATAATAGTTCACCCGTTCACGAATTAGTGAAAACAGAAAAGTGAGAGTGACACATCAGCTCCAAATCAATGTGGTGCAAACAATTTTCAATGTTACAGAATTACCCTTATAAATAGACTAAATTGTAATTTTCCAAAAAGAGTGTTGTGGTAAATTAATGGTACTTTCATTTTTATAGATTTATAATAGATGAGTACAATTTAGATGTTGTTTCAAAAAATAAGATTTTTATAATTTTCATGCAATTTAGTTGTTGTTTTGCATTCTAATTTTAAAATTATGAAATTTTTATTGATAAAAATTATGAAATTTTTATTGATAAAAACTGAATTCATAATTAATATTTCTTTTTTAATTAAATCTCTAAAGGTTGGTCTAATGTTTGGATTTTGAATATTCTCAAAACCTTGAGTTCGATTCCGAATACCAAAATATTTAAATAAAAAAATCAATTGCACATATTTTTCATAATATCATTATTACCTCGTGCAACAAACCGAAATAAAACTCCTTTTCCAACCTACTTAAAAACATTTATTCGTTGTACTGCATTCGTATACTATGTACTGCATTCAAATAATATAATGTAACACATGTCTAGTATCCCAAACTACTATTATTAACACATTAATAACATTAGACCCACTATATCTACAATCTTATTCATTGTTTATTTTTTAACTCCTATTCGCATTAATAATATTCGATTTATTAGAGATCAATCTTTATTCATTTGACAATTTTTAAATCCTAATAACTTACCGATGTATTATTTATTGAATGTAGCATATAAGTCACGTGCAATTGAAGTGTTTAAGAAGTTATCTTGGAAACAATTTATCTGGAAAAGTTGTTCTGTCGACTGATGCAACATTCTGGTTTTCAAAGAGGAAACCGGTTTTCCCATTTGGAGAAATCGGTTTCTGGCCCGTGTTTTTGTTTTTCTGCACTGCACCAGTGGCAGTTTTCTGTTATGGTTTTAGTTTGTTTGTTATGTTGTCTTTGTTTTATGTGGACACTATAAATGCTCTCCCTCTAATGTAATTTAGTAATGTCATATTGAATAATACAAACAATTTTCTCCTCAATTACTCTCTCTCTCTCTCTCTCTCTCTCTCTCTCTCTCAATTTTCCCATTTTCTCTCTAAACTTCATCTTCTCCAATCCTATCTTCATTGATTCACCTCAATTGGGTATGTTCCAACATCTGGCATCAAGAGCACTAGTTCTGATCCATTAATCTGCTGCAAACATGACAACAACCGATCGAATTCCTACCAACCTCCCAATTCTTGATTCCAAGAAATATGACAAATGGTACAAATAAATGAAAGTTTTGTTAGGGTATCAAGAAGTCCTTGAAGTGGTGAATGGTGGAGTCACACCACTTGTTGCAGATGCTACAGTTGCACAATAAGCCAAATTCAAGGAAGAAAAGAACAAAGACTACAAAGCCCTCTTCTTGATACACTCTTGCATCGACAACGACAACTTTGAGAAAGTTGGTGATTGTACGCCAGCAAAGCAAGCTTGGGAGATCTTGAAGAAAACGTATGAAGGTGCCGATAAAGCGAAGGTGGTGAAGTTACAAACTCACAAGAAGAAGTTCGAGTTGATACAAATGGAAGAAAAGGAATCATTCAACGACTACATTACACGTATAACACGTTTGGTGAATCAAATGAAGGCTTGCAGTGAAACTGTTACGGTACCAAATTTAGTATCTAAAATCTTGGGTTCTTTAACGTCAAGATTCTATAACATTGTGGTAGCCATAGAAGAGTCAAAGGATCTTCTCACCATGAGCAAGGAGGAGCTTCAAAGCTCATTGGAGGCACATGAGCAAAGGTTGGATGAAAGAGGAAATGACAAGGACAAGGCGGAAATTGCATTGCAAGCAAGGTTCAATGAGAAGAACAAGAGATCGAAAGGCAAGTGGCCTTCGAAGAGAAAGGAAAATTTTCATAATTCTAGTGGAAAATATCCACAAAATTCAAGAGGTTCCATGGCTCAAAGAGGAGAGAGAAGCTGCAAGAGTGGTGGTCAAGGCAACAACTACAAGAGAGGTGACAAAAGTAATGTGAAGTGTTTCAATTGTCAAAAGCTTGGCCATTTCGCAAGAGATTGTAATGCGAAATCGAAAGAAAATCATGCAGGTGAGGCCAAGGTTTCTAGGAAAGAGGTAGAGGAATATGATACGCTTCTTGTCATGATCATGGAGGATAATAGTGACTGCAAAGAGGGGATGGACAATAACTCAATAGTGTGTCGAGGGTTGGGTAACAACTCTAACAGTGCAGAATTTTCAGCACAAACGCGTTCGGAGCGAAACGCAATGGTTACCATTCGAGGAGGAGTCCAAAGTAGTGATGAGTGGTACTTGGATTCAGGTTGTTCAACTCATATGACAGGTAGAAAAGATTGGTTTGTGAAATCAATCAAGCCACGAAGAATAGAGTAAGATTCTCGGATGACACCACTTTAGCGGCCGACGGTGTGGATGATGTCTTGATCAAGAAGAAAGATGGAGGCCATTCCTTGATCAAAGATCTATTGTACATTTATATAATTAGGTGTAATCTCTTTAGCATTAGCCAATTACTCGAGAAGAATTACATAATTCAGATGGAAAACAAGATTTTACGCGTTTTTGACCAAAAAAGCGTTTTAATCTTGAGAGCACCCATGGCTGCAAATCGTACTTTCAAAATAAAGTTGAAAGTAATTGAACATAAATGTCTTGCTATAGCGGAAAGTCGTGATGAATGGTTGTGGAAATGTGATTAGTCGAAATGTGGTAGTGGATGAGCTGAAGTTGTATGACAGTAGAAAAAATTTGATATCAGCAGCAGAAACCGGTTTCTCAACAGAAGGAAACCGGTTTCCCTCGCGAAATCTACAGCCTGAAGGTTCTGGAATGGGATTTTTGGATGCAGATACCGATTCACCTAATCCTGGAAACTGGTTTCCACCAGAAAATGCAGAAAATCAGCAGCAGCAGAATTCAGAGGCTATTCCGATTTCGACTGAAGGTGGCAATGGTGAGTCCAGTAGAAGACCGACAAGACATAAAGGTCTACCTCAACGGCTCTAAGATTGTGAAGTATTCCATGATAATGAGATTAAAAATGATGGTGATCTCATTCATTTTGCACTTATGGCCAAATCTGAATCGGTGAGCACGGAAGAGGCATTGAGTAATGCAAAGTGGGTATGTGCGATGAAAGAAGAACTGGAATCGATTAAGAAAAACAGTGCTTGGGAGCTGGTTGATTTACCGCAAAGAAAAAAGGAAATCGGAGTAAAGTGAGTCTATAAGGTGAAAGCAAATCCTAAAGGAGAGATTGTCAAGCATAAGGCTCGACTAGTAGCAAAAGGATTCTTGCAGCAAGAAGGCATAGACTATGATGAGGTGTTTGCTCCGGTAGCTAGATTGGAGACCATACGGTTGGTTTATGGTATTGACAATAGCCAAAATTGGCGGATGTACCAAATGGATGTGAAATTCACATTTTTTAATGGTCCACTTGAGGAGACTATGATGAGGTGTTTGCTCCGGTAGCTAGATTGGAGACCATACAGTTGGTTTATGGTATTGCCAATAGCAAAAATTGGCGGGTGTACCAAATGGTCCACTTGAGGAGGAAGTCTATGTAGAGCAGCCCCCGATTTTGTGATAGAGAACCAAGAGGGAAGAGTCTACAAGTTAAGGAAAGCACTCTATGGTTTGAAACAAGCACCTAGAACATGGAACAAACACATCAAGAGACCAAAGGTGTCTCATTTGGCAGCGGTCAAGAGGATCATTCGTACATCAAAGGTACTCTTGGCTGTTGAATTCTCTTTCCCGCAGCTGATGTGGGCAACATGTGTGAGTTTATTGGTTATACAGATTGCAATTGGTGCAGAGATAAAGATGACCGAAGGTCTACGACCGGTTATGTCTTTATGTTCAGAGGAGCTCCAATCTCGTGGTGCTCTAAAAAGGAATCCGTGGTGGCACTCTCTTCTTGTGAGGCCGAGTATATCACAACGTCGATGTGTGCATATCAAGCCGTATGGCTAATGAATCTACTTAAGGAGTTGGACAACATTGAGGTAAAAGTTGTCACACTCTTTGTTGACAACCTCTCAACTATTAATCTTGCAAAGAATTCCATAGCACATGGGAGGAGCAAGCATATAGAGATGAGGTTCCATTACTTGAGGGAGCTGGTGTGTGAAGGACAGCTGAAGCTAGCTCATTGTCTAAGCGAAGAACAATTTGCGTATTTCTTGACTAAAGCAGTAACAAATGAAGTGTTCAAGAGGCTTGTGAAGAAATTGAGCTTGAGGAATGTGGGGCACTTGACTTAAGGTGGTGTGTTGAATGTAGCATATAAGCCAAATGTAATTGGAGTGCTTGAGAAGCTATTTCGGAAACAGCTTATCTGAAAAGTTGTTCTACCAACAAATGCAAAATTCTGGTTTTCAAAGAGGAAATCGATTTCCCTATTTAAAGAAACCGGTTTCTAGCCCGTGTTTTTGTTTTTCTACACTATATCAGTGGCAGTTTTATGTTATGGTTTTAGTTTGTTTGTTATGTTGTCTTTGTTTTATATGACACTATAAATGCTCTCTCTCTAATATAATTTAATAATGCCATATTAAATAATACAAATAATTTTCTCTTCAATTTTTTTCTCTAAATTTTCTCATTTTCTATCTTCATTAATTCACCTCATTTGTGTAGGTTACAACAATACTATACTATGTTTTACTCACTACGCTATAAATAAGATACTTGGCATGAATAAACATTACCAAATCATAACTTGACTATCACTTTACTTTTTCTCTCTAATGAACTCTGGAAACATGCAAGACTTCTTCAAGGGAAAAACTATTTTAGTTACCGGCGCAACTGGTTTCTTGGCAAAAGGTAATATATGATCATTTTTGTAATATATTAAATCATTAAAATATATTTCACTATATATTGTCATCTTTTAAATATTTATTTTATGTGCAGTTTTTATTGAAAAGATACTTAGGATTCGACCGGAGATAAAAAAGTTCTATCTACTCCTAAGAGCTCCAAACTCTGATTTGGCTGCATATCGTTTGCAAAATGAGGTTCATCATTAATAGTTTAATATAAAATAATTTCATTAAAAATAAAACTAAAAAAGATGATTAAAAATGAACAATCATATATTTGTTGTCTTACTTAAGTTTATGTAATCGCCAGGTTTTTGAAATTGATTTATTCCGCGTACTACGAGATGAGTTGGGTAAAGATTTTAATGCTTTCATATCAAAGAAGGTTGTAGCAATAGCAGGAGATGTTGCTATTGAAAATTTAGGAATAAAAGATGAAAAGCTTAAAAATGAGATATTTGAAGACATAGATGTTATTGTCCATTCTGCTGCATCTACCAAATTTGATGAAAGGTGAAATTTAATTTACATAATATTGATACTGATACATAATGGTTTTGGTATATATAGATATTGATAAAGTTATTACTATCGTTTTTATATATTAAATAATAAATTATAATTAATTCACATCACGACAATTATAATTTATTAACCGAAATAGTAAAAAATTTAGATGAATGTGACATAATCATTGCAATTATTAAAATTCTGAATTAATTTCTAAGTATTCAAATAAATCTAATCAACTAGTATCTATCTAAGAATGCTAAATACATAAAAACTTTCTACATTAGTTTTTTTTTGAAAAATTATTACCCTTGCAAATGTTCAATAAATTAATTAACTAATACAAAGAAAAACTCTCACTCAATTACTTGTTATTACCATTGAATTGTCAACTCATCAACTTTATTTTCTCTCTTTTCATTTATTTCAAATTTCATTATATTATATTCAAATTTTAACTTATCTCATCCTCTTCTAAACTTCCCATATACAAAAAAAAAAAAAAAAAAATATATATATATATATATATATATATATATATATATATATATATATATATATATATATATATATATATATATATAGAAATGGAAAATAAGTGATAAATATATGATCATTCTATTGAAATTTTTTTCGGTGTCTAGATAAAAATCAATATTGTAATCAACTATCCATCTAAACTTCCTATATAATCCTTTTGATGAGAAATTATTACCCTTACAAATGTCCAATAAATTAATTCACTAATAAAAAAAACTCTTTCATCCAAATACTTGTCACTATCATAAAATTGTCAACTCATCAACTTGATTTTCAAATTCAAAATTTTTCTAACCTTTCATTTCTTTCAAATTTCATTATATCATATTCAAAATTTCAATTTATCGCATCTTCTTCTAAATTTTCCCATATACAAAAAGAAGATATATAATAATTTTTCCATAGCATAGAAATGGAAAATAATTGAACAATATATAATTATTCTATTGAAATAATTTTTCATCTCTCAATAAAAATCAATACCAAAATATAAATACTAATCACAAAATAAAAGAAAAACTATAATAAAAAAATATATAAATATTTTACTTTTTATTTTTATTAGTTTTATGATAATCCACAAATTACAATATAAAAAACAACAACAACGAGATTGAGAAAAAAAAAACTCTTGAATTTGAAATATTCAAATCTAATAAACATAAACCGCAAATTCAAAAATAAAATATGTAACAGTTTTTTTAAATATATTTTTTGAATAATAATATTGAATTTTTAATAGATAATATAATGATTAGATAATCATATAAATATTTAACATCATCAAACCTATAAATATATTAAAATAAAAATTCGTATCAAAACAAGAAAAAAACTACAATATAAAAATCATACTAAATTCATTGTACTTCCATAAAACCTACAAATATTTATTAAACAAATAAGAGAAAAACTGCAATACAAAATATATATGATAATTACACTTTATAAATATATGATAATTACACTTTATTAATAATTAATATAATAATTAAGTAACCACATAAATATTTAAAATTATAATATTATGTTTTATTAATTCTAACCCATCGTGCTACCTATAAATATTCATAGTAAAATATAATAAATATACAATATAAAAAAAATACTATCATTCTACTTTTTATTAATATTATTAGTTTAAATAATAAAAGAGAAACTACACTATAAAAAATAACAATGATGTGGAATTATAAACTTTATTAATGATTGATGGATAATATAAACGAGAAATTAACACATAAATACGATAATAAGATATTGCATCTAACGAGTCACTATTAACAGAATATCTATTCTATTTTAAATAATAATTACTTTTATTTCAAAGACAAAATTCTTATTTTCAAATATAAAAAAAAAAACTCTTTCATTTTCCATGTAAAGTTCTTTTTTTGCATAGTTATTTAATATTATTAGTTTATATAATTATTATTTAATTTACAATTAATTAATTAATTTTAAATTTACATATACATATCAAATAAAATTCTCTGTGCCGACGCGTGAATATGTTATTAGGATATAATTCTAATATAATACTCTATCTATAGATTTGATATATTGACTGAAGTTAATACAAAAGGAGCTTTACATGCATTAAGCTTTGCAAAGAATTGTCAAAAACTAAAGGCTTTTGTGCATATATCCACGGGTAAGATTCTATACGGTTAAATTTGGAGACTCGTTTAATATTTTATCTTTAATTTATTTTAATTAAGTACTACTTATAACATAAACCTTGTACTAATTTCTCTTGGTATATATATTCACTAATTATAGCATATGTGTCTGGAGATGCTAAGCATGAAGATGGAATTGTTAGAGAGAGACAATTTGAGATGGGTCAATCGCTAAAAAGGAACTCCAACTTAAACATACACACAGAAATTAATTTGTTGGAGAAAAAAATAGCTCAACTCAAAGCAATGAATGCAGATGAAAATACAATAAAATTTGCATTGAAAGATTATGGAATGGAAAGGTTAGTCAAATTATTATTGTGTTGCTTTTTCTTATTCTTTTATTAAATTCTTTTTCGATGGTGTATATCTAATATACGTTAATGTGATCCGACTTAAATTTTATATAATGCAAAAATAGAGCAAATTTGCACGGTTGGCCAAACACATATGTATTTACAAAAGCAATGGGAGAGATGCTTTTAATGCATCATAAAGAACAGGTACCGTTGATTATTATACGCCCTACAATGGTAACAAGTACATTCAATGATCCCTTTCCTGGTTGGATTGAAGGTGTAAGGTATATTCACACTTGCTCACAAATGTTAAAATATTAAATTTTATGTACTAAAAACTAAGTTTTATTATAAATATATTCATCTCATGTCAATTTAATTGGTTTAAGCTACATATTAACTTAAATAATTGGATTAAACAAACGAGTCCAATTTGACATGCTAATAATTTAATATTTTGACTATTCGATTATTGACTGTACTTCGACTATAACATGTAGGACTACAACATTAACATATAAATAGACTTCGACATTATGCTTATTCTTTGTCGAACTAAAATGTTATCTTATCGAGACTATGGTTCGATCCAAAATCTCACATGATATTTTTTTTAAGCAAATTAAAAATAAATTAAAATAATAGTAAATATTTTTGTTGTAGCTCTTGAAATTATTTTTAAAATTTATATTATTTGTACTAGTTGAGTTAGATAAATCAAGCTCTTTGTTTAAGATTTGATTTCTAATTTTTTGCATTTTTTTCATAATGTACTAATGTATGTTATTGATAATTATAAATCAACATTTTCTTTATAAAAAATATAATATTTTATTAATTATGTGACATAAATACATATTTAATACTCACATCTTTTAAAAAATTATATATTTTTCCATTTTAAAAACCAAATATTTAGTCCTTCCCTGTTTGAGCAAAAATTTCCTTGCTCTATAAGAAATGACTTAAGAAGATATAAAGAGATGAAATAAGAGAGACTAAATTATTTGATTACATTTGTATACGCCTAATGATAAATGAGTTACATCATTTATCTAACTAATTAACTTCTTGTTAGTTAACTAATTAATGATGGAGTTTGACGGCTTAACTACAATCTTAAATGACTTCCAATTAACATAGGATTGAGTTTATGAACAATATTTTTCCTGAATTCAATCCTATAACATTCATTCTATAGCAAATATATCAAATTCTTTTTTTAATAAAAGAAATGTATCAATAGTGTGCAACCTATGTAGATGTAGAATAGTGTGCAACCTCTATCCTTCATTGATCAACTTGCTTCCTTAAGAAGATAGAACATTGTATCAATATGATTTCATGCTTATTATATTTATCATCTCAACTTCAAATATCTTGAGATCCTTGAATATCATAAATTCATATATGAACCAAATTCGTTCAATTTACATTCTTATTACCTTCTTGAAATATTCTTTCTCCTTATTAGTCTACCATTCACCTCAAAATTTGGTGCTTCCACATCTTCCTCTGTTGATTCATCACTATAATGATCTCAGCTAAGACTTGCTTGAATTGCTTCTTGATTGCCAATTTTATGAACTTCCTTCATCTATAACCACATCTATGCTAGTGACAAAATTATAAAACTTATAGGACCAATTGAATTATATCCAACTAAAATTATATGGTGGTTTTTGTCCTTCTAATTCCTTCTTTTAGCGTCAGAGACATGTTTATGATGATATAGTGCACTAAATATTATGAAATTATGCACACTATGCTTCTTTCCACTACAAATCCCTCACAAAATTTGTTTTTAAACCTTCTAGTTAGACACATGTCACATATGTTGTTGTGTTAACTACGTCAATCCAAAAACAATTTCAACATACTTTTTTGTTTGACCATACCCTATCAATATGAAATTTAAAATAACAAAGTTTAATATAATCATTAATATTCATCAACAACCCCGTTAAACTCTATTATCTAGAAAATACATCTCAACTAAATTATGTCATGTTACAAATTTCTCAAAAAAATCATGTTATTTTCTCAAAAAATAAACTTAAAGTGAAAAACATGATTTAAGCCTGTTAGTCAGTTTTATGATTCCTCTATTTTAGGAGTAGTTATTTGTTTTGAATTAGTCTACCATATTATTAGGAGTAGTGGGTTGTAAATGTGAGTAGTGCTTTTCAGTTTTCTATCATGTGTAAGGCTATATATTAGCCAACGTTGTTATTCAATAGGAATACACTTCCTTTCAGTTTTATTATCTTTTATATAATTCTTAACATTTGGTATCAGAGCTCCACCAAGGGGCCTGATTAAAATTAGAAGCAGCAGTCTTCTAAGTGTGAAAAGCTATGGCATCGGAGAGTTCTTTTGTGCAACCAGCAATACCAAAATTTGATGGGCATTATGATCACTTGGGCGATGCTCATGGAGAATTTTTTGCGTTCAAAGGAGTACTGGGGTCTAGTGGAGAATGGGATTTCTGCAGCAGCAGAAGGAGAAAATCTCACAGATGCACAAAGAAAGAGTATTGATGATCAGAAATTAAAAGACATGAAGGCAAAGAACTATCTATTTCAAGCATTAGATCGTTCTGTCTTGGAGACTATTCTTAACAAAGATACAGCAAAGGACATATGGGATTCCTTGAAGCAGAAATGTCAAGGCACATCACGAGTGAAACGTGCACAGTTGCAAGCTCTTAGAAAAGAGTTTGAAATTCTTCATATGAAGGAAGGAGAATCTGTGAATGATTATTTTGCTCGGACACTTACCATAGCCAACAAGATGAAGGCTAATGGTGAAAACAAGGGAAATGTTGCTGTAGTTGAAAAAATTCTGAGATCCATGACTCCTAAGTTTAATTATGTTGTGTGTTCCATTGAGGAGTCTAAGGATACAGACACCTTAACCATTGATGAACTGCAAAGCAGCCTGATTGTTCATGAACAACGTATGAATTCTCATGTTGAAGAACAGCTTTGAAGATTACTCATGGAGATCAATATGCTCAATATGCAGAAAGGGGACGAGGCCGTGGAGGCTTTGGTCGACGAGGACGAGGACGAGGCAGGCAAAGATTCGACAAATCCACAGTGGAGTGTTATAGTTGTCATCGACTTGGGCATTTCAGTTGGGAATGTTCAAACCAAAAGAAGGAGGCCAACTATGCAGAGACTCAAGAAGAAATGTTATTGATGGCCTACACAGATATGAACAAGGCCAATGAAGATGTGTGGTTTCTTGATTCTGGATGCAGCAATCACATGTGCGGGAAGAAGGAGTACTTCTCAAACCTTGATGAAAGTTACAAGGACTCTGTCAAGTTGGGCAATAATTCCAGCATGGCTGTAATTGGAAAAGGTAACATAAGGCTAAACATGAATGGAAAAACACATATTGTTACTGAAGTCTTCTTTGTGCCAGAATTGAGGAATAACTTGCTAAGTATTGGGCAATTGCAAGAAAAGGGGCTTAGTATTTTGTTTCAACATGGAAAGTGCAAAGTTTTCCATCCCGAGAACGGTTTAATCATGGAAACCAGAATATCTTTAAATCGAATGTTCCGGTTGCATGCCATATCTCAACCTGAAAAATTTACTTGCTTTCACACAGTTACAGAAGATATAATGCATCTTTGGCACTGCAGATATGGACACTTGAGTTTTAAGGGTTTAGACACGCTTCAGCAAAAGAGTATGGTAAATGGCTTACCAAAATTGAAGGCACCAACAAGACTCTGCAAGGATTGTTTGGTAGGAAAGCAACCAAGAGATTCATTCCCAAAGAAGAGCACTTGGAGGGCTACACAAATTCTGCAACTAATACATGCTGATATCTGTGGACCAATCAAACCTATCTCCAACAGCAAAAAAAGGTATTTGATCACTTTTATTGATGATTTCAGCAGAAAAACATGGATTTATTTCTTGACAGAAAAATCAGAAGCATTTTCTGTTTTCAAGAATTTTAAAATTCATGTTGAGAAGGAAGCTGATTCATTTATCAAAGGCTTCCGCACTGATCGTGGGGGAGAGTTTACATCACATGAATTCACCAATTTTTGCAGTGAAAATGGTATTCGAAGACAACTGACAACTGCATATACGCCAACGGGTTGCGAACGAAAGAACGAACCATTATGAACATGGTTCGAGCATGTCGAGAAGAAAATACCCAAAACTTTTGGCTGAAGGCATCCTGCATGTCTTGAATCGGAGTCCAACATTAGCAGTGAGAACTAAGACGCCAGAAGAAGCGTGGAGTGGAGTCAAGCCGTCAGTTAAGTACTTTAGAATTTTTGGATGTATTTCTCATGTTCATGTGCCTGATGCTAAAAGAACCAAGCTTGATGATAAAAGCTGTTGTGTTTTGGGGATTAGTGAATTATCAAAAGCATACAAACTTTATGATCCAATTTCACAAAGGATCATAATAAGGTGGATGTTGTTTTGAAGAAGATAAAGGTTGGGACGGGATAAGAAGTATGAAGAAGTTATCTCATGTGATTTAGATTGGGGTGATAAAGATGTGGAAGCTGTTGTGGAAGAAGAAGATGAGACAGGGCATGATTCTGATCATAATCCTGATACCGAGGAGGAGGATAATGGTTTCTATGATTCGTGGCGTAAGAAAGCCGATTCTATGGTAGAAGAAAGCACTCCTAATCCAAATCAACTAAGGTGTAGAAGACCACCACTTTGGATGGAAGATTATGAAACTGGAGAAGGACTTTCTGAAGGAAATATTGACGTTAATTTGGCCATGTTTGCAGCTGGTGGTGGTGATCCTATTCACTTTGATGATGCTGTTCAAATTGAAAAATGGAGGAAAGCCATGGATGTGGAAATGGAAGCAATTAAAAGGAATGGCACATGGGAATTGATGGAATTACCGGACGAAGCAAAGAAAGTTGGAGTGAAGTGGGTTTATAAGACTAAATTCAAAGAGAATGGAGAAGTGGACAAGTACAAAGCCAGGCTAGTAGTAAAGGGGTATGCACAAGAGTACGGGGTAGACTATACAGAAGTGTTTGCACCTGGCTCGCATGGAGACAATTCGTTTGGTGGTGGCACTCGGCTCAAAAAGGGTGGACAATATATCAACTGGATGTAAAGTCGATTTTTACATGGAGAGCTGAATGAAACAGTGTATGTGGACCAGCCTCGTGGTTATGTACAGAAAGGAAATGAGCATAAAGTTTATAAGTTGAGGAAGGCCCTTTATGGGCTTAAGCAAGCACCACGTGCTTGGTACAGCCGTATAGAAGCATACTTTCTCAAGGAAGGTTTTGAGAAGTGTGTGCGAGCATACTTTGTTTGTGAAGATGAAAAAGGGGTAAACTATTAATTGTTAGTTTGTATGTTGATGATCTCATTTTCCGGAAATGATGAGTGATGTTTGCAAAATTTAAAAGCTCCATGAAGCATGAATTCGACATGTGACCTTGGTAAAATGAGATACTTTCTCGGTCTTGAAGTGTTGCAACAATCAAATGGCATTTTCTTATGTCAAAAGAAATATGCATTAGAGATCTTGCAAAGGTTTGGAATGGATAGAAGTAATTATGCACAATCCAATTGTTCCGGTATCAAACTCTCAAAAGATGAATCGGTGTAAAGGTGGATAAGACTTATTATAAACAAATTGTGGAAGTCTTATGTATCTAACATCTACTCGACCGATATGATGTTTGTAGTTAACTTAATTAGCGGTATATGGAGAACCCTACCGAGTTGCATTTATGTGGCCAAAAGAGTGTTGAGATATTTGAAGGAACAACTGGTTTGGAATTTTCTCTGAAGGGAGGAAAGTGAGCTTCTTGCATACACGTGATTATAGGATTTGGATGATAGGAAAAGCACTTCGGGTTATGTTTTCTTATTGTCTTCAGCTGTAGTTTCTTGGTCATCGAGGAAACAACCAATTGTGAGTCTATCCACTACAGGAGCTGAGTTTATTGGTGCATCTGCGTGTGCTTGTCAAGCCATATGGTTGAAAAGAGTGCTGGAAAAACTGTGTATAAATCAAAGCAAGACAACTGTGATTCGTTGCGACAACAGTTCTACTCTTAAGCTTTCAAAGAATCCAGTAATGCATGGTCGTTGCAAGCATATTGATGTCCGTTTTCATTTCCTTCGTGATCTCACAAAGGTGGAACTTGAGATGGTGTCTTGTGGCACACAAGAGCAGTGGGCGATATTATGACTAAACCACTCAAGTTTGATGTTTTCTTGAAGCTACGCAGGTTGCTAGGAGTTTGTTCAGAGTCTGATATAAACTGATTGCATAGAGCATTCAGTTTAAGGGAGGATTTGTTAGTCAGTTTTATGATTCCTCTATTTTAGGAGTAGTTATTTGTTTTGAATTAGTCTACCATATTATTAGGAGTAGTGGGTTGTAAACGTGAGTAGTGCTTTTCAGTTTTCTATCATGTGTAAGGCTATATATTAGCCAACGTTGTTATTCAATAGGAATACACTTCCTTTCAGTTTTATTATCTTTTATATAATTCTTAACAAAGCCTTTCATTTGTTTAAAAAATTATCACTTTCTTCTTTAGCACATCCACAAAATTGTATGTCCATACATGAAAGGTAACATCCTCCCTTTTTATCCCTCTTCTATCGCTAGTCCTAAAAATATGGAGTGAGATAATAAAGTGGTATGTCACATAATTATATAAGTCTAGAGAAGATATTTACTTTATTTGTCATGAAGTGGTGCGGTCTATCTAATTAGTGTAGAAAGATTGTTATCATTTAGCAGGATTCAAGTTCAAGATTTTAAGAGCTGCACATTTTCAAGACCTAAACATTCACCGTTAAACCATATTTCAATGGCAAAAAAAACACCATAACATTATAAAAAACACAGTTAAATGCATGCATATGTATTTTACACAAATAATAGTACAAAACATAATGATAACGATTTTGGTATAGAAAAAACTTCAAGCAGGAGATGTGGAAGAAAAAGAAATATATAAAATTAAAAGACACTAGTGTAAAATTGAACTAAGCGTATAAGAAATGAACTTAATCCGTTCTACCAATGTCCAAGATTTTATTAGATGCTAATTTCTTTATATATGTATCATTATTTGGTTTAATGTGTGTTTGCAGAACTATTGACAGTGTGATATATAGCTATGGACAAGGGAAACTGAAGTCGTTTGTTGGTGATCCCATGACAATTCTAGATGTCGTAAGTGTATTTCTAGTATTTTGATTTTGATTTTTTTTTTATAAGCAACATATATTAAAAGGCATAGAAGTTAAAAAATAAATAATAATAATACAAGAAAAATAAAGATACACAAAACACAACATAAAGATTAAAAAAGTCAAAATTATTTTTCTGTGTATTTTAGAATTATACACGAACAGTTCATTTATAATAAAATAATAAATAAGTTAACTAATGTATGTAATCTAATCAAATACTGAGACTTATAATTTTATTTTTTATATAATATTGAAAACTATTAATAACATGTAAGCCTAACAGTGTGAGGCATACAGTTTTTCTCAATTAACACACAAACTCACATAGTTTCCTAACAATGTAGAATTTAAAAAACCTTCAAATTATCCTTTTAAAAGAATTTGGACATGATCGAACTATCGATTTTAATTGAATTTTTAATTGTTTATACACGAAAATTAGTGACATTGTTTTGAGGTGAACATACAAAATCAATTTTACTAATTCATATTGTTTATTTGACATGTATTTTTTTTCTAACTCTGTTTGTATAATGTAGATACCTGCAGATATGGTAATCAATTGTGTGATTGCAGCCATCTTTATTCATTCAAATCAATCTCCTAAGAATTTTATCTACCATATTTCTTCATCAATAAGAAATCCCCTCAGATATTGTGATACTCGCAATTTTATCCATCGATATTTCACAAAAACCCCTTGCATGAATCAAAATGGAAAACCAATAGTTATTTCTGATCGATTACGGGTGAACAGTTTTGTTGCTTTCAACATTTATATGATAGTCATTTATATGGTATGATAAATTAATTTCATCGATTTTCGTTATCATTTATTTCACAAATTATTGTACTTATAATTACTCATTTTTGCATATTCGATACATTTTCAAGGTCTTAAATTTGGTGAGAAAAATATGTCCCTATAGCTTCCAAGATGTTTATGATAAGAAAAGTAGACAAATTAGAACGATGCATCGATTAGCAACATTATACAAACCCTATGTCTATTTTAAATCCATGTAAGTAATTTTATAACCTATGATTATTAAAAAAAATTGATTTTTCTGATTTAATTTCTTTCGTAATCATGAAACCTTATTATTATTATTTTTCATTTCAGTTTTGACGATACCAACACAGAGATTTTGAGGATGACAATAAAAGGTCATAATAAGATGGGAAATGTAGAATTAAACTTTGATCCCACTAGCATCGACTGGACAGACTATATGATGAATATTCACATTCCTGGCCTTGTTAAGTGTCAAATGAAATAGTCTTGAAAATAGTTTTCTGGATGTCATTACTTTAAAATTTATATTGTCTGAATAAAACAAGTGTATCTGTGTGTTGAGATTATGTATGAGTTGAGATTATGTATGTGTTGAATAAAGCATACAAATCATGATTTTGTGTTCGAAATTGTGAGTGTGTATTGTTTTCTTTCATGAATTTGTGTTCGTAACTTTGGATGAATATTTAGTTTGCGTGCTATTTTAAAATAAAATATATAGAGCATATCATATGAGAATTGATAATTTATATGAGAATGTGATAATAAATAACAACCATAAGATTTAAAATGAAAGATTTAGATTAAATTATGATCTTTACTAAATCATGTGAAAGAGAAATTAGTAAAGATCACAATTTAATCTCAACCTTTCATCTTTAAATCTAATGTTTATTATTCTTTTCCACATTCTCATATAACTTATCCATTCTCATATATATATATATATATATATATATATATATATATATATATATATATATATATATATATATATATATATATATATATATATATATATATATATATAGAGAGAGAGAGAGAGAGAGAGAGAGAGAGAGAGAGAGAGAGATCAAATTACACTCGACGAGTTACACCATGAGTTACACTCGCTCAAAAATGTCACTTTGGATTAATATTTTTTAAAATCAACCGTTGGATTGAAACATTCTATCATATAGATCGTACCTATAAAGTTTAAGATTAATCTATAATGATTTACTATACGATCAAGATATCCAAAGATTAACGTCAAAATAGACTTTCATATAACGTTTATTTTGATGTAATTCAATGACATAGTAAATTATTATAGATGGATCTCAAACTTTATAAGTATGATCTATGTGATGGTATGTTTCAATCCAACGATTGATTTTAAAAAATATTAATCTGAAGTGACATTTTTGAGTGAGTATAACTCTCCGGGTGTAATTTGATCCTCGTCATATATATATATATATATATATATATATATATATATATATATATATATATATATATATATATATATATTTATTTATATATAAGCAATAAATTATGTTGTTATTTTTTTTAATTGGATGACAAAATCAATCCTCTTCATTACCTTAGAATACATAATATTGCTATATAAATGTGTCTTTGTACTCTTTGTAAAAGGATCACTGGTTTTGGTGTTAGAAAGCTAAAAATATCAAAGATAAATTATATGAATGAATGTTGATGATAAAAACAAAGATTAAAGGGTATTTCAACCCATACATTCTAATACTACTAAAATTCAACTTAATACTATGAGACATTTACTCACGTTTTATAAAGGGTTGCTTCCATTTATGTGCTTGAAAGGGGTACTCCTACAATAAAGAAGATGGTTTACGATACAAACATTGTTGTAGTTATACCAAAATCTCTCTCCCTTAGTTATTACAGTGGTTAACATTTTAATTGTACTTAATGAAATTTTACAACGGTTCTATGACCACCATTCCTTTGGAATAACATGCGCACTACATGATCATTATGTAGGCTTATAAGCAATCATAAAACCTCATTGGTGGAGAGAAAATACAGTAAAATTGAAGATGAATTGAATAGTGGTTTGCATTGATCGAAGAAGAAGGGAGTTACAACTAATTTATATAATTACATGAGTTAGTTATTCAACAACCATATTCTAACTAACTAAATTTAACCATATTCTTTTTCTTCTTCTATTTGCTCTATTAACCCTCCCGGTTGAGGTTGGTAAATGTCGACCAAGGCAAGTTTGGATAAGTTTTTCTTCTTTTATTTTCTCTATTCCCTTTGGTTGAGGTTGATAAATGTCGACTAAGGCAAGCTTGGACAAGCACTCAAAAAATGGACGAGGATCAAGTGCTTTAGTGAATATATCAGCTATTTCGGCTTGAGAAGGAACCGAGAGCAAACGTATAACACTAGCATGTGTATTTTCATGTACCAAGTGACAATCAACTTCCAAGCTATTTCTTGAAGGACATGATTAACATAGATGTGAATAGAACTTTGATGATCAAAATGCAAAAACGGAAACTGAGAATGATGTTGTTTGAGATCATGCAACAGAAAACAAATCCATTGAACCTGATGTGTAGCAGATGCTAAGGCAAAATATTTAGTTTCAACAGAAGAGAAGCTTACAGTCACTTGTTTCTTTGATTTCCACGACAACAGGGATTGTCTAATGAAGAAGCAATGACCAAAAAAGGATTTTTTGTGTGTCAATACACCCTCCCCAATCAACATCACTGAAACCAAGTATTTGTAATTCAGATGACTTGGACAGAAAAATACCTTGAGCAGGAGAGCGTTTGAGATATCGCATTACACGAAGAGAAGCTTTATAATGGAGTTCAATAGGAGAACTTATGAATTAACTTAGTTGATGGGTAGTAAAATTGATGTATGGCCGTGTTGTGATAAGATATAACAATCTCCCAACAAGCCTACGATATGTAGTGATATCAAGAAAATATGTCATTATCTTGAAGAAGGAGAATGAAAGCATCTAAAGGAGTGGATAATGGTTTACAATCAGTAAGGACAACATCTTGAAGCAATTCAAGGAAATATTTGCGTTGACATATGGTTATACCTTTATATAATCTAGCTATCTCAAGACCTAAGAAAAATGTAAGTTGGCCAAGATCCTTAATGTGAAAAGATCTATGTAAAGCTCTTTTCAAATCTTCAAACACGACAAAGGAAGTTACAACAAGGATAATGTCATCAGCATAAACTATAATTAGTGTGAATGAAGTAGAATTGAATTTGGTGAAAGTGTCTGGTCAGCATGTGCATGTGTTAATCCTTGAGCCTTAAGAAACGTATTAAGGTTCGCAAATCATTGTCCACATGCTTATTTCAAGCCATTGAGAGACTAGACAAGTCTTTATACTTGACATGGTTTAGTATCTATGACTCATCGGGGAATCTTCATGTAGACTGCTTCATGCAAGTCTCCATGGAGAAAAGCATTATTCGCATCTAATTGATGCAAATTCCACCCTTTATAACAACTAATGAAAGAAAAATATGAAAAATAGAAAGCTTAGCAACAAGAGAGAAGGTTTCAAAGTAATCCAAACCTTTATTTTGGTTAAAAAATTGATCCACAAGACAAGCTTTAAATCTTTGTATGGTTACATCATCGAGTCATTTGAGTTTTAGACCCATTTGCTTCCTCTGGGAGAAGCGTCAGAAGGAAAGTCAACAAAATCCCATGCGTGATTGAACCGGATTGCGTTTTAGTAGATTTAAGATACGTATGGACAATCCGATTTTGATGTTGATGATTATGATTAATGCCGGTTATTAGGAATGGCTTTCGCGACGATTATAGGTGTTCGACTATTTTTTCCGTTTTTGGAATTTGGTGAATTAATTAATAATGATGTGGTGTGATTAAACATAATGTTTGCGACAGTGTATTTATTAATGAATACTTTTTAATATGCGATACGATAATATATGTCTTTGTACATGATGATGTGATGATTATATTGATGTTGTTAATAAATGCTTCCGATTTGTGAATGCATGAGTTTTGATGATAATGAATTATTGGTGATGTTTTTCCAAATGCAAATATGATGCGATGATATATTTATCTTGTTTTGGATAAATTATAGCGATGTGGGATTTATGCCAATTTTGATGAGCGACTATGATGTTTTTGTGTTGTGTGGTTTTATTGTCGAGTCACATACATTGCATTGGCGACGTTGGGCTTTTATGCCAAGCGACGAGGCTTTTATGCCAAGTGTTCCTAATTATGGACAAAGCGACGGGTACCACATGCATAACATAGTCGTGTCTCATGGAGTCGGTTATGTTTATGTTTGAGTTGTATGGCGTTGGGTTTTTGTTAATTGATGGATGATATTAAATTGCGATGATATACGATGTTTTGTTTGGTGATGATCTTTATGATGAACATGAAATAGATATGATTTGATAATTTCATGATAACTATGCGATGAATATAAGTGATGAGTTTTGCGATGATTTAACTTGATGAAAGGCTTAATGCAAATATGATGTGATGATGTTTATGACGATGGGCTTTTATGCCAAAAGCGATGATGGGCTTTAGCCAATTGGTGATGATACTATTTATGTTGCTTATGTTATTAACATTGTTTGATATTGTTGTTTGATGTCGTTGTTTATGATTGTTGTGATGATTTCGTGGTGATGAACGTTGATGTGTTGTTGTGACGACTTATGCCGATGAGGTTATGGCGATAAAGTGTAGATTATACACATTAGGATGACTATTGAAGTAAGTAAGTTTTGGATACGTGTTGGAATTGCACTTATTAATCTATACCCTTTATAATTCCAAAACTACACACACACACACACACACACACACATATATATATATATATATATATATATATATATATATATATATATATATATACTTTATCATGCCTTTAATTATATGTTTTGGAGTATCTCACCCTTTACTTGTTTCGCCGTTACCTTTATATTGGTAACGTGCAGGTTATGAAGACGGAGATTATAGCTGCTATTAGTTGAGTCGGTGTCGCTCTGATATGTAGCACTCGAGGGGAATATTTATGTTGTCAATTGTGAAAGCTTCCATGTCTAGTACAAGTGGATATTTTTATTAGTAAATGTCCTATAGACATCCATTCTTCTTGAAAACAATATGTATGTCAAGCTTCCATTGAAAGGGAGACTAATTATTAAGCTGATATTAAATGAGCAGTTGGTATATATGTCGATGTCCAGCTAATGTCAAGAGGGAGATTTCTCATTATCTAATGTAAAGGGGAGTATATACTTCTTTGTGCTGAAGTGGAATAAAGTTGTAAAGGAGCAGTCTTATTATATTCTCATAGCCAAGTCACACGGACTCTGTATGGATGTCCCAAATAATGTTGGAACATCAAAATTCTAGATGTTGAAGAAAGTCTTATTATTATAAACAACATTACTCTCTAATAGGAGATTAGAGTAACTAAATTCAGACTATAAGTATGTCCGAAATACATGTGAAGATATGGACAACAGGAAGTCATTCAAAGGAATCTGGTCAAACCACAAGTATGATATCTCAAAAGAAGCAATTTAGATTGGTGAAAGAAGAGGTGGCAATCACATGCCCCTGCATGGTGTACAAAGAAGAAGTTACCGATGCATTTTATTGAAACTAACTCACTCAAAGGAATATGGCAGAAACTAATAAAGACAGTCAGGGTTAGTTGAATGGTACTTTTGTTTCTAGTGCAGTCCTTCAACCAAAGCTTGACCAAGGAACAAAGACTGCAATTTTATAAGCCTCGAATGTGCTATTTATAAAGGACCCCCTAACCTCTGTTTCTACAGAAAGAAAGTGAAAACAGATCAAATAAAGTTCTGTCGAGTATGGATATCTTGCAATCGGATCAGGTATTGTGAAGGCTCCCATTGCCAAATTTTGGCTAAAAAGGGAGAGAAAAAATTGTATTGTTGTTACTATTATTATTGGTCTCTCTACTGCTGCTACAAACAAATGAGCATATTCACAAAAGTTCCCAAACAAAATATCAAACCCTTGGTTGAAAATCTTTTGTGACTTGTATTCTGAGTTTTGTTCCTACTCGGAGTTGGAGTGAACACAATTGTGACTTGTGTTATGAGTTAATAAGGCTATATCCTTATGCTACTCAGGAGGTATTTTAACTCCAAATCTAGCACTGAGTCTCTTCCTTCTTGTACCTTGCACGTCTGATGTTGGTTCAATGGAGAAAGAAAGATGTCAAGATGGATGTTCAGCATCCCAAAGAACTCAAGATCTAAAGTTGTGAGCAGAAGACCACATTTTAATTGTAAATTTTTAATTGTAATTATTGCTGCTGTTTAATGTATCTGCTTGTAATTGTATTTATTTGTTTTAGCTAAAACTTTACAAAGGGGGAGATTCTAAGTTCCTTGAACTTAAGGATTGGCCTAATTTTAATAAAACAAATAATAAGCAGCAACAATATATTGTACAATAGGATATATGTAGCAAAAGTCCTATTGGAATTCCTTAACATGTTGTGTTGAAAAGTTTCAACATCTGGAATAGCATGTCTTATGAGATGTCGAGACATCAGACATCAGGACGTCACGCTACAAAAAATGTTAAGTTTGTTATAGTTATGTTTTAATTAGAGCATAATATTCTGGGAATATTATGAATCTAATGTGACATGATTTTAAAGGCTATGTGGAGGTCCAAGATCTAAGGAGAAAGATTAGCAAGGACCTTGATTGTACCAGAAGTTATATGCGTATTTGTTTCTGCAAAAGCTTGTTTCTGCAGAAGTTTGTTATAGCTTATGCTGTTATTTTGAAGGCCAAAATCCAGTTGGGTAATAGGTTATAAATAAGTGGTTATAAACTAGTTTTAGTAAGCTAGCCAGTTTTAGAAAGATGTAATCTTTAGGGTTAGCCATGTAAGTGAACAACCCGGATTGTGGGATAGTCACTAATTTGTACCTCGAAGCCTGTAGGCAAGAGAATTATTTTACTCACTCAGAAGTTGTGAGTAATGAGTCTGGTTGTGTCCTTAGAAGAAGCTATAAAGAAATTCAAAGTTTGGTTTGTGTCACTTGAGTGATTGGTTTATCTTCAAACTGTTATAGTTGTGTTTGGAGTGAGGTATCTCCAAACTGGTTGTGTTAGGAGCCAAGTTGTTGATGCAGTTGCTGGTGTGATAGTAGGTGATAGGCATCACTGAGGTGATTGGAATTGAGCGGAGGTTCTCATACCTAAGTGTGGTATCTTAGGTAGAAGGGTCATTGGGTAGTTTGATTAAGTGTGGAGTGTAAATAGGGTGGTTTCCCACCGAATTAACTGCTGATAGTGAACTTCATTCCTGACTTGGTATGCCCCGAGATGTAGGTTGGTTAGAACCGAATTGGGTTAACAAATCCTTGTGTTCTTTTGTTTCATGCACTTTTAATTGTAATTATACCTTATCTATTTTGTAATTTCGGATCAGATGTAATGACATCCTGAGTCTACCAACACCAAAATTTCACTTCAAGACATGAATCTCTTCACCATGCTTTGCTTTCAGTTTCCCATTAGGTACTTGCATGTTTTTCAACTTTTCTTGGGTCTTTTCAAGCTCTTTGGTCAATTGATCGGAAGAGGAAAAATTGCCTCCTTTAGCCCTCTTGGTTTTCTCAAGTATACCATAAGCACTTAGAACTTGGTCCTTTTGTTTGATCTCGACGGATAACCTCTTCTTATATTGTAGAGCAAATGCTAGATCTATAGCTTGAGCTTGAAATTGTTCCTTCAAAGCTAAATTCTCCGATTGGAGCTTCTTGTAGAGCTCGGTGCGCAAAAAACCTGGTATAGAAGTAACAGGTGATGAAGAAGAAGAGGCAACATCTGGTGCAAGACCTTTAATCATGGAATTGGGTTGAGGATACAATGGTGATTCCCTCTACAACGGTAACAAAACCTTGGCGACTCGATTCTTCAACCAGTTCGCATAAGGATCAACTGCGTAGTTTCCATTTTGCCCAAAGAAAATTGTGCCCCTTCTATGAAATAGGCTCCATGCAGCAACAACCCGTTTCAACATAATTGGATCTTCTCATTTTGCAAAGAAAACACTTTCTGTTACCTAACGAAAAGTGGGTACTTCTGTCAAAGGATATCCTAGTTGACGGTGATCCAATGTAAGATTATAATTGATACATCCCTTATTTCCCATCAAAGGCATGTTTAGAAACTCCCCGCAACTGACAATGATTTTCGCTCCGCTTGACACCATGTTCCACACTATATCATATGATGTAAGTGCAACGATTCGATTGGACCATTTCATGAACTTGGCACGGTCAACAAATTCACCTTTCTTTGGCAAGTACGTATTGGACCAACGATAAAGCAAAGGTATACAACAAGTGAAACACCCTTTCTTGCCATGGCGAGAGTGAATAGCCTAATACGTGTCAGCCAAGATAGTAGGAACTAGATTTTCGTTCATGAATACGAATATGGCAGCAAGATCCACAAACTTCTCAACAGTAGGGAAGATCATCGTACCATAGATCATGGCAGCTAAAATAGTGTTGAAGTTTCCCCAATAACCATCCCTACAAAATTCATCAGCTTTGGACAAGAGAAAACCCAAAGAGAGACCGTATGTGTGATCTTTCGGAATCCAATTACCCCTCACTTCACTAACACACAGGTCAAGCGCCTTAGCGATGGCTATGAAATCAGGAGTATATGGGACTTTGACAAAAGGCATACCGCTTGCGAAATCAATACCCAAAAGGATAGAGTACTCTTCGAGAGGAGGTTCTAACTAATAATCTTGAAAAGTGAAACACCTGAGCTCACTATCATAGGACAGAAGCAAAGATTGCATGGCGAAGAACTCATAATCTTCCATCAACAACGGAAATATGTTCCCACAATTCTCTCTGAAATTTATTTCAATCGGACCTTCCACAAGAGCGCCTCTGGCTCTCACTTCGGAGATATCAAATGAGCAGAAAGAATACACAAAAGACTTCTTGAGAACTTCGGTGTTGGTCTGATTGTTGGTATCCATCCTGATGCTGACAATAACCACAGAAAGTCTTGTAAATGATATGCATGCAGGGTTAGATAAACAATACATTTTTCTGACATTTCTTTTGAAAAAACTAAACATGCTATGATGCAAGGTGCAAAGTGCATTATTCATGGGGTTACAACTTCCATGACATTGCCCAAAATATTGTGCTGTTTCTGATCTGGTTGAAGAAAACAGAGATCACAGATAGAGTAGCCTATAGAAAATACCACTGAATAGAATAATAGTCGCCAACAAAAAATACCAAGTCACCATCAGTATCAAGTCACCAACAGTCACCAACAGTACCCATAATCCTGCCCCACTCACGGGTAAGACTAAGATCTGGGTAAGGTCAAGGTAACTCCAGGATCATGTCCACCTAGGGATACTATCATCGTAATAACTACATGATGACGATAGCACCCTACTTGAAACCTCCCCTGAGCATGAACGACATGACGAACTATAAGATCTACATCTGTATCCATCATGTTCCACTCTAGTCCTAAGTGTCCTATATGTCTCTTTGATCAGGGTATGGGGCCTTTTACCTCTTGTAACACCCACCCAATCCAGAAACAGATCACAACACAACTACCAACCAATGTTTGAAAGTAGTAAAATGTCACATAGAATGCAATACAAACATACAAATGATGGTGTGATAAAGCGAGTAAATAGATAAACACCCAATAGACATAAAAATAAAAGATAGGTGTCGCACTCCAAAATTTACCCTCCTAACTTCCAGTTATATGAATCGGGCTTCGCATTCATCTGCATGCGCCTCCATTAGGTCATTGGCATCGAACTGTCACTCATTCATTGCATTTGCATCATTAGTCGTATTTAAGTTGACCAAAAGTCAATTTAAATCGACATTTGCATCGTTTTGTAGTTGTAAAATACCCGTTATTTTACTTCATGCATTTTTATCTCTCTACCTGTTTCTTGCATCGTGTTAAGTTGATTATATGTCGATGATATTGAATTTTTGGTTTTATAAACAAACCGTTAAAAGCGATTCGACACTGTGCGGAAAGTTAGCGGGAAAATATTTCAAGTTTTCTACTTTAACTCACTGCTTTATGAATCTACGTGTCGCGTACATCATGAAAATGTGCTATCTCTAATTTTTCGATACATTTTGAAATATCGTCCTTAATCGTAAGTGTTTTACAACCGGATATTTTTTATTATCATTTTATTTCGATTTTAACCATTTTAATAATTTTTCTTTACTCTTCGAGATCCATAGTTTATTTTAATGTGCTCATTTATTTTTTTTGGATAACTTAGTGTTCAGATTTATATCATTTTCGACAATTTTAGGTGTCCAATTTTTATCTCTAAAAATCAAAACAAAAATATTTTCAGATAGTTTAATTTTTATACTTTTGGGCCTTATAGCCCATTTCGTCATTAGGGGCATTTTTGGCATTTTAAAAAATTGCTTAACCTAATTTATTATATATATATATATATATATATATATATATATATATATATATATATATATATATATATATATATATATATATATATATATATATATATATATATATATATATATATTATTGTAAAGGGGAAGAACCGAACATTGTAAAGAAAAGGGAGGCAGATCTGAGATTTTAAGAAAAAATTGCTTTTCTCTTCATCACACCATAATACTCATTATCTCACATTATACTCTCTAGCTATACTCCCTCTATAAGTACGCTCGCTTCACCCTCACTTTTCTCACTCTTATTATGCATTTTCTCTTGTTATTTTACTATGTTATTTCTTGCTCGGTTGATATAAGTGTTGTGTATTTGAATTTTCCATCATCCTCTCTTAAACTATGAATCTGTAGCAAACAACTTTAGCATAGTGGCTGGCCCCCAAAACACTATAGCTTGTAGTGGTTGATATCATTTGAAAGTTTAATGACCATATATTTTGCCATTGTTAAAAATTACGGATCAATTTATTGCATAGCTTTTGTAGTGTATGTAAATTAAGAGGCAGAAACCAAATGTTTCTTAGAGAGAAGTAATGTATATTTGCAAACTAAGTGCCTCTATAATTAGAACTAGGGAGATATGTGTTTCGTGTAGTGCTTTATTTATAGGTGTAACAAAGTAGGGTAACAATGACAATGAAGGTATTTGGAGAATTTATTAAGATTTCTACTTGCTTGTTTAGCAAATCATATTTCCTAACTAAATAAATAGAAGTAAAGATAAGCATATAATTCTTATTCAAACTATTAATTTTGGCTTGGACTGCATTAAAAAATGACCAAATGAAATACAGTAAAAGTGGAATCTAATCTAGCTTAGGATATAGTTACTGAGAGGTTTTAAGATACACTTACAAAATTCATTTTCTTGGCCTTTGTTTGTTAGTTGTGAAGACACTCGTGAATTATTCAAGCATTCACTTTAAATTAGCACATCATACACTTGCTCATAGCATTTTAATGTTGAATTACTACTTCTATTTAATATTTTGTAATTTATATATAAAATATTTAGTATTTTTATTATTATATTTAGTAATGTAAATATATAATTGTACATATTACTTTTATTCTTATATTTCATTCAATTCATTTGTAAATAAATTCAAATTACATTGTAATGATCCTCATTGTGTTGCAATTTCAAACTTTGAATTTGATTTAACTTTCGAACGTGTATGAACACAAATATGTCGGTTGCCTTCTTAGAATTAAATCTTACATGAATTTATTCTAAATTTAATTCAATAAATTTGCAATGTTTAATAATCGATACTCGAGATTTGTAGTTTCTCTCCGTTGTGCGTTGTTGGTTTTGTTTGTATTTCATGTGATGTAGGGACTTCTACCCGGTTTTCATCCGATACAATGAGCCTAGCCGATTCTTTACGCTCTTTGCCTAACATCCCAAGTCTACATAATGTGATTTCTCCTTCTTATCTACACCTTCGAATCTAGCTTCAAAACAGGCTATCTCTAAACCTTTACCTCTTTTCAATTATCTCTTATTGATTTTATTTTATATACGCAAATAAGTCTTGTTTTTGTATTAAATAATTATTAGTCTAAGATAATTTTATTCGATATTATTGATTAAACTATTAATTAATTTTATTGAAATAAAATTGTTATTCTAATAATTATTTAAAGGATTTGGACGTGTATTTTGTGTTAATTATTTACTCGCCTCGTGTATGCTTGTATGGTTTATTCACCATTGTACACCACACACAATCAATTCAATTTCCTCTCTTGGCTCATAATCCAAATTCCTCAAGGGTGTCATAGTTGGGAATGGGCATGGCCATTCTCATGAGGTTAATTGAAACCCTTGTTGTTTTGGTTAACCATAACCCGAATATATTGGTCCATACACCAATTATCCATGCACAAGGGTCTCATAGTTGGGGATAGGAGTACCTATCCTCACGAGATTAATTAAGTCCATATACTTAATTAATCATAACCCGATTCCATTTCTCCTTTCTTCGCGTACCAAACCTCAAAACACTTTCGAAATCAAATTAATTAATTGAACTTGTTTTCTAAATTAATTTTAATAAAAAAGAACATTTGGATGGGGTTTGTTTAAATTTTTAGATGATAGCCTAATGATTTAAACAAACTTGAAGTTTTTAGGTTGTTAGATGTTAGTCTAATAAGCTAAAAATTTCTACCCATGTTTTAATAAACAAAAAAACATAGTGTTGTGGCATTCGGTTAAATTGTTGGATGATAGCCCGACGGTTTAATTGAATTTAAAGTATTTGGGTCGTTAGACGATAGCCTAATGATTTAAATACTTTTATTCACACACTTAATAAACGTGAACTTTGCTTCCCTTCACCGTTTTCATAATAAAGATTTTGGATGAGAGATGATTAGTTGAACTTGCTCACCAATTTCGAGTACTTGAATCATTAGAAGATAGCCTAATGTTTCAGTACTTGTCATCCACCACTTAAAATCAACTCAACTCACTCAAACTCTTTTATCGCTCATACGCGATCATCAAACTCTACTCTTACAAAGAGTGTGCAATAGTCATTTCAAACACGAACGAGGACTTAAGCTTTTCAAACAAACTAAACAAGTCCAAGTTCAAGCATTTGAAATGTCTAATGCACGATTTTTCTAATAAAACCAACACAACTAACCAAGACCTTTTTAAGAAGAACTACGGAGTTTTGACTTTTCCATTGCACGAGGGAATACGTAGGCACAAGGTTCTTAAACTGCGGCAAACTCAAAATAATAATAAATAAACCCTGTTTCTTTTATTTCTCGATCATAACTTATGAATTAGCAATTTAACACACACACGCACACAAACACTTAGAACTCAACGGGTCTCATCAAGTATGATGGATGTAAGGGGTGCTAGTACCTTCCCCTTGTATAACCGACTCCCGAATTCACATCTTTTGGTCACGTAGACCGTGTTATCCAAATTATGTGGGTTTTATCTATATTTCCCCGTTCTTTGTAGAAAAAATAAAATTAGGTGGCGACTTCATTGTTTTTAAAACAACCGATGAAAAAACCAGTCATCACAATAAGATCGACTCTTGATCGGACCAGCAAGAGGTCTAGACAATCCCCACTAAAGTCGCCAGCTGAAACCACCTGACTGAACATCGACTGATAGGATATATCAATGAAGTCGCCATCGAACATTTTTTATCTCGAGAAGGAGAAAGGAAAACATCGAGTAAACCTGAAAGGGGAGAAATCACGGTCTCACGACCGAGAGATCAGGTTAAGGGAGTTTATTATGCGAGGGGAAGGGATTAGCACTCCACACACCTGTAGTACTCTACGGTATCCACTTATAATTTCTAGCTAAGGAGTGTGTTATATCTATCTATTGCTTAATCGCTACAATGCATGAGAAAGAAAAGGAAAATAAAGAAACCACGAGGAAAAGAAGGAAAATTTTTACAAAGTTTTGCTCGATCGAGCCCCGCGACAAGATTCCTACGTATTCCCTCGTGCAATGGGAAAGTCATAGTGTCGTAGTTCGGCTCACATGTTTGGGTGGATTTTTTGTTTTTTACTTATGAAAAAGGTTTTAAACACAAAAAAGAAAGCACCTGTAGGCGAAAAAGAGTTTGGATTTGTTGGTAGCTTTAACCTTTAAGAAAGGAGTTTTGAACCATTATTAGGTGTTTTAGTTTGCAAGGAGAAAAGAAACAAGTTTTAGTTTTATTACATGCAAGGATGCGAAAAAAAACAAGCAAAACAAAAGCGAGATTAACTGGTACTAGCCCTAATGTTGTCATGTAAAGATCGGACCTAAGGTTAAGGATGAAGGGGGATCTCTACCTATGTTGACATTCCATGGATGTAATACTAATGTCTAGGCTCGAGAGCTATCCTAACCGAGCGGTCCTAAGGGAAAGATATCCTAATATTTGTCATGGTTGTAGAACCAAGGGATGCAGAAGGATGAAGCAATCAAGTGATTTGGCAGAAGCACACAAGAAATGCAATGCACATACGATGTATTAGATTGTTAGATATCTCACCCCTTCTGTTGTGAGGTTGTCTCTTCGTGGGTGATGTGCAGGTAATGAAGAATGAAGTTCTAGTCGCTGTTAGTTCGAGTCGGTGTTGTCGCTCTGATACGTAACACTCGGGGGGGATGAACGCATGTTTTGTTTTATTGTTGATTATTATTATTTCGTTGTTGGAGTTTTAAATTTTTTTATCAAGAAGTTTGGTTGTTTTGAGTTTGTTATAGTCTTGATGAAGATGCTATATTTATTCTCAAAAGTTAACGCTGTGAACCCGCTGCATAGTTATTATAAAGGTTGAGTTATGTTTAAAAACTAAACAGGTTGTTGAGTTCATCTTTCTGATTAAAAGTGTTATGTATCTGGTTTAAATGAAAATACAGGTTGTGTTTTAAGTTGAGAATGTGATATCCCAATTTTTGTTTGAAAATTTTTATACTCTGATTTATTTATAATTACCGGGTAGTAATTGGGGTGTTACATTAGTTGGTATCAGAGCAGGTCGGTCGGTCCGGCCAAGTTGTTTAGTCGTTTAACAATCGAGTATTGTTAATTAGTTCTAACCATTATTTGTGTTGTAGTAATAAGTTAAGATGGCTGAAAGGAATGATGATGCAGTTGTTGCTGATTGTGTGGAAGCTGTTGTTAAGGTGATAATGTGATGTAGGATATCCAAGGCTATGTACAGTATAGTTGTTATTGTTTTGTATGTTGATATGTCGGAGTAAGGTTGAAGTGGTTGGTAAGTTATTAACGAATTATGTTGAGGAAATGTTGAGCGTTTAGCATGGGTGTATTTGATTTAAATCGTATTGAGTTATTGTTGTGACATGAAGTAGTGGTCGAAGTGTAGCCAAACGTGATTTGGAGATCAATGAGTTAGATGTGAAATTCGTGTTAAGAATGGTAGTAGCTATTAGATTTTCGAGGACGAAAATATTCTAAGTGGAAGAGAATTGTAACGCCCGGAAATTTAATTAATTATTTAATTAAATTATTTAAGAAAATATTGATAGGAATTAGTCGAAGATTGAGAATTATTGGTGTTATTATAAGAGACGTTAATGGAATTAGTTGTTGATTAGTCGATAGCTTAATAATAATAATAATATTAGTTGACTATTAGTAATAATAATAAAATTTATAATAATTGTTGGGCTTGTGTTGGTTGTACTTTGAAGTAAAGTGGGAGTGTAGAATTTAGGCCCATTAGTGTATTAAGATTTATTATTAGGTTTATTTAAAATAATAGAATATTAGTATATAATTTGTTAGAAAACAAGGAAAATAAAAAGGAACCGTACGTGAAAGAAGAGAAGAATTGGGAAAAAGAGGAATAGGCCTGGTAGAAAAATTGTCGTCGGGAGAAAATTGTAAATCGACAGCCAAACCGAAAATCGATCAGAACTCCGTAGAGCAGCCTTCAATTCAAGGTAAGGTAAGGGTGGGGTTATAATTTTCTAATGGGTTATATGATGAGTAGTATGTGGGAATTAGGGTAATGGAAAATTTATAATGCATTCGTAGTTGTTCTGTTTGTGAAGGTAGTGATTTTCTGTGTTGGATTTATGATTGAATTGATTGTTTGTTGTGTGAATAATTATGTGGTTTGTTTGTAGTTTATTTTTGTTGATTCGGTGTGTTATATATTTGCTGTAAATTATGAAATTGCAGGTGATAAATTGTGTTGTGTTGTTTCCGTTAAATTATTATTGTTGTTTGCTTGTGATGATGTTGATAATAAATTGCGAGGTTGCAAGCTGTGATGAAATTGGTTGTGTTACTCCGTGTTGTTGTTTTTCCTTATGATGTGTTGTGATGTTATGATGATGTGATAAAGTTTGTTGATAATGTGATGTTGCAGGGAAAGTTAGTGACGATGAGTTACTTCTATTTATTGGTAACAATGGTGATATAGGCTTATTCCCTGCGATGTTAATTGAGATGTTAATTACGACGCTAATTACGATGTTAATTGTGATGTTAATTACGATGTTAATTGCGATGTTAATTGTTGTTGTTGCGTATGTGATTGTTGCATTCATTGAGTCACATACATTTGCATCTTTGCAATGACCTGGATTGGAAAATTAGCGACGAAGGCTTATGCCTTGGCCTTGATGGAAAACACGATGATGATGATGATGAAGGCTTATTCCTTGGCCTTGATGGAAAACACGATGGAAGTTCTGCGTGCATTTGAATAAGTTGTTGCATCACATGTTGCATATTTCAGTTGTTATGATGGTGAATTTGTTGCTGTGTTACATTGACGAATATGTTGTGATAAATGTTGTTGGGTGAATAAATTGTTGTTGTTATATTATGTTGATGATTATGTTGTGATTGTTGGTTTTGCGAATAAGTTGCGAAGCGGTGATTTACATCATCTAAATTCTATCATATATTATTTATCATACAATGTATTAGATTGTTAGATATCTCACCTCTTCTGTTATGATGTTGCCTCTACGTGGATAACATGCAGGTAATGAAGAATGAAGACCTATTCGTTGTTAGTTCGAGTTGGTGTTGTCGCTCTGATACATAACACTCGGGCGGGATGAACGCATGTTTTGTTTTATTGTTGATTATTATTATTCCGCTGTTGGAGTTTTAAGTTGTTTTATCAAAAAGTTTGGTTGTTTTGATTTTGTTATAGTCTTTATGATGATTCTATGTTTTATTCTCGAAAGTTAACGTTGTGAACCTGCTGCGTAGTTATTATAAAAGTTGATTTATGTTTAAAGACTATACAGATTATTGAGTTCATCTTTCTGATAAAGGTGTTATGTATCTAGTTTAAATGAAAATACAGGTTGTGTTTTAAGTTGAGAATGTTATATCCCAATTGTTGTTTAAAATTTTTTATACTCTGATTTATTTATAATTACCGGGTAGAAATTGGGGTGTTACAGAAGTCCCATAGCCTACAACAACACCGATGTACCGAAAGCAACCAGGAGGCGACACATCCAACTCCCGTGAAGGGTATCACAACATGACATCAATTGTCAAGTGTGAAGAGCAATGAGTGTAGGTATCAGCAGTAAATGCGAACCCCAAGAAAGCGTGGAGAGTCAGAATAAGGAATTCTTGGCAATTTTTAATATTGACTTTATAAAGGAAACAACACGATTCGCGTGTGATGAACTGACACAGACTAGAACAGTGTGGGGGTCGATTGCGACCCCTTTCCGCGGGCCCATCATATCATCATCATGATGTATATATCAATAAGTATCAAAGCGACACTTTGCTTTATGGTGCCACTCTGGGTTGCCTAACCACTAGTGACCTATGCAATCACAAATGTAAACACTTACTGAGAATTACCTCCCTATGCACGGGAGAGGATTTTAAACAAATCAGAAACAGGTTGCACACAGAATTGCCCTAAACTGGTCTTTAAATAAACTAGAGGGGTTCCTGAACATGCTCCAACTACGGAAGCCCCATCATGTATTTCTATTCCTACTTTTAATGGATGAATATAGCTGTAAAACCCTACTTCTCATGATATCTAGGAAAGTTGTAAGAGAATGCAATAAAATGGTGTAGAAAATACCAAACACATAACAAATCCATAGAGCACTGCAAGCTAAGAAATACTCCGAAAACTTCAAGTATTGCAGCCAAGCAATAAGAGTAAACCGGTGAGAAATGCATGGAGGCATCAAAGCATATGCGGAGTGTGCGTTCGTACACATCCGAGGCAAATAAACCAGCATAGGAATATAAACCATACAAAGCAGACAAGATATTTGCATTCGTACGCGAACAAATATCAAATTGTGCGTTCGTACACGATTGATACAGATACACCTGCAACAAGAGAGAAATCCCAACAAACAAACAATAGAATATACACGTATGTGCACAAGCGATAATTGGAATGTGCGTTCGTACACATTCCAATCAAGATACACTTGCAAAAGTGAAAACCCGAGCAAGTAGACAATAGAATGTGCACGTACGTGCACAAGCGATAGAATGTGCGTTCGTACGTGTTCAAATAATCAGATAACCTGCAAGAAAGGTGTCATCCAAATTTTTGACACAAGTAATGCACGTTCATACGCATACAAGTGTTAGAATGCATGTTCGTACGCATTTAAGATAGGATAATATGCAAGCAAGGTGTTAATCCATAACAAATCAGACAATAGAATATACACATACGTGTACAAGCGGTAGAATATGCGTTCGTATGCATTCAAAAAATTGGATAACCTGCAAAAAGGTGTCAATCCGAGTAAACACAAATAGTATGCGCGTCCGTACGCATTAAAGATTGGATAACCTGCAAGAAAGGTGTGAATCTAAACAACAAGAAAATAGAATACACATGTATATGTGCAAGCGGTAGAATGCACGTTCGTACGCATTTAAGCAATCAGATAACCTGCAAGAAAGGTGTCAATCCAAATATCACACAAGTAATGCGCGTTGTAACGCCCCGAATTTAGTTAATTAGTTAATTAAATTATTAAAGGATTTAATTATTGGATTTGAACGAAGTTGAGAATTATTATATTTTGTTGGTACTATTTTAATAAGCGTATTTGGATTATTAAGTTTAAAGTCGGGTTATTTAGTCGGTTTAATAGGAGGAATAATATTAAGAATAAGATTATTTAATTATTGGACTATTTAATTTAATTAACTTGGTTCTGATTGTTGTGTGGTAAATAGAAATATTGGGGGTGCTGTTGTGAATACGATGCCTTGAAACAAATATATATAAGCTTGTTGCTCAAGGTAGGGAAAAAGAATGAAGAACACGATGAACACAAGGATTGGTTATTAACTGCTATTCTTTCCTTTATCTTCAAATCAAGATTACAAGTATACAAGAATAACAAATAACCCTCTCACCCTAAATTAGGATTTGCAGTATGCAATGATGAGAGACTAGTATGCTATTTATAATAAACCTAACATACTAAACTAATGGGCTTTTATCACAAATACCCATTACAAGCTAACTTAGGGTACAAGCTAACTTAACCAATTGGACATAATAGACAAGCCCAATTCGATGCTAATAATCCTAGCATCCTTCAACCCAATAGAGTTGCATCCAATATCTCACAAATCTCCACCTTGGAACAAACTCTATTATCAACTAACGAATTAGTTTTCTTCATGCAGCTTTATCAACTGCATACAGTGGAAAAACTTGCAACTAGGCAACGTCTTGGTGATCATATCAGCAGCATTATGATCTGTCGAAACCTTCAGCACTTGGACTTCGCCACCTTCGATTACCCCTCTGACGAAATGTAGCCTCACATCAATGTGCTTGGTTCGCTCATGATAGGCTGAATTCTTCGACAGGTGTATTGCACTTTGACTATCACATTTAACAGTGATAACTTCCCTTGAATTTTCAACTCCTTAGCAAAACCTTCAAGCCACAATGCTTCTTTCACGACTTGTTAAAGCAATATATTCCGCTTGGTGGTTGATAATGCAACAACCTTAAGTGTTGCTTTCAACTAATATTGTGCAAACATAGTGAAAACATATCCGAAATAGATTTTCTAGAATCCATACAACTGCATAGTCGAGTTGACATATCCTTCGATTCTTTGCTTTACTATCTTCACCAAAGGCTCCACCATAAATTAAGACTACATTCGAGACCCATTTATGTACCTTAGAATCCACTTCAATGCTTGCGGTGAGCCTTTCGAGGATTCGCCATGTACACCTTACAAGACTTACTGCATATGCTATGTCGGGTCTAGTACAAACCATAGCATACATCAAAGAACCTACTCCATTAGCATATGGAATGCTATTCATATAAGTTCTTTCGACCTCAGTACTGGGACATTGATCAATACTCAACTTGAATTGAGGGTTTGTTGGAGTCACAACAGGCTTCGAATTTGACATACCAAACTTTTCGAGAACCTTTCGTAAATATGCCTCCTAAGATAAGCATAACTTTGACTGCTTTCTATCTCTTCGAATGTCAATTCCAAGAATCCTGGAAGCTTCTCCTAGATCCTTCATTTCAAACTCCTTATTGAGTTCAGTCTTCACCCTCAATACCTCTTCGACATTGTTACTTGCTATGAGAATATCATCAACATAAAGCAACAAAATAACAAATGAATTACCGGACGAAATCAAGTAAACACGATTGGTCGGCCGACTTCTACGAAACTTATGCGTGTCATGAATTTGTCGAATCTCCTATTCCACTGTCGAGGAGATTGTTTCAGCCCATATAAGGATCTATTCAACTTGCACACATAATCTTCCTTTTCGACATACCCTTCAGGTTGCCTCATCAGGATTGTTTCATCTAGATCACCATACAAAACGCTTCACATCCATCTATTCGGTTCAAGATCAAGCTGTGCCACCATGGCAAGCAACATTCGAATGGACCTATGCTTCACAACGGAGAAAACACATCATTGAAATCTATACCTTCTTTACGAGTGAAACCCCTTGCAACAAACCTTTCCTTGAATCTTTTCGTCACTCCTTGATTCCTTCCTTAACTTTGAAAATCCATTTACGGTGACTAACACGGCTCTAGCGGTTTCTTGATCAATTCCCAAGTGTTGTTATCATGAAGAGACTTCATCTCATCATCCATGGCCTTGACCATTCGGTCTTATTCGACTCCTCATAACTTCCTTATGGTCTCTTGGTTCTTCGTCCGAACCTCACTTGCGAGATTAAGGCATAAGCTATAAGATCTGCATACCCAACTCTTTGAGGTGGTTTGATGACTCTTCGTGTCCTATCTCTTGCTAATAGATAGTCATCAGCAGTTTCCTCAACTTCATCGACATCTTCTTCTTGACTTTATACGGGATATGCAATTCGGCATCAACATGCTCCACCTCAGCGAATATCTACATTCGACTCTTCGTCGAGATACTTACGCACGACCAACATTATTTGTTTTCTTGAAAGCCATTTCACTTCATTGAAAACAACATCTCGTGGTGATAATTCTTACGTGACGACTCTAGGCACCATAGCCTATAAGCTTTGACTCCTTCATGATATCCATGAACATGCATTTAAGAGCTCTAGGTTCGACCTTGTCTTGCCTAATGTGAGCATAGGCTCATGACCAAATACTCTCGGTTTGTCGAGATTTGGTGGATGTCCCGACCAAACTTCTTGGTGTCTTCATATCTGCGATCGAAGGACATCTATTTATCGGATATGTTCTTTGTCGAAACATCCTCATTAAAACACCTTCTTTAATCCGGCACTAGTCAACATGCATCTAACTCTCTCCAAGATGGTTCGATTAAACCTTTCGGCCAAACCATTTTGTTATGGAGTACTGCGATGATTACGTGTCTTGCAATACAGGGCACAAAAGCGCCGAATGCCTCATTGCAAAATTCAAGACCATTATCATTCTCAACCTCTTGACCTTTACGCGGTTTGGTTTTCGACTAGAGTCTTCCAACCTTTGAAATTCTCAAAGTTTCATCCTTAGTCTTACGAATGAATACCCATAACTTACGGAATAGTCATCTACTATGGATAGAAAATACCTTGCTCTGAATGTGATGGAGACCTTGCAGGCCCCCAAAGATCAACATGGATGTAATCAAGGGATCCATGTGTTCTTTGTTTGCCTTTGTTGGACTTCACTCTGCAAGATTTTCCAAGTACACAGGATTCACAAAACTTTAACTTTTCGACTTTGTCTCCACCAAGCAAATTTTGTTTCCCAATTCGACTAGACCCTTTCAACGACATGGCCTAATCTCATGTGCGGTTACATCTTCGACAAAGGTTTCGTGGATGCAACATTTGTCGAACCACTTACAACTTTAGCCACAAGGGTATACAAGCCTTGTTTCTTCACGCTCTCAAGACTTCCTTGACCCTTCATGACTCTTAGAATACTTTTCTCTCCTTGAAAACATATCCTTTCTTGTCGAATTCACCAGAGAAATCAAATTTCTCTTCAAATCAGTACATACGACTTGATCAATAACCTTATTAACTCATCATGGAGTTTGAATCTCACAGATCCACTGCAATCTTGCAAGCTTTGTTGTTTCCCAGCAATACAGATCCACCATCTTGATCACATAATTCCTCGAACAAGTCTTTGTTTGGAGTCATGTGCCAAGTGCACCCAGAATCCATAATCCATTCCTTCGAAGAGTTGCTGCTCGAAACCACAAGAACATCAGATGAGTCGAAATCATCTTGAACAATAGCTGCATTGCCATTATCCTTTCCTCCATGATTTTTCAAGCGTTCAGGGCACACTCTTCTTGTGTGACCCTCCTTCTTACAATGATAGCATCGAATACTAGATGCTTCACTACTATAAAACTTTTGCTGACTTTTACCTTTCTTCTTGTCGAACTTATTATCCTTTCGCAAGAATTTTCCTTTAACGGTCAAACCTTCACCAACCGTCGAAGGTTTATGCTCCTTTCGTTCATTCAAGTCCTTGAATACAAAGTGATTGAACCTCTTCAAAGGTCGGGGACTCCCTTCCATACAAGAGAGTTTCTTTGAAGTGGGCATGTGATTTGGGCAGCGCTGACAATGACGCTTGATCTTCATCATCGATCTTCACATCAATATTTTCAAGATCAAGAATCGACTTGTTGAACATATCCATGTGACCAACACTTTGTCTTCAATCATCTTGAATGAATACAAAGCTTGCTTGAGTAAGTCGATTCACCAACGATTTAGTCATGTACAAACTTTCAAGTTTCACCCATAACCCTACGTCGTCTCCTTTGATACCGTCGAAGAACCTTATCACCAAGGCTCAATAAAATTTGTTGTGGGCCTTCTCTATCATTGCCTTCTTCTTGCCGTCGACTCTTCGTTCATGGTGACTCTCCTTCAACTTCCAAACAACCTTCTGAACCGGTGGGGCTTTCATCTTCAGCGCCACGGTGAAATCGTTCACTCCGGTGAACTTTTCAATCTCATACTTTGTCGAAGGCATCTTCTCCACGCTCACCGCACCAATTTGTTGTGAATCGATGCCTTGAAACAAATATATATAAGCTTGTTGCTCAAGGTAGGGAAAAAGAATGAAGAACACGATGAACACAAGGATTGGTTATTAACTGCTATTCTTTCCTTTATCTTCAAATCTAGATTACAAGTATACAAGAATAACAAATAACCCTCACCTAAATTAGGATTTGCGATGCAATGATGAGAGACTAGTATGCTATTTATAATAAACCTAACATACTAAACTAATGGGCTTTTATCACAAATACCCATTACAAGCTAACTTAGGGTACAAGCTAACTTAACCAATTGGACATAACAGACAAGCCCAATTCGATGCTAATAATCCTAGCATCCTTCAACCCAATAGAGTTCGATCCAATATCTCACAGGTGCAAATAAGTGGCCCAATAAGACAATATAGAGGAGTATTATTGTTTTGATTAATTGGATATATGGAAATAAGATGTAGTAGTGTTTTATGAAAAAGTATCGAACAAAACCTAGGGCATGTCACATAGCAATTGGAAGAGGAAAAATAAGGATTTTGGTAGGAGAAGAAGGGCCATGGAATTTGATTGAGGAAAATTGTAGAGAATTGCTAGAGAAAAAGTTTAGAAGAAGAGGATACGAGAAGTACTTTAGCCGGAATGAAAAACTAAGATGCGATTGGGGAATTCGAACTGCCGTTAAATCTAAACAATGATGGGGTTCAAATTGTATAACCAAGAATATGATGATTAATATGTGGTATTGAAATTATGTGAATTTTACAGCGATGTTCGTTAAATGTTGAGTTAATTTCCATAAACTGTTCTGGAAAAATTGATTATTAATATTGTTCCGTAGAAATTGTTAATTGTGAATTATTCCGGGAAATTGTGCTGAATTGATTCTGAACCGCCATCTGAAATCATTGTCGGCCACTACAAATTCCAATGTTTTCTTAGTTTTGCTTTTTTTAATTATGATGACTTTAGTGATGTAATGAAACTTAGGAACGTATATAAGTATCGCATGATCAACGTGTAAGGATAGGAGAGGAAATAAAGAAGTTGGAACATAATATATGTAATTAATAGATTAATGTGGACAAAGATTAGTGTAATAAGTGGGAGGGTACAAAATATTAATAGAAACAGAATAAATTGGTTGACCGTAAGTTTAATAAGTTTTAGAAATAAAAGTTGAAATGCTAATGATAGGGAAAATTAGTAGTAGCATGAATTATGGACCTGTAGCAATTAATCGCAGTAGTGAAATAATTGCCAGAGGACTTAGTTGAATAGCAGAACAATATAATGTTAATAACAGTTCGATTTAGCCGAATGACCGAATAAGACGGTATAATTAGTTGTCCGGAATTAAATGAGATTTGACGGGGTAATTAAGATAAACTAGTAGGTAATTGTGGTTCACTTATTTTGTTGAAAAGATGCTGGATGAATTAGTTTGCAGTGTAATTGATAGTTGCAATACATACCGGTAAAGTTAGCAGGAACAATGATAACTGGTGTATTGAATTGATAAACAGTATTGGTAATGTTCTAGAATCCGGTTTGTAGCAGTGCTGAAATTTGTTGACAATATAGTATTGAGTAGTAGCAAACTAGTGTTGTCGAGAATAATTCCTATTCAAAACTTCTAAGGATCAATCAGAAGTTCTGATGGTCAGAAGTAGAAGCGATCAGTCAGAAGTTCTGATGGTCAGAAGTAGAAGTGATAGTTAGAAATTTTGATGGTCAGAAGTAGAAGTGATGCTCAAAAGTTCTGATGGTTAGAAGTAGAAGTGATGGTCAGAAGTAGAAGTGATGGTCAGAAGTTCTGATGGTTAGAAGTAGAAGCGATGGTCAGAAGTTCTGATGAAGCATAAGTTCTGACGGTGCAGAAGTTCTGGTGATGCAGAAGTTCTGATGAAGCAGAATTTCTGATGGTGCAGAAGTTCTAAGGGTGCAAAAGTTCTGATGATGCAGAAGTTCTGATGGTGCAGAAGTTCTGAGGATGCAGAAGTTCTGATGCTCAGAAGCAGGAACTTCTAATATTGCCTCTAGGAGGATTCAGTATAACATAATAATTGTAATAATGCAGGAAATAGAAACAGTCCCAAAATTTACACAGTAGCCAAAACTAAGCGGTATATTAGTTGCTCAGAATTGAATGAGAATTTACTGGGTAACTAAGATTAATTAGTAGATAATTGTGGTGATGTTGTTTTTGTGAAATTATGTGGAATATGCTGACTAACAGTACTGGTTAGCTGAATTAAGAGGTATAATTAATTGTCTGGAATTTAATAAAAGCTGGCAGGGTAACTGAGATAAATTAGTAGGTGAATTCTGTTATTTTATTTTGTTGTAATTGTGTTGAATACGTGGTGTTGCTACCTTGTTTGTGAATTATCAATGAATTGTATTATTGTTGTGTGTTGTTGAATTATGTAAAGTTGCAGGATGTTTCTATGTTGATACTGAATTGTTGTGACATTGTGATGTTGTGAAGTGAAGATGAAATAATGTTGTTGTGAATTGTTGTGAATTTTGTTGATGACGTTTTAGGCTTATGGCCAGTGAAGTAGTGATATTGGCGTATGCCTCGTGAAGTGAATTTATGATGTTGATGTATGTTGTTAGCATCGCATTACATTTGCATTTGTGAAGGCATGTATTGGGGGATTTGTGAAGGGTTGTATTATCGGAATTGTGAAGAAGGCTTATGCTTTGTGCCTCTATTAATTGGAAATTAGTGAAGAGGGCTGAAGCTCTATTGGTACCACATGCATGTGCATTATTTAGAGTCGCATTATAAATGAATTCGTTGTTGGTGATGTTGTTGCGATAATGTTGGTGATGTGTCGTGATGATGATTTTGTTGCAATATGTTGTTGGTGACTTAATGTGAGTTTATGCTAATGTTGTGTTGTGACAGGTATTGTTGGGAAGTTGCGAAAATAGTAATTATAATTGTTATTATAATTGTTGTTATTTACTATGTTGTTTTGTTGATGGTTAATTTGTAGTTGGTTGAAGCGGTGAATACTGTATGATTCTAGATCTAATATATTAGTTATCATATTTTTTCTTATATGTTTCGATATCTCACCCTTTCTATTTGTTCGTTGTTGCCTTTATAGTGGTAACGTGCAGGTATTCAAGAATGGAAGAATTAGTTGTCGTTAGTTTGTCGGTGTCGTCGCTCTGATACGTAGCACTCGGGGGATGTTTATGTTGTTGTGATTATAAAATGATGAATAGTTGTTGTTACATGTTGTTGGAATTAATTTTAATTGTTGTCATTACAATAATTCTCGAATAATTATAAATTTTAAGTTTTGATTTAGTTGAATAAAGTCGTATATCACTTATAAGATGTGAATGCCGAATGCTATGTATCCATATTAAATGAAAGACAAGTGTTTGATAATAAGTTGAAATGTGACACGTGTTTTATGTTTTGAAATTTTGGTACTCTGATTCTATTATAAATGTCGGGTAGAAAATGGGTGTTATACGCGTTCATACGCATACAAGTGTTAGAATGTGCGTTTGTATGCATTCAAGACAGGATAACCTGCAAGCAAGGTGTGAATCCAAATAACCAGACAATAGAATGCACATGTATATGTGCAAGCGCAAAATAAGCAAGCTATAAGTCCAAATCTCAAGTGTAAAGGCTCCAAGTATCTTGCACATGAAATAAAGTGTCAAAATTAACAAATAAAATGCTAGAAATAAAGAACCGAATGCAAAAATGGTTGCAAATATGATTATAAATTAATATAAGCATGTAAGAAATGAAAAAAAATCACAAAAATCGGCTTGGGAAGGCGGTTTTCCAAAATCGGAGCGAAAAAGTCAACTTCTCAGAATCAATTAATAATCACTTGGTTGCTTGTAAAAAATATCAACGGATTCAAAAACATGAGCGGTTTTAATTAATTCCGAGTGAAAGTGGCATTTTTCGGACCTTAAATTGACGGGGCTACCGCTACGTTTCGGGCATGTTATGCTCAAAATTTGGTTCCGAAACCTCCAAAAACAGTTTCGGAACGTGCCAAAATATAGGGGACATGTACTGTTACTTCGGACTTTTGAGGAAAAGTGAGTGTTGGTACATTAAAACGCTAAAAAATGCTTACGGAACCATAAAATCCATGTTATGAATTAAATTCCGATTCGATTTTTGTTTGGTTTCAAAATGTGAGATGAATCGAAATTTAATTCTGTACATGTAATCAATAAGTCAAAACAAGATGAAACACAAGTTATGTACAAGTTTGATTGAGGTTAGAATCAAAAAGTGTGTAAAAATGCATGTAAATGCAAATTCATGTACATTTTATGGTGAGCTGATGAATGAAATGCAAGTGTATGAGATATCATATGTAAATGATATGTCCCTATGCTTGTATGTCAACATGTAAGGATGCTAATTCATGTCATAGATGCAAGTTTAGATGCATTATGTACAATACAAATGCTACCTACACCTAAAATGCAATGAATACTACATTTCGACACAAGTAAGTATGCAAATTACGCTTTGATTCACATGATTCTATGAAATTTAATCAACCTATATGCTCTCTAATGCATGAGCTTGTGATAGATGATGCACAAATAAGTGGCCTAAATGCAAAGAAAATAAGTGCTTGAAATAACATAAAATAAATGCTTAATTGAATTAATCCCTTTCTTGAATGTGAAGTTTGAGTCAAATCAAAGAGGAATCCCTTGAACTCTTCAAATAAAATACCAAATCTACCTCCAATTGATGCCAATAATCGAAATTGGAGTAGAAATCGAAAGAAGAAAGGCTTGATCCTTGAAAAATTGAAGAAAAGTGATGGAGGAAGCTCTTCCTAGGCTGACTGAGCAAGGGAGAGTGAAGAGAGGAGGAGGCTGGCCTTTGAGGTGGCCAGAAGCAGAGGAGGAAGGGCGGCAGAGAGCTATCGGCGGTGAGAACCGACCGGTGTTGGTGCCGAGGAAGAGAGGCAGTCCGCCGGACCGATAGGTGATGAACAGAGATAGAGGGAAGTCATTCACCAGCGAGGGGAAGCGGCGTGGGAAGGCCACTCACCGGTACGTGGTGGTGGTCGGTTTCGGGGAGGGAGAAGAGGGAGGATCAGTTTCTTGCTTGCTTGAGAGGGAAGGCTTGTTTTGAAATTTCTACTCTTATTCTTCTTAAGACTTGAGAGAGAATTATAGAGAGAAAATTGTAGATTTGTGAGGAAAATTAGACAAATGATTGGGAGTCCTTGAATTGTGAAGGAAAAAATTTATTTATAGTGTGAAAATTTGGGCCTTAAAGTGCCTTGGATCCATAATTAAGCCCAAATCGCGATTACCCAAAATTTGAAGTTTGTATCTAAACAAAAAATGTCTGGAACGCGATTTTTCTTGAGAGAGTAAATATTTCGACTCGATCGGGCGAGCGGTGTAGGCAATACGAATTTTTAATGTTTCAGCACAATTTTCAGGCGTCTGACACATGCAGAATTTTCATTGTGTTCTTCGGAGAAATTGCCTTGAACGGGGGTCTTCTGATCAAAATTCGAATTTGAGTATCTCTGAGACAAATGAAGCCAACAAACTTTGTGAACTTTTGGCACTAGTCCCACCTCGTTTCAATAAAAATCGAGCGATATATGATTTTTCGAACTTTGCGTATCAGATGAAAATTGCTCGGTTCACCTCAAAATCAAGTTTGAAGAATAAAAATCTGCTCTTAAACTGTAAGGAATTGGCTCCCGACTTGTTCATAAGAGTTGTAGAGGACTTCAATACATATTTTTAGAAATCGACCCGCTCAGTTTCGACTTTCTAGATGGGAGTTATGAATTTTTTAATGCGCAGAGTACACGGTACAACACTAAAATTCAGTTTTTCCCACTTGAGAAATCAATTTCTTTGAGGCCTTTCTTCAGGAAATTTGCTTCCGGCTTGTGAACGAAAGTTGTAGATAATAATGAGAGGGGCTTTCTAGTCTAAAACATCATAAAATACCTGACGAGCTGAGAGATATGCCTTCTAGAGCGCCCGAAACGCACCAAAAACCCAAAATTCACTTTATTGAGAAATAAGCAAATAAAGTCATTTTCTTAGCAAAATGACCTCCGATCTGAAGAGATAAACTGGAGAATAAATTGATATGATTCCAATTCTTAGTGAACCAAACCAAAATAGCTTTCTGACCAGAATATTTTACTTCAAGCGTACGAATCGAAGAATATCGATATCAGACTCGAAATGATCTAACTTAGCCGAAACACACAGTTTCTTCCACAACTTGAGGTATTTAGAACATAGGAACCATGTAATGGATGCTATGCATGTGTATACATGTATTTTTATGATAATGAAATTATAAGCCAGAAAAACTGAAATGAGGAGGGTAAATTTTGAGGTACAACAATCTTCTGCTCACAACTTCAAATATTGAGTTGTATGGGATGTCTGAACATCCAGCTTGACATCTTCTTTTCTCCATTGAACCAACACCAGACTTTCAAGGTACAACAAGGAAGAGACTCGGTGTTAGATTTGGAGTTGAAATACCTCCTGAGTGAGTTGAAATACCTCCCGGGTGAAATAAGAACACAACCTCATGAAACTCATAACACAAGTCACAACCGTGTTCACTCTATCTCCAGGTAGGAACAAAACTCAGAATACAAGTCACAAAGGATTTTCAACCAAGGATTTTATATTTGGTTTAGGATCTTCTGTGGATATTCTCCTTTGTTCGTAGCAGCGGTAGAAAGACCAACAGTAACAACAACATCAATATAATTTTTCTCCCCCTTTTTAGGAAAATTTTTACAATGGTAGCCTTCACAATAACATATCTAGGCAAAACAATCCAAGATTCAAACAACTTTCATGATGTTGAGGATAGAATTATTTACTTGAAAATAGAGGTAGAGGGGTCCTCTATAAATAAGTATAGTTTAACCATAGGGATTTTCAATCTTTAGTTCGTGGTCAAGCTTTGGTTGAAGGACTGTACTAGAGACTAACATGTACTGTCCAAACTAACTCTGATTGTCTTTAATTGCTTCTTCTAGATTTTTCTGAATGAGTTAGTTCCAATAAGTTGTGTACCATGCATGAGCATATGATTGCTACCTCTTCTTAATCTGGATTGCTTCTTTTTGAGATATCATTCTTTGATACTTTGACCATATTTTGAATGACATCTAACCTTCAACAACTAGCAAGGACACTATTTTCCCGAGTTTCTAGGTGTCCCCACATATCCATGACTTCTTAATAAGTCATGTTCCCATAGTCTGAATTAGCTTAATTAAGATTTATTTGTCTTCAGACTATGTTAACAGAAGAATTTTCTTTTTGATACCTGGAAGATAATTATTTCTTTTGTTTGTATACTTCACTTATGGTTGATGATACTTAGTGAAGTTTAAAGAGGCCAATTATGATGTTTCAACATCTTCTGGGACATTCATACATAGTCCATTTGCATTGGCTCTAAGATAACAATAATATTGCTTCTTTAAGATTTTCAGCACATAGCAGTATAAACTCCCCTTTACATCAACTAATAAACAATCTCCCCCTTGACATTAGTTGGTCATCAACATATATAATAGTTTTGCCTTTAATAAACATGTCCAATTGCACTAGACAAGGAAGCTTTCACAATTGACAATTATTAGTTTCTTCTCAAATAGTTTGTTTCTCCCTAATGATACTTGTAACACCCCAATATTACTCAAAGTTTAATATGCAAAAATCAGAGTAATTTAAAATTTCATAAATTAAATACTGAGGCATCACACCTTCAAAACCAAATCACTTTAAACAGTTAGCTTTAAAATATAAATCTCGGATACATAACATCGTCGGAAAACATAAATTGATTCATAAAAATCAAAACATCTTCTTTATTAAACTTCCTTAACAAATCATATTTTCATAAAGTATGATTCTTATTTACAAAAGGAAAAAAAACAACAAGACAACATAATTATTCCCCCGGAGTGCTACGTATCAGAGCGACACCGAATCGACTAATAGCCGCTATAAACTCCGTATTCATAACCTGCACGTTACCAATATAAAGGTAACGGCGAAACAAGTAAAGGGTGAGATACTCCAAAACATATAATTAAAGGCATGATAAAGTATATATATATATATATATATATATATATATATATATATATATATATATATATATATATATATATATAGTTTCGGAATTATAAAGGGTATAGATTAATAAGTGTAATTCCAACACATATTCAAAACTCACTTACTTTAATCGTCGTACTAATGTGTATAATCTACACTTTATCGCCATAACCTCATCGGCATAAATCATCGCAACAACACATAAACTATAAACAACAACACCAAACAATGCTAATAACATAAACAGCATAAATAAAGTCATCACCAATTGGCTAAAGCCCATCGTTGTTTTTCGGCATAAAAGCCCATCATCACAAACATCATCACATCATATTTGCATTAAGCATTTCATCAAGTTAAATCATCGTAAAACTCATCACTTATATTCATCGCCTAGTTATCATGAAACTATCAAGTTATATTCATTTCATGTTCATCATAAAGATCATCACCAAACAAAGCATCTTATATCATCGAAATTCAACATCGTCAATCAATTAAAAATCCAACGCCAAACAACTCAAACATAAACATAACCGACTCCATGAGATACGACTATGTTATGCATGTGGTACCCGTCGCTTTGTCCATAATTAGGAACACTTGGCATAAAAGCCTCGTCGCTTGGCATAAAAGCCCTCGTCGCCAATGCAATGTATGTGACTCGATAATAAAACAACACAACAAAAAAAACATCATCATCGCTCATCAAAATTGGCACAAAGCCCACATCGCCATAATTTATCCGCATCAAGATAAATATATCATCGCATCATATTTGCATTATGCATAACATCACTAATAATTCATCATCATCATCAAAAAACCATGCTTTCACAAATCGGAAGCATTTATTAACAACGTCAATATAATCATCACATCATCATGTACAAAGACATATATCATCGCATCGCATATCAACAAGTATTCATAAATAAATACACTGTCGCAACCTTATGTTTATTCACACCGCATCATTATCAATTAATTCACTAAAATCCACATATGGGAAAAATATTCAAACACCTATAATCGTCGCAAAATCCATTCCTAATAACCGGTATTAATCATAATTGTCAACATCGAAATCGGATTGTCCATACGTGCCTTAAATCTACTAAAACGCAATCCGATTCAATTTAACCGTAAATTGGCCTATTTCGGGTCATCTCGTAAAAAATCGTAATTTCTAAAAACTAACCTCACCACTACGTTCTACCCTTCAAACTTAGCTAGCACATCAATTTTCGTTGAAGTCGGAGCAACTTGCTCCGTCGCCGAATTTACCGAAATCGGGAAATCGGAACATAATCGGGTTCTAAATTTAATTGGCTAACTTATGTCCTAATTATATTTTATGGATATAGATTGCTACTAGATGAAATTGGAATTATTTGGACAGACAGAAGCCATTTCTCATAAATTATGCAGGAAAAGTATATTTGACAGAAAATAGAAAACTGTGTTTTTACAAAACAAAAAAACCACGTTTTACAGAAAAATTCTCCGTTTTCCCAGCCACCGGGGCGCGTCCTTTGCTCCAATGAAGAGGCGTGTGCCTCACATAGGGACAGTCGCACACATGGAGGTGGGCGCCTCCCCCTTTGTGTTTCCTCCACCTGCTTCTTCTTCATTTCCCTGCGTTTTTCATTTTACAGTTTTATTCATTTTCTGGTTTTCTGTTTTACTGATATACTTTTCTTTTCCATTTCCATTCCCATTTCCATTACTTCATATACTACCATACTACTAACATCATACCCATAATCCCTACTCCTAATTCAACTTTTCTAACCATTTCAACAATCAATCAACAAAACCCTATAAACCAACTATTAATTTTCCCCCCAAATCCAAAATATAACTATCAAAACCTAACAATATGAGATGGAGAATTAAACCCCTTACCTCTAGCTTGGTTGATCCATGAAGATTCAACAACTCCAACCTCAAGCTTGCTCATGCTCTTCCTCTTCTTCTTCCCTTGCTCATCTTCTCCCAAAACCCTTTCTTTCCTCCAAGTTTCTATGTTTGGTTGGTATAGGAAAAAATGGGAAGAAAAGGGAAAGAAAATGGTTTTATAATTATGTTTTCTTACTAGTTAGGGGTGTACACCCAATCCTCACTAATTGCTCCTCACACCCCTAACTTAATTACAAATAACAAAATAATAATATTTAATCATATTATTAATCCAATTAATTAGAATAATTCCGGAGAATCAAATATCGGATCCGAATAATATTTTATCGAACCGAACGGAATAAAACCGGACCGAACGAGACGTCGCCAGATAAATTAACAGATATATTAATTAACACAAATATTCTCGTCGCAATATAAATATCGATCGGTAACTCGAAAATATTAATATAATATAATATTAATTAAAACGGGCGTTACAATACTTTTGCTCCCCCTTAATATAAAAAGTCCTTCTTTTTAGCTTCTAAGATGAAGCTTACCATATGTTGTTACTCCCCCTGAGTTATACAAAATAAGGACATCTTTGATGTTGATCCTTGAAGTATTCTTTTTTTGGAATTTGCCACAGTTTCCAAATTAGGAATCCTTAGTTTGCTTGCTATACAAGATTCAGATTGCCACACTCTGTAAGTTGTAATAGAAGAAGCCTCATGGTTAATCATGTGTATAAATAGTTATATGTCTTCAAGAGAAAAGTCTGAACCTTATCTACTTTCTTCAATCTTTGGTGTCTTCAACAGTTGTGATGTTACATCTTCATGTAGAACATTCTCTTTTATACATCAGCTACTTCATCTCTTTTTTATTCAGATTGTCACACAGTTATCACACAAATATCCAGCTCCCATCAAGATATTTAACATAGTCTGAATGAATCTTCCAAATTGAATCAACTCTTCAAATAATCACCAGACAATGTTGCCACAAATCCTAAACTTGTGAAGATCATAGTGAAATTTAATATTGATATTCAGTTCATAATATACCTTGAATCCTTCAGACAGATACTCAACTCCCGACAAAGTATGAGTGGGTTGGTATTCAAGTTACATACTAATAAGTACTAAGCCTCCCGTCAAAGTACCTACCGGATTAGTCAGTTATAATTGTCTACTCACACTAGATCATCCTGACTGATTACATCTTCACACTCACATACTTCATGGCAACAATACATACTTCTTATGATTGAAGACAATAAGATGATGTTTCAACATCTGACACGACATCATCCATTATGTTTCTGGGGTTAACATACATAATATCTCATCCATAACACTTGGGGGGAGGAACAAAGAAGCACAATGAACATCAACTTTACATTCAAACAATTAACATGATCAAGGAATAATATGATCCACATCTCAATAAGCTTTTCTTCAGACTTTCATTCTGATTTTGAGTTGATGGATGTCATAGTCTGTACCTGCAGAGGATATTCCCTCAATTAGGTTTCTGGAATAGACTTACTTATGGCATGACACAAAAGTATTTAGATTCTTCATAGCAATCTGACTTCCTTGATTCTTATTGATAATACCCTTCCAGGACAATATTTAGGGCAGTGAACATTTATGACCGTGATTTACTATGGTTGATACACAATATTCAGCTCCAAACAAAATCTGTTCTATGGTCATCAATATATCTCCACATATCTGGTTCCTTTGATCCGAAGAATGTACAAGATATAATCTCTTCTTGATATCACATAAAGGGACTGAGGGTTATACCTTTATGAGTCTTTAACTTGTATTGAGCTTAACTTCTATACTCCCATAAGCTTAGGACATAAATAAATTGACATCTGGAGTATAAGAGCTTGTTGATCATGTACTAATCAACTAATATAGATGTCTCCTCTTCCAGATCAGGAGTAGGCTCCAAACATATGTACTCACACTACATTTATTTAGCATCCAGAACATATGTTTTTCATTTGGAAGCTGCATACCAGTAATAATGATGTTCTAACATCCCATAGAACATCAGTTCTATCTCCTTAGAACACATCATCCTTGATAATCTTCGAGGTCTTCAAACAATTTGCAGATGTATATGAGAATCATTGATCAATTGATGCTCATCAACTTTATTAATAAATTCCTTTATGAGTGGACTTGAGGAAATATCAAGTATCTTTGACACTTTTAATATGTTGTAAAATATGCTCAATATTTTGTTGAATAAAAATAACCCTAGGATCCTTCTTTCACGTAATGGTTGCATCAGAGGCTATGCAGCGGAATATAGCCATAATTCGACAAAATTTAAACAATACTTACTCCATAATTCACCTGTAAGCATAACACATAAGGATTGAAAAGAAATCAACCCTACAATAAGATTGCTTCTTCACCAAGCAAAAGACTAGACCCAACCACTATCTTGACCAATATGGAAACACATAGGCACAGAAGTTACCTTATCAACATCTTCACTCCCGCGTGAAGGTTTTGACAATCTTTTCTCTTTGCTAATTATAGGTTGAACAATTCAATCCAAAATCTTCACTCTCGCATGAGGTCTTTGAATTTAACTCTCTTGTTCCAACTTCATTATCTTCTCTCTTCAAGAAGGTACAACAGTTCTGGTCAGGTTGGTCTAGTTCTCCACAAATAGATATATCCTCCCTTTCAAGGGACCTTACATTATGAACACTCCTTGTTCAAAGAATCATCTACCTTGTACATAACCAGAAAGTATCCCATATGGATCTCATCCAGAAACACACAGGATGCCTGCTCTAATACCAATTGAAATTCTGGTGTTATTAGACTCAGGATGTGGTGACATCTGATCCGACATTATAAAACAGACAAGGTAGAGCATACAATCAACAAAGCATAAAACAATAAAAAACACACATAATTGTTCGCCCAGTTCGGTTCTAACCAACCTACATCTGGGGGCATACCAAGCAAAGAATGAAGTCCATTAACAATAGTATTTTTCATACCCCAATTTTTTACCTAAGATACCATCTTATATCATTCACATATGCATCATTGCATCACTAACAATTTCAGAACAATTTAGCTTGTGTGTGCTTCTTAAGCCAAATTAGGGTTTTAAATCAAAATCTTTTATCTGTTCAAGATATGATCAATTAGGCTTTGAGTCTTCACCCACCTCAATTGATCTATCTTCATCAACATTTGATCTTCAAATTTTCATCATTTCCTCAAGATCTATCTTGAATCGACCGAATTAGGATTTTGATCGAGGATGGTGTATCATTGAATTTTTGCTCAATGAATGACCTTATTGATTGGAGAATGATCTCAAAATCATCAATGCAATATCTTGACCTAATTTCTTGATTCAAAACATCTCAAATGCCATAATTGATCATCAGAGAAACTCTGAATCATCTACCAAAAAGTCAACTATTAAAATCAGTCAAACATTGACTTTTGGTCAACTTTTGCAATTCAATTTTTTTTAATCATCAAATCGTTTCAATTTATCCATCATATTCACACAAAATCAAAATGTATGAAAAAAGTTAACAAAAAGTCAAAACTTGAAAATTTTCTAACACTTGGAAAACATTTCAAGTTTTTTTATCACTTTTTTCATCATTTTCATTTTTTCACCTAGATCCATTTTGATTCAAGGAAAAATTTCAACGTGAAAGTTGTATATCTTGTTCCAAGCTTTCCAAAATGTCCAAGAACTTGAAAAAACATTTTGTGTAGCTACGGTTTGAAATTAAAACTTAGAGTTCCATAACCATAATTTACAAGTCTTTTTTCCAAGTTTTTCAAGTCATTTTTGCAAATTTTTCTCTTCTAGAAGCCTTGTCACAATAAGGGATAAGTTTTCATTCAAAAATATCCAAAGGCAATGATTGAAAAAGGATATAATCATTTGAGTGATTTAACCATGGTTTAGAAAAGATTCCATGTGCATTTAATGTGAAGATTCCTTTCTTATTCCTTAAGCTCCAAGTTGCAAAACCACAAAACTTATCTTTGCATTGCTTGCCAAACATCCTTGCCTATAAATAGAGGTCTTTGCTCACTTCAAAATAACACCGAAGCATTCATAAACTTGCTTTCTCACTTCTTTCTTCATTTGCAACTTTTCTCATTTTCAAAGAGGTTAGAATTCCAACTTCCAAATCTTGAAAGTTCTAACCAAAGGTGTCATCCAAACTTATTCTAAACATCATTTAGAAGTTATTCATCACTTTAAACCATCACAAAATAAGACAAAATTCAGTTTCATCACGAAAACTCCATTTGTGCAAGTTTTGAGCCTTAACTTGTAAAATCAAAATCCACTCGTGCACTTTCAAAATTTACACTTCAAACACCTTCCATACATCATATAGAAGAGATCCAAACCCTTAATCCACTTCTGTAATCACTATATCATCATCCTCCAATCAAAAACCAGTCACTTGCAATTTGACTCGGGTAGGAGAATCCATTGAGCTTAGAAGCAAGCTAGGAGTTAGAACACACTCAGGAAGGTCCAAGGAAGCTAGCAGGATCATTACTTTGCATCTGGAAGAACTCACACAAGTTTTGGGATTTTGCATCAAGAGGTAAGTTTTTTGAAATCTGGTTCTCTTATACAAGCATCTTTGGTATCATTTTAATAGTTAGAAATGTAGATATCATATTGCTCAAGCTTTATGAATGCTCAATTTCACTTAAAATCAATTGTGCCCATAAGTTAGTTGAAATTTTCAGTTAGGGTTCGTTTGGTACTTTCTAGAAATTCTCTTTGATATTTGAGTCTTAGCTTGAATAACTTTCATGGTTGAAATCGTGGTGAAATTCTGAGCAATTTAGCATTTTACGTTTTTCAAATTGATCAAGAATCAAAGAAATTCATATTTGGCTATGAAGTTTGTCCCGATGAGGAAGGTGAAGGCCATGGCGCCATCTGTCCCATTTTTAAATTCGCTTTTTAAATATATATGTTTGAACTTATTTTACAATCGGATGAAATAGCGACCCCAGTGGCAGCCAACGCGGTCTTAAGTCTTTGCCATGTCATAGGTCCAGCTTTCGAATCCCCCAAAGACCTTTTTATTTTTCATCTTTTTCCAACTAACTATTTTCCAAACTTTTCTTAACATATAACTTTCTTGAAGCGTGTAAATAACAAGCCACGCATCTGGCCCAGTGGTTAATCTTTTCACCTTTGACCTTAAGGTCATGAGTTCAACACTCCTTACGACCAAAATCAAATTTTTATCACTTGTTTTCTTCATTTTTCTATCAAACTTCAACATTTTCAAAAACCAATCAAAACTTCTCATTTTGAGATAATATTTTGCACACTTGTCATTTAATATATATATTTTATGATTATGTCAAAAAAATATCCAAAAATATTTTCTTTTGATATATTTTTTATTAGGTTTAAAATAGATGTTTTTAAGTGTTTTTAAATACTTCCGAAAATTTTTTCTTCTTGATTTTTCAAACCTAAATATTTTTCAAAACTTGTTGTGTATAATTTTCACTTTTCAAAACTTTCAAAAACATTTCAATTGACTTACACACCTCTTTTCCATGATCGATTCGATAAACCTTTGAAAATAAAAACCGAACTAGGTTTTTCTTCGAAATTCTTTCAAATTCAAAGTAAAATTGATCCTGGGCCTCCCTTACGGTGAAAGTCCCGACCCTCCTATGTACATATTTAGATTCCTTGTACATATCCACCCTTTTGTGTACATATTCAATTTCCTTGTACATATTCAATCTTTTTTTGCAAATATTCAAGTATAAACTAGTATCGTTCGCTAGTTTTATTTTGCTTGATTATACACCTTTTCCACTAGTATTAAGAGGAGCATTATTCTCAGTGAAACTGCTCTTATTCCAGTGGGCCTCTCTTTAGGTGTAATTCCAACGCCCTTGTATATATTCAAGTATATTAGCTTATCCGCTTGTTTTAAACACTTGTTTATATATTTTCTTTCACACTCCTTTGTTATCCAAGTTACACTAGCTTTAACTGCTTGTTTTATACACTTGTTTATATATTTCCTTCAGAAACTCCTATGAATGCACACATACACTTTGTCATATATATATATATATATATATATATATATATATATATATATATATATTTGTTCATATACTTGTTCATATTTATTTATGCCATTACAACTAGTATAACAAATAGGTTCCCCATAGCCTCCTATTGGGCTTCGTACAAAAGAACTCACTTGTTGAGTTTGCCTCCTCTTGGGCTTCGTACAAAATAAATCCCCTGTTGAGTTTGCCTCCTCTTGGGCTTCGTACAAAAGAACTCCCTTGTTGAGTTTATCCTTATCTTGGGAATCATACAAGAGAGAGACCTGGAAATCTTTAACAGCCTCCTATTGGGCTTCCGATACAAAGAATCACCTTCGCTAGGATAGAACCCTAAGAGTATGGTTTCCCGGTGAAATCACTCTTAAATCCAAGCTAGTCATACCCTATAGCCTCCTCTTGGGCTCATAATGCAAGGACCCTCGATGTCCCTCGAAAAGCCTCATATTGAGCTCACAATACAAGGACCTTCGATGTCCCTCGGATAGGCTCGTCTTGGGCTTACAATACAAGGACCCACAAGCTTCTTAAATGCATCCCCCTAATTAATAAAAAACAATTCTCTTTACAGATAAGACATGAATCATCTATATGGAATAAGTATCTCATCTATAGCATCACATACAAATCAAACATTTTTTTCAAATCAAACACTTTTTCAAAACAAAACATCTTTCTTAACTGTAAGTGGAAACACTTGTACAATCAAGTAAAACGCCCATTGCCTACAATGAAAGATTCAACTTTTTTTCAAACATCTTTCTTAACTTTTAAGTGGTAACGCTTCTACACTCAAGCAAAACGCCCAATGCTTACAATGAAAGATTTAATCAATTAAATTTTCAAAAATGCATGTGATGAAATAGATTAATACATTTTTCATTAAGACGACACTTATCGTTGTCTCTTCATCTTTGCTTCCACTACACATAAGTGGGAACTACGATTACTCTGACTTTCTCAACCTCCTTTTAAGAATACGTAGGCACAAGGTCTCACCCTTGGCGAGCATACTTCTTTCTCCCTCAAACCAAAAAACCATAGTTTCCCTTAGATCCGAGCTACATATGCTCTGATTCTTGCTAGGAGATATGTATGCAGAGGATCCCAATGATCTTTGCAAGCATAATAATAATAAACAAACTTAGGTTCCTGCCTAACCTACCTTTCTTAAATCCCAAAGGAGAAATTTCCCGAAATAGCATAGCAAATAAAACACACAAAAAATGCATAAAAAAGTTCCTTTAGAAAACTATAGATATATAGGGTGCTAATACCTTCCCTTTATATAACCAACCCTCTTACCCGGTCTCTCCCCAATGTGTTGCGTCTAGTTCACGCTAGTCGCATCGCATTTCAACTTCCCCTTTTCCATTTTCTTTCTTGTTTGGAAACAATAAAGCTTGGTGCTCGCGACATCTTTTAAACAAAAAAATTAAAAGACTAAATCGTTTCGAGCCGGAGATTCGAATTCCGATTCAATTCCCTCGTTCGTCACTTTTTACCGCGAACAGAAAAATGGCGACTCTGCTTGGGAGCGCCAAGATTTTATTTGTTTCTAAAAAATAAAAAAATGGTTAAACTTCATTTGTGCATATTTTTGTTTTTCTTTATTGTGTGTTTTGTTCTGTTACTCGCGATTTCATCTGATGGAAAAAAAATCCTAACTCGGTTTTAAGAACATTTTAAGAATTAGGTGGGGGTATAGTCCTATTAACTTACGAGGAGTCTCAATTCTTAATAAGTTAATTTGACATCCCTCGCTAAGTGGAGGTTTTCTTGGGGGTAATTGTGTTTAACAAGTAATTTGCGAAGACATTTTTACTTTTTAAGAGAACCAGCGAAGCTGAGTTGGCTGTAGAACCCATAACCCATCCTGGCCATTTAGGATGTAGTGCAGGAACTATTCAGGTATAGACCTTGATTAGTTGTCATGCGAGACTACAATCAGGCGAGTTTCTCTTGAAAAATATTATTGTACTATGAGTTATTTTTTTAAACCGATAATATTTTAAAGAAAAGCGTTGACCATGTATTATCAGTAGAACATGTTTTGCAGGTGATTAAGCCCATAGAACTTACCCACGTTTGGTTCTTATCGTTGGCCTCATGATCGTGACTTCAAGCGCTTGAACGTGTGTATAACCACTAACCATGTTTGTATCTTTGTGGTATTGATGCATTCATTCATTCAAAAACCTCAATTTTTCATTTTCTTACCATTAAAATTTCCAAAGAATTTAGAGAATTTTTCTTTGCAAACATTTTAGGTTAGAGGAATGGATGTAACAAGAAGAAATACCAAGAGATACGGTTTTATATTTCCTGATGTGGAAAAGTTAAAAGAGTTAGTATCCTTGGTAGAAGATCCCTCGGATTTTAGAAAATGTTATGGAACTCTTTTAACTATCTTGAACACTAACGTTGGTGATGGACTTCTTAAAACTTTGGTTCAGTTTTACGATCCAGTCTATCGTTGTTTCACATTCCCTGATTATCAGTTGATTCCTACTTTGGAAGAGTACGCAAATATTTTAGGTAGTGTTTGACAAAGGGACTTTCAATGGTTTGGAAGCCATTCCGAAGCCACAAGTCATTGCAGCGATGACTCATTTAAGGAAATTTGAGATAGACAAAAACTTGACTACAAAAGGAAATATCTTAGGACTAACTTCAAAGATTCTAATGGAGAAAGCTTTTAGTTTTGCCGAAGCTGGTAGCATGGTAGCTTTTGAAGCTATTTTAGTTTTGCTCATTTATGGGTTGGTTTTGTTTCCCAACGACAAAGACTTTGTTGATATCAACGCCATAAGGATCTTTTTTATTGGAAATCCTATTCCCACTTTCCTTGGTGATACGTATTTCTCAATTTATCATAGGAATCGTCAAGGAGGTGGAATTATTGTGTGTTGTGTGCTTTGTTGTTTAAATGGATTGTTTCGCAATTGCCTAAGTCTCCGACCTTCAAAGAAAACAAAACTAGTTGGCATTGGCCTTGAAGACTCATGTCTCTTACTAATGATGATATTCATTGGTATACTTTGGCCTACAATGAGATGGAAATCATTGAAATTTATGGAGAGTTTGCCAACGTACCTCTCATTGGTACAAATGGAGGAATTGACTACAACCCATTCTTGGAAAGACATCAACTTAGGTATGCAAACTCGAGTAAACCCCTTGGTTTTATAGTAGAGGGTTACTTTTATCATGAAGGGGAAGATTCCCAAGGTTTGAAAGCCAGAATGATAAGAGCTTGGCACCAAATTCGAAGGAAAGAAAAAGGTGATGTAAGGAATTGTGTAGCCATGGAAATATACACTTCTTGGGTAAAGAAAATAACGAAGGAATTTCAAATGCCTTATGCTTATGAAGAACCCATATTCCCAGTGGTATCTAAATCGACCACTATTCCCGTTGAGACTATGGGAGAATACGAAGAAGCTTTGGCTAAGATGAGGCTAGAGAAAGATGCTTGGGAAAACAAATTCCTTAAGGCTGACTTTGAGAATGCGAAGCTTAAGAAACATATCAAAGATCATGGAAAAACACTCTACTTTAATGATGGATGGCTCATGGAGAAAGACGAGAAGATTCGTCGAAAGGATGACGCGATCAAGAAATATATCAAAGAAAGAAAAAGAAAGCTTGAAGAATTGACAAATGGCTTTCCTGCTCCCAACGAGTGGAAGAGTGTTTTTAACAAGCTAAAAGCCGAGAAAGCTGAATTGAAAGCTTACTATGGGAAAGAGATCCTGAAGTTGAAGTTGCATCAAGCATTTGGTTCTTCATCCGACGAAGATGCTTAATTAGGATATTTTAGCTTTTATTTTTCATTCACTTTTTTGTAAGAGCTATGCTCTAAAAAAAACTTGTTGTAATCTTCTTTCAAATATTAATAAAATAAGAGTTTCCTGTTACAAATGTTTGCAAGAATTTTCTCTTTTATCATAAATTCTTTGGAAAATCTTTTCTTCTCTCTGCATTCATAATAATACATCATCTTTGCATTTCGAGTTTGTTATCTAGAGTCTTATCTTTTGGAATTTTCTCCAGAGATCGTCAATTTGTCGCGTTTTAGAGTTTCTCGACTGTGTTCACAGTCAACTCGCAGATACAATACTCATGTAAATAGAAAGAAAGCAATGGAAGATTTTGAACAAGAGAATATTGAGCTTCGTGGTACAGTAACCACACTTCAAGAGGAAGTTGAAAGACTCAATGCTTTGGTGAGATCGTTGGTATCTGCGCAAAATCAGTAACCACCTCCTAACAGTCAAATTCAAGCGACAACGATTTCAGAAATCACTACTACTCCAGTTTCTACTATCGCAGTTAGTAATTCGCTCTTCACTATGCTAGAGGGTTACACTTAGGGAATGCCTTTCAACTTCGGTGTAGGTTTTCATCAAAATAATTCTAAAGTAACGGTTACCACAACTGAGGTTCCTAGTTTGCAGAATCTAGTGTTCACTTCGCATCCCGGAGTCACCTTTCCTCAAGTCCCTATGTCGGTTTCTCAACCAATTGTGACAAATTCAACTCATGTGGTTCACACTATTCCTTAAGTTAACAATGAAGTTTATCACGATCTAGACAACGCGGATCCTCGTGGCCGTATGGAAGATCTCCAAGAACAGTTTAATAAGATGCAGCTAGAGATCAAAACAATCCATGGAAAAGATTTGTTTGGGAAAAATGCCCAAGATCTATGTTTGGTTCCCAGCATGAGAATACCAACCAAGTTCAAAGTCCACGACTTTGAGAAGTACAAAGGTAACTCTTGCCCACAAATTCATCTTGTGATGTATGCTAGGAAGATATCTACTCACAATTATAATCATCAATTGCTCATTCACTACTTCCAAGACAATTTTACTGGCGCCGCTCTGAAGTGGTACATGGGATTGGATAGTACTAACATTTGAACTTTCAACAACCTAGGATAAGCTTTTGTTCGACAATATAAGTACAACTTGGACATGGCTCTAGATCGAGACCAGCTCAGATCAATGTCTCAAAGGGATAAAGAGACGTTCAAAGAGTATGCCCAATGGTGGAGGGAAATTGCTGCCCAAATCAATCCACCATTGGAAGAGAAAGAGATGACCAAGATCTTCTTGAATACTCTTGGCCCTTTCTACTACGAGCGCATGATCGCCAGTGCTCCAAATGATTTCACCGAAATGGTAAACATGGGAATACGATTAGAAGAAGGAGTCTGAGTAGGACGCTTAACCAAAGAAGTTGTATCTTCAAGCGGAACCAAGAAATTTGGAAGTGGTTTCCCAAAGAAGAAAGAACAAGATGTTGGAATGGTATCCCAAGGGAGACCAAAAGAAACATTAATCACCGACGATAGGTATCCCCTATCGCACCAGTTGTTAGTTCAACTTCAAACACAGGATTTACTCCACAATTTCAGCAACAGAAACAATAGCTTCGACAATAGGCCCAACCATTTAACAATAATCAGAACCGTGCTCCTAGAATTTTACAGTTTGACCCAATTCCGATGTCTTACATGGAATTGTATCCTGCTTTAATTGATAGGAATCTCGTTCAAACTAGAGCACCACCGCTAGTGACCGATAAGTTACCTTGGTGGTACAAAGCTGATGTGTCTTGTCCTTTTAACCAAGGGGCGCCTGGCCATGATCTCGAACATTGCATAGCTTTGAAAGCTAAAGTCCAAAGATTAGTTAGAGCTAACCTTCTTTATTTTAGAGATATGAATCCGAACGTACAAGTTAATCTGCTACCTAATCACGGAGGGCATGTTGTGAACATGGTATATGGATGTCCCGGCCAATATCAAGTCTTCGACATAAACTTGGTAAGAGAATATCTAGTACATTTGCATGCCACATTTTGCGTAATGGGTGGTTTTTCTAGACACAACTACGGATCTTGTAGAATTTGTTCTAGAGATTCTCGTGGATATTCTACTGTGAAAGCAGATCTTCAGCAACTGATGGATAATGGCGACATTCGAATCCTCATAAATGGGAATGAGAATGAGGTGAATACGATAGGATGTTATCTGCATGAGCTTTTAGTCTCAGATATCAACTCGGTAACTCCTGAAGTAAACATCATCATTCCTCATTACAATATGCCTGAGCGCATAGAAGTTACATACAACAATCCAAGGGTTTTTGTTTCTTCTTTGATCATCTGTCTACCTAGACCTGTTACTTATGACTCTAACAAAGCGGTTCCCTACCAATATAATGCAACAATGATGGAAAATGGGAACGAAGTCCCCATACCTACTCTTTCATATGTAGTTAACATCACTGAAGTAAGTCGAGTAACTAGGAGTGGGCGTGTGCATACGCCGTTGCCACCAAAGCAGCCTATTACTCCTGTGAATATGCAAAGTCCTATCAATGTACCCGTTGTGAATCCTGTAGGAATTCCTATTAGTAATCCAAACTTAAACATTGGTCTGAATGATGGAACCAATATCAATCCAGACTTTGATGAAATTCTAAATCTAATCAAGAACAGTGAGTACAAAATTGTGGATCAACTAATGCAAACTCCTTCCAAAATCTCAATACCTTCTTTGCTATTAAACTATGAAGCCCATCGAGAGGCCTTGATGAGAGTTTTGGATCAAGCCTTCGTAGATCACGATGTAACTACCGATCAATTTGGTGGAATCATAGCCAACATGACGGCTTGCATCCATCTGAGCTTCAGTGATGAAGAACTCTCTGAAGAGGGTAGGGATCACAATTTCGCTATACATATCTCTATGAACTATCAATCAGACTCTTTGTCCAATGTGAGAGTGGACACTAGCACTTCCTTAAACGTAATTCGAAAAACGACTCTTGCTCATTTGTCTTACAAAGGAACACCTATGAAATTCAGTGGTGTGATAGTCAAAGATTTTGATGGATCAACAAAATCTATTATTGGGGAAATCGACCTTACGATGACAATTGGTCCACATACTTTTCAAGTCACCTTCTAGTTTATGGACGTTTAAGCCACCTACAATTGTTTTCTAGGTCGATCATGGATACATGAAGCTAGAGCAGTACCATCCACGCTCCACCAAAAATTAAAATTTGTAACAACTGGAAAATTGGTAACCATTAGTAGGGAGCAAGACTTGTTGGTGAGCCACTTATCCACTTTTTCTTTCATCATTATTGATGATGTAGAAGGAGCGCAGTTCCAATGTCTCTCGTTAGAAGATGAATCTACCAAGAAAAATAGATCATATATCTCCTCTTACAAAGAAGCAGCGTAGATAGTGAAAGACGGTAATGCCGCCGGTTGGGGACAAGTTATGATTCCTATCAACAACGAAACGAAACGGCACTGGATTTACTCCAGTACTCTCAAAAACCACAGAGAAGGATGAAACTCTTCGTCCAATCAAAGAAATATTCCACAGCGGAGGTTTCCTTAACACTTTTCCTCAAGAGGTTAATGTCCTTATTGAAGAAGGCACTGAAGAAAATCTCTCTGGTTCTGAAGAATGAAAGACTTATCTCAACGACTCTAGATACATATCTCAGGAAGAACCGTATACACCTTTCTATCCTTCTTCAGAGAAGTTCAAAGGCATGTTTCAGCAAGACAATAAAGAAGAAATTCCACCTATCCCACCTGAGGTCTGGGATACCTTGGGGCAGCCAAGTGGAAAATTTGACTTCACGGTAAAATATACCGCCGCTGAAAGTTCAAGATTTTCAATCGAAGACATCCAACCAACTGGATTGGAAGATCCTCTCAAATATCCCAATCAACCAGAAGATGCCTGCATACCCTCTCAATCTCATCATCCATTTGAGATCACGACTGAAGATCTTTGCTTCATTACACCTGCCAAGGTTGTTGAACCTGAATTTGTCTATTCCCAGATAAATGCAATTTTTGGAGACAATTGGGAAAATGATCCAGAAAATGACTTGGAAAGTGTCTCTGATAACGAGTCTCTTCATCCAGAAGATTGAGAATTACATCCTGAAAGTCCATAATAGTACAAAGGACAAGGTTAACAAACCAGATCCTTTTAATCCTTCTTGTCCAACGGTCAACGTCATCATTGAAGATGATAGTAAGGGAAAATTGCCGAAATACATAGTCTACCAAGGAGTTCGTCACTATTGGAAAGTTGTTGAAGCTCCGACTGTTGTTCACCGTTCAAAGTAGTTATCTCGCTTTTATTTTGAACTCTCGCCCAGCCCAAGGCAGAGAGATGTTTTATAGGGCTAGCTTTTAAATTTTTTTCTCTTTGTCTCGCCCAAGACAAATGAGTTTGTGTTTAGGGCCTTGTTTCATATGTGCATCATAAATAAAACATTATTTTGATTCCCATGTTTTGTGTTTTTTTTCTTTCATTTTTTACCTTTTTTCTGGAAATGGTAATCCTAAAAAACCCAATAAAACAAACATTTTCAAATAATCTACATACACTTTTGCATTTTCTTTTTCTAAAAAAACGAACATAAATCACATGTGCATATTAAAAATGAATAAACTCATTGAATGCAATAACCCTATGCCCTCTCCCAACTTTGAATTTCCTGTGTTCGAAGCCGAAGAAGAGGAAGAAGTAGGGATCCTAGATGAGATTTCTCGACTACTTAAGCATGGGGAAAGAATCATTCAGCCGCACGAAGAGCCTTTACAAATGATCAACTTGAGTTCTGAGGCAAATAGAAAAGAAGTAAGCATCATAGCTTTACTCGACGACGATGTCAAGAGCAAACTGATAGATCTTCTCAAAGAATATGTTGATGTGTTTTCTTGGTCCTACCGGGATATGCCAGGGTTGGATACCAACATTCTAGAGCATTACTTGCCATTAAAGCCGGAATGTCCGCCAGTTAAGTAGAAACTTAGGAGGACTCACCTAGACATGGCTGATAAGATCAAAAAAGAGTTTCAAAAGAAACTCGATGCAGGTTTTCTCGTCACCTCTGAATATCCTCAATGGTTAGCCAACATAGTGCTTATTCCAAAGAAAGATGAAAAGGTCAGGATGTGTGTTGACTACTGGAACTTGAACTAAGTTAGTCCAAAAGATGATTTCCCATTACCGCATACTGACATGCTGGTTGATAACACTGCTAAATTCAACGTCTTTTCCTTCATAGGCGGTTTCTTTGGTTATAATCAGATCAGAATGGCTCCCGAAGACATGGAGAAGACATATTTTATCACGCCATGGGGAACATCTTGCTACAAAGTAATTTCATTTGTATTAAAGAATGCAGGCGCAACTTACCAAAGGGCAATGACTACTCTCTTTCATGACATGATGCACAAAGAGATCAAAATCTATGTGGATGACATGATAGCAAAGTCTGACACTGAAAAAGAACATATGGAAAATCTTTTGAAGTTGTTTTAATGATTGAGGAAATATCAGCTTCGTTTGAATCCTAACAAATTCACCTTTGGAGTGAGATTTGGAAAGCTCCTAGGTTTCATTGTCAGCCAAAGAGGTATTGAAGTTGATCCTGACAAAGTCAAAGCTATTCAAGAAATGCCTGCGCCACAAACTGAAAAGTAAGTGAGAGGATTTCTTGGACGGTTGAATTATATGTCCAGATTTATCTCTCAAATGACTGCTACTTGTGGACCAATATTCAAGCTCCTCCACAAAAATCAAGAGGTTGTGTGGATAAAAGATTTCCAAAAAGCGTTTGACAGTATCAAGGAATACTTGTCATAACCTCCAATATTGATTCCTCCAGACTCTTCCAACGGGTTCCTGACTCTTCCAACCCGGCCTCCCCGGCAACTATCAATTGCTCTCCAGCGAGATCTACACTCTGAATCCCCAGTAGAGCGCCTCCTAAATTTCCTCAGCAGGATCTACATGCAAGATCCCCAACAAATTGCTTCCCAGACTCTCCTCAGCAGGGTCTATGTATGAGATCTCCAACAACGAGCCTCTCAAATCTCTACCTTCCTCAACAATATCTAGGCCCAAGACTTGGTCAGATAGTGCATCGGAGGAATCCAGGATATCTTTCTTCTCCTTCAAAAGCAGGGACTTCCACCTACTCAATTCCCCAAGCAGGAGTCAGAAATCCTCAAACAGAACATCCGCATCTTCTTCAAGATGGATATGTTTTGAAATACCACAACATCTATCATTCATATACACTGTCATGCATCATACTTTGCATAAAACTAACCAATATTCTATCAAAGTTCCTCTTGTTTTCTCCAAAGCAGTGTGATCACTTAAGCAGGTCGAGATTAAGCCCGAATCGGCGGAAAACTATCTGAAAGACGCCCTTGGTTGTCCTCCGGCGGTGGTCGAGATTAAGCCCGAATCGGCGGGAAAACTATCCGAAAGACCGCCTCCGGTTATCCTCCGATGATAGGCAATGAATCAACACCCGACGCTCAACAGGGAAGATATCCCCATTTTGCCAACTACAACCTCCCTCAGAGTAATCAGCATGAAGATTTATTCGATCCTTATTATCAGCAAACTACTGAGTCTAGCGTACGACTCAGTTGCCTTGGATGGCATCTTAAGCCCATCTCCGACTACTTATCAACAGTGCTTCACTTTCAGAATGCTGCATATATGGTTAAAAATCAATGCAAACCAGTAACTTCATTCAAAAAAATGAGCACGAAGTCTAACGTAGGACTACCTCCAGATGGCATCTTAAGCCCATCTCCATGATCCTTCCAGAAACGAGTACAGAGCCTAACGTACGGCTCACTTCCCAGCATCGATCTTTCCAGATGGCATCTTAAGCCCATCTCCGTCAATTCTCCTATCAACATTCTCGAGTCTAGCGTACGACTCATCCTCCAGCGAAGCATCCAAATGGCATCTATAAGCCCATTCCCGCATCATCCACCAACAGCGAGTGCAAATTTTCAGGTGTACTCGAGTGTTCAATCATCTTCTACCTCCAGGTCACAAAAGACAAGCATGTCAATCTAACCCTCCAGTACAAGAAGATTGAACAGGGGCAGCTGTCATACCCCAAAATTTGCCCTCCATCTACTCAAGAGATTTCATACATCCATACTCAAGGATTCCTCAAGAGTTGATCAGACAAACTCTCTCCTAGACAATCAACCCAAATTAGGGTTTGGTATCTCTCAAGTCAAGATGAACTTCCAACATCTCCAATAGCCTTCATGCCTCCTCATATGCTTCAAAGATTCTCCATGTCAAGTTTCAAGCCTCACAAGTCAAGTTTCCTCAGACAATTGCTCAGATGGTTGAAAATCAGTTGTATTGGACAAAAAGTCAACTGCGGTCAACATACAGTCAAACTTCATAATTTTTGGTCAACATCCTCATTTTGAAGTTACATTCATCATTTGATCAAGGGTTGATCATGATTCATCAAGAAAACTCAAGATTTGCTCAAAAGTCAAACTTTCTAAATTAGGGTTTCTAGGTGAAAAGTCAACTAAACTTTGACTGATCATAACATTCTCATACTTTCTCAGAAATTTTTCCACCACCTCTTGTTTTGAAGGAAATTCAATTCTCTACAACTTCATGTCTCACAAGAATGTCCAAAAAATGCTTCATTTGAGAGGTATAGCTCAAAACATTACAGGTCATTTTCAAAGTCAACAAAAAGTCAACTTTTTGCTTTGAAGATATATTGAGCATGGTAACTCCAATTGAGATGAGACCAAAAAGGTTGGTTAGAGGATTCTTAGAGCTTTCCAAAAAGTCCAAGAACACTCAAAAATTTGGAAAATTGAGCAAGTTACACCATTCACAAGTTGGGCAATTTTGAAAGAATGCACAAAGAAAGATACTTCCAAAAATCAAATCTTTTGCAAATGGGCTTGCTTTTTCTTCATCCAAACTTATTTCTCATACAATTAGGAATATCCAAGCCCAATGCCACGAATTTTTGATTTATTTTTCTATTTAATTTGTAATTTATTCATTTAAATGCAAATTAAATTTAAAAATAAATTATAAAATCAAAATTAATTGAAAGATTGATTTTATTCTTTCCTTAAGACCCAAGCAATTCATTAAAAGCCAGCAATTTCGAAATTGGATCAAAAATGGCAAGATTGGATTGGAATTGATCAAGTTTTGAAAATTTGATTTTTATGAAAAAATCAAATTTGATTATCATTGAATGGTGATTGATTCTTGCCAATAATGATCCCAAATCCATCCAGTACTTATACCTGATGCATACCACATGAAAGAAAACAGAAAAATTGCTCCAGAAACCCTAACCTAAACTCAAAAAACCGTGACATTCAAGCTATTGGTAACCCTAGCTCTGGCCGTTCTCAGTCAATTTTGAGGATTCCATTGCATTCCTTGAGGTCCTTAGAGTCGATCCAGACTCTTATATCACTCAAAACCATCAAGAATCCAGCAAATACGATTTCGGTTTGTTCATCCTTTTCCAAAATCGATTTTCAGTTTTCATGCATTGTTAACAAGTTTTGATGTTTGTTTTGTGTTTAGAATGAAGCTTGCAAACTTTCTGGATGGTTTAATTGTATTTCTATGGCCTAAAACACGAATCACCATGATTAGGGTTTGCCTGCACGAATTGGGAACTCACAAAATACGAAAAATTGGACCATAAGACCATTGCTATTGCATTCAGAACGTGGTTTCCAATCGATTCATGTATTCCTAATGAATTTATATTATGTGTATGAGCTTTTTGAAAAATGCAGGGGTTATAGCGTCGCACTGAGGCCGACGCTATATTTTCAAATTTTCAAAACGAAGAAGATGAGGTTTGGCGCGGGGACGATGAAGCCAGGGCGTGACACATGTTTTTCTTCCATTCGCTCCGATTTCTAAACAGTAGTGCACTCCAGTTCAGTTGGCAAGGCTGTGCGTTTGCTACCCAGGGGTCATCAGTTCGAATCCCAGCCTTGACACCTTATTTTTACAAGTTTGCAAAACCTCATATTTTCTTATTTTTTTTATTTTATTTCATTCAATATTTTCATGCTATTTTAATTAATTTCCACATTTTATTTATGCATTAAAAAATCATCAAAATATTTTTTTCCTTTTGCATTTGTTTTCTAAAAATCTTTATTTAATTTAATAAATTAAAAAACATATTTTTGCATGCATATTTATTTTATTTATAATTTTGCATTTAATTACTTTTAATTCATTTTAATTATTAAATTGCATCAAAAATCCCAAAAATTATTTTAGTATATTTACATTATTTCCAGCATGTCATATTTTTTCCAATTAAAAATTTGCATTTTTCTAACATTTTCTCTTATTTCGATTTCATCATATTTTAGATTTCTCATTCGTTTCACGAGTTAATCCGATTAGACGATTCTTCCGTTTTCATTTTATTTTTCAAATAATGTAATTGTATATGGGATGTAATAGTTTAATTTAGGATTTTATTTTCCGCATTTTAAATTATATATACCCCAAAGCCTTGTAATAGCGTAGGACATTTACCTTTCCGCACTTTACATTCCGCATTTTAATTTCACCCTATAAATTGCTAGTAATTAGGCGTGTATGGCAAGACTAAAATTGAACATAGCCCACTAATTTTCAAGATAACATATTCGAAATCGACACACTTCTTTCACACGCACCTTAGGGTAATTCTCTCTCGTTTTGCGAATTCAAAATGGTCATGTCCTCGAGCGTAGAGGTATTCTAGCACCGTTGCCTTCAAACAAATCATCATAGTCCCTTCGATACAAAGATCATAAGACCCACGATGTCGCCTCCGAATACATGATCTTGACCCTCGATTGGCGCCTACGAAAATGATGATAGTCCCTTGAATGTGCTAGGATACTTCCTACAAGTTGCTTTCTATGACCATCGATGTCCCTTCGAATGTCCCGCTTACATCCACGAATGGAGCTACCTACTAACTAATGGTATGGCTAGCACTATTCTAAAGGAATGTAGAAGTACAACAAAGCGACCAATTAAGTGGGTAAATAAGTCTTTTAGTTGCTTGCTCTATCAAATACTTTTCACACCACACACTTTTTCAAAGTTCAAATTCTTTTCAAAACAAAACATTTCCGAACACTTTGTATACACTCCTACATGAGTCATTACCAAGTCAAAGCGAAATGCCTTTTTCAAAACATCTTTGTCAAACACACGAAAGCAATTTTAAAAAGTGATCTAGAGCAACTAAGAGCCCGTAGATAACTACGGATGAAAAGGGTGCTAATACCTTCCCTTTTCATAACCATTCTCCGAACTCGAGAATCTAACGAAGGTCTTTTTTTACTTTTACCTTCCCTTAATTGGATAAAAATAAAAGTCGGTGGCGACTCTTGCTATCCGCACATTTGGATACAAAATCCTACAAAGTCGGTTCAAGTATTATAGATGGCGACTCTGTGAGGAGTACACCTAAAGAGAGAATTGCCTTAGGGATTTCTAGATCATTTTCTTGCTTTTGTTTGACTTGTATGCTTTATCCTTAAGGGTTGCTTGGGTATTATATTGTTGGGGATCCTACACCGGATCCGGTTTTCCTTTTAGGTAAGTAGCATTAGATCATCGCGACCGCTGGGCGTATAACTAAGCGGTCAACATGATGGCTACGTTAGCGTGACACTTTGGTTGTCCGATACTCTTCATTCCCAAGTTGAAGATAGTATTTGGCTTCTGCGTGGTGTCATCAAGCGCTAACTAAACTTTTAGAACCTTAATTGACCCATCTTGGCCATTAGAAGGTAGTGAGATGGCGGCTTTGGTGTAGACCGAGGTTGGTTGATACTCGATGCTACGCTCATTGAGATCGGACTTTTGGGACATTTTCGATCGACCACTTGGCGTCGTATTGAAATAAGCGCCTACGAGAAAGATCGTGATGTGAGATTCCTAGAACCGGTTACTATTATAGGACGGGATGAACCAACTCAAACTTTTGGTGGGGTAATCACCTATACCTCATGCAAGCCTTAACCCTAAGCTCATTGTGTGAATTGTTTGTGTGTGCTAAACATGACATCATGACATCATCCGCATTGCATATCATTTCTAACTATTTCAAGGACCTAGGATTTATCTTTGCTCTGTTTTGTAGGAATTATGCTTCTAGAAAGACTATCGAATCAACTTCATGGGTATACCTTCTCACTCAAAGAATTGGTTTGAAATTCCGACCATGCTCGTTCATCAAAAGACATGGTTATCTACTTGATTTGGTTATCTCGGTTTTGAAGAGGATATGATGCATGTCTATTCCGGTTCTTTGATCGAAACACCATTGCTTCATATTTCCGATTATCGTTGGTTCCTACCTTGGAAGAGTTCTCTAAGCTACTTGGGTACCTATTCTTGACCAAATGCCATTCACGGTTTAGAAAAGGTTCCTAAGTACGAAGACATTGCATCAGCCTTACATCTTAAGCGTTCAGATATCGAAGCCAATTGGGAAACTAGAAGTGGAGTTAAGGGTTTAATCTCCAAGTTCTTAACCAAGAAAGCCCGAGAATTCCTCAAAGCTATGAGTTTCCATGCATTTGAAAACATTGTGGCCTTGCTAATCTATGGTTTGGTTCTATTTCCTAACTCGGATCAATTCATCGATATCAATGCCATCAAGTTGTTCCTTACCCGCAATACAATGCCTACTTTACTTGGAGACATCCTACATTCTCTCCACACTCGTACTACTAAGCGACAAGGAACTCTCATGTGTTGCAGACCGTTACTTTCCAGGTGGTTTATTTCGCACCTTCCTCCATCAGTTTTGAAGAACGAACAAAGGTTGAGATGGTCTCAAAGGCTAATGTCACTCTCCCATTCAGATATCCGTTGGAGTCTTTTCTCTCAAAAGGACTTCACATTCATTGAGCGTTGTGGAGAATTCCTAATGTACCACTACTTGGTATAAGGGAGGTATTACTTACAACCCTTCCTTAGCTCTCGTCGGTTTGGTTTTGCAAGAGATGGTCCACATGATATGCTTCTCCAAGATGTTGTGTTCGACTACAACCACGATCTCTAGAATTAAGCGAAGGTTCATACATGCTTGGGGCATGGTAAAGAAGGCGATACCAAGACTTTGGGGCACCGAACTCCATTCCTTGGGAACCTTACCTCAAATGGGTGAGAGCTCGAGCTCAAAACCTCATGATGCCATTCACGCTGTTTTACCGGTAATTATGGAACTGTTGCTATAGGTGCGAACCCTATCTTTGTTCTCCATCGACATGCCTCCGATTTTGAAGACTTGAAGAGATCTGGATTCACAAGAAGAGGGATACCTTTGAAGCTCGGTGTTGCAAGCGAGAAGAAAGTGCTAGAGTTGACCAAGCTACTTCACGAGGAGCGAAACATCAACGCTTACATCGGCACCAAGAGGAAGCGCCCATGGGAGACTTAGAGCTTTAGGATGTTTATGTTTTCTTTTATTATTTTGAACTATATCTTGTACTTAAAAAGAAAAAGAATGATAAGAAGAGTACTAATAAATGTTTGTTTATTGCTTGTTTAAACAAATTTAAATCTCTAAGGTCCTTGAAAACATTGCATTGCATTCGCATAAACATTGCATAGCATAGCATAACATTGCATCACAGGTACATTGGAGATTGGTTTTCTCATTTGCTCGCTATTTATTTTAGCGAAATGGCTCTTGAGCAGATGTCAAAGATCTTCAAGCTCGAATGCTCGGTTCAACAGATGTTCACCGACTTGGTCCAAGGCCAAGAAGATTTGAAGAAGCTCATCAACAAGAAGAAGAAGGTTGTTGGTCTCCTCAACATGGGCAGACGCTACAAAGGTGGTCCTAAGGTGGTCAGCCGTATTGAGCTCTCTGAAGGAAGTGTCCATACTGAGGAAAGTAACAGGGGTGATGGTGAAGGCAGTCAGCCTGAGCTTGAGAAGAACTATGATGATGGCCAATACTCTAATGAAGATGACAAGTACAAGCAACTTGAAGATCGTCGAATCTTGTGGAAAACTGAAGATGTCAGGGCTGAATTTTGATGATCTAAGTCTTGTCCCTGGTGTTGTGATTCCTCCCAAATTCAAAGTTCCTACTTTTGCTAAGTATGATGTCATGTCTTGCCCAAAGCTGCATTTGAAGTCCTATGTCCAGAAGATCAATCCCTTGTGAGAAAGTTGTGGATGCACTATTTTCAAGAGAGTTTGTCCGGAACCCGGTTGGAATGGTACTATCACTAGAGAATGACCGTATCCGTACTTGGGTGATTTGGTGATGCTTTCTCTGACGATATGAGTACAATCTTTGAATTGACACCCACTCGCATGCAACTACAAAGCATGTCAATGGGCCGTGACGAGAAGTTCAAAGTATGCTCAAGTGGAGAGATCTAGCAGTGAGTTCAACCACCCTTGTCCAATAGGGAGTTGGTTGATATGTTTATGGGGACAACGGCCCATTCTTCAATCATCGATTGGAACTCTTCATAGGATTCACCGTGATCTTGTGCGATTGAAGTGGTATCAAGAATGGGAAAATTCATGTAGAGTCATCTTCAAATCTGCGAAGAGATCTTTTGGTGGTAAGAAAGAAACTAATCTTGTGGTCGAAAAGCCGAGCCAAGACCGGCCGTGCTCAATCTGGGGGCGGTTGTGATCTCAATCCTACAACAGACAACCTCGGTGAGACAACGTAGCAGCGCGCCACGAAGGCAGTTCGAAGATCAACATGCCATTGTCGCAAGCCTTGCAACACATGTTGAAAGCGGTGATTACCTTGAGGATCCTCTCGAATGTCAATACCTCCTCTCCAGTACAATCCTAATGCTAAGTGTGCTTACCATTCCAATAGCCCATGACATAGTACTGATGAATGTTGGGCTCTGAAGAACAAAATTCAAGATATGATTGAATCTAAGCAGATTGAGTTTGACCCTTCTGTTGAGACTCCGAATGTGATTAACGCGCCTATGCCTAACCATGACAAGAGTTCCAATGCCGTTGGCGACGATACTTATGTTTTCAACATAGATGACTTGACCATTCCTCGATGATTAAGAAGAATTTGTTGCAAGCGGTGTCAATCAGGATGCCCGAGAATTGTCGTTGGTGCCCATCCGCACGATGGTTGTGCTTGGTTGAGAAGGCGTGTTCGATGCATGATGGATAACCGTGAGATACTATTTACGAAACCACTGTGCGTCGTGTGAAGAAATGTCTAAGTTGAAGATTGACAATGCGCGAAGCTGTACCATCGTGTGGGATACCTTGGGGCAGCCAAGTGGAAAGTATGATTACATGGTGAAGTACATGTCACGATAGTTACAAGATTCCTATTGAAGATGTTAAGGCCGGATGGGGTGACGATTTCCGAAGACTATCTTGATGTTAACACAATAAGGATTTCCTCTGCGATCCTATGCCTAGAGTGGCACCTCTCATTATCACTTCTCCAAGACCGGTTCCATATTCCTCCGACAAAGCTATTCCTTGGAACTATGGGTGATGTTTACTATCATGGCGTCAAGCAAGACCCTCGACCATTGAAGATCTTACAGTTGAAGCTACCATTCCTGACATTGACAACATCACCGGATCAAGTAAGCTAACCCGAACCGGAAGGGTATTCTCTCGGATATCTCTCCTCCAAAGACACGCGACTCCATTCGCATTCCGGCTATTCAACCCATTCCCAAGCTAGAGGAAAGAACGTGGCTCATCCTGCTCAACGAAGTACCAAAGGAATTCTGAAGACACCTCCAAACGAGAAACGGAGGAAATTCTGAAGATTATCAAGAAGAGTGACTACAATGTTGTGGAACAATTGGGACAGACTCCGTCCAAGATTTCCATGCTCGCTTTGCTCTTATGCTCCGAGGCTCATGCTAACGCCTTGGTGAAGTTTTTGAAGAATGCTCATGTACCGCAAGACACTACCACTGACCAGTTCGAAGTTTGTATTGCTAGCCTGGCTGCCAACAACGGCCTAGGCTTCTCTGATGCTGATTTGACTCCTGCCGAAAAGAAACACAACAAAGCCTTGCACATCTCTGTCGAATGCAAGGGCACTACGTTATCTCATGTTTTGGTGGATACCGGTTCGGCTCTGAGTATCCTTCCGAAGACTGCTTTTGATCGGCTTGATGTCGAAGGGTTGGTTCTGAGACCCAGTGACATTATTGCGAGAGCTTTTGATGGTTCTAAGCGCGATGCTTGGAGAGCTCACTCTTCTGTTAAAGTCGGTTCCCGGACTTTTGACTCTACTTTCTTTGTCATGGACATCCGTCCGCCTACTCTTGCCAACTTGGGCGCCCTTGGATACATGGGGCGGTATTATTACCTTACATCGAAAGTACCGGTGAAAGGGAGGTTGTCACGGTATGTGGTGAAGAAGAGTATATGGTCAGTCATCTCCAGTCATTCCGATACCTTGAGATGGAGGGTGAATTCTTCGAGACTCCCTGTCAAGATTTTGAAACAATCCCCAGAGTCATGCCTGTTGACTCTCCTGTCACTCCTAAAGTTGCTAAAGTTCCGCCTAGGATGGCCTCGCTGAAAGATGCTCGAGCTGCTGTTGAAGAAGGAGGTAGCACTGTTTGGGGTCAGCTCCCTGATCTTCCTTTCAAATTTGACAAGACCGGTTTAGGCTTCACCAAGGTCGGAAGATGATACGCGCGAACATGCCGCCAACTTCCTTTCGCATCGGCCAGTGGAATCCATGCTATAGAAGACAACGACAACGACTTCGACATCAGCAAGTGGATCTTCCCAACTCCAGATAAAGGGCTCAGCAATTGGAAGACCGAAGACGTCATACCAATCTCCTTTAGTCAGGAGTAATTGCTCTTGTTTTGTTTTGCTTTTCGTATTTCTTTATGTTTTGAACAATAAACTTTGAAAGCCTAGTGCCTTACGGGCATCATGGCTCGTTTGCGAGGTTATTATCATCGTTTGCGTATTTTCATTCAATAAATTCGTTGGACTTTTGCATTCAATTGATTGTTTTCTTTCTTTTACTTTATCACCCTTCAAAAAGCTATGTGTTTCTTACACACACACGTGGTACCGCGGAATCACTCGAATCTAGTTAATAACAGCCATGCTAGTGCTAAATATGACTTGATAATCCGATCTACCAAGCAAGGCGAAAGTGAGGAAGATTGTGAAGTGCCGGAGAACTTGCGGATACACAAGAAGAGCGAGTTATCTGACCACGAAGAGCAAGTTGAGGTTGTGAATTTGGGTGCGATGAAGAGAAAAGAGATCAAGATAGGAGCGGGTCTTGAGCAGTGTTAAAGAAAAATTGGTTCGATCTTTGAGACTATATTGAGGTTTTGCTTGGTCATACGAAGACATGCGGGTTTGGACATTGATATCGTGGTACACCGATTGCCGACAAAGAAGGTTTTCTCGGTGAAACAGAAGGTTCGCCGTATCGTCTTGAGATGTCGAGAAAATCAAAGCGAAGTTATGAAGCGATTCAACGAGTTTCTTAGTCACCTCTTATCCCCATGGGTTGCAAATGTGGTACCCGTACAAGAAGGATGGCAAATACGAATGTGTGTGGATTACGAGATCGAACAAAGCAAGTCCGAAAGATGATTTCCCACTTCCTCATATTGATGTTACGGTTGACAACACCGCTCGATAAGGTTTTCTCCTTCATGGACGGTTTCTCGGTTACAATCGATCAAAATGGCTCCGAAGACATGGAAGACTACTTTTGTTACCAATGGGGCACTTCGCTATAAGGTTATGCCGTTCGGATGAAACGCAGCGCCACTTATCAGCGTGCTATGGTGACATTGTTTCATGACATGATTCATCACGAGATAGAGGTCTACGTCGACGACATGATAGCTAGGTCACAAACTGAAGAAGAACATCTTGATCACTTGCAGAAACTGTTTGACAGGTTGAAGAAGTACAGACTAAGACTCAATCCTAACAAGTGCACCTTTGGAGTCAGATCCGGAAAACTCCTAGGGTTTGTTGTCAGTGGAAAAGGCATTGAAGTTGATCCCGCCAAAGTTAAAGCTATTCAAGAGATGCCAGCTCCCCACACAGAGAAGGAGGTCAGAGGTTTCTTGGGCCGATTGAACTACATCGCCAGATTCATTGCACATCTAACCGCTACTTGTGAGCCAATCTTCAAGTTACTAAAGAAAGATCAAGTAGTGGAATGGAACGACGATTGCCAGATCACTTTTGACAAAATCAAGGAGTACCTACAGAATCCTCATATCCGATGCCGCTGCGAAGGAAGACCTCTCATCATGTACTTGGGTGCTAGAGAATTCAATGGGGTGTGTGTTGGGGCAACATGGCGAGTCAGTCGAAAAGAGCATGCAATATACTACCTTAGCAAAAGTTTACCGGCGTGAAACAAGATACTCACGACTTGAGAAAACTTGCACGCTTTGGCTTGGCTGCTCACGACTAAGGCGATATGTTGACTCACACTACCTTGTTGATTTCCAAGATGGATCCGATAAAATACATCTTTGAGAAACCATCTCTCGGAAGAATAGCAAGATGGCAAATGATCTTGACGAATATGACATCCAGTACACTTCTCGAAGCGATCAAAGTGTAGTAGCCGATCATTTGGCTCATCAAGTCGTAGATGACTATCGATCTATGCGGTTCAATTTCGAGCGAAGATGTTTTACTAGTCGCGATTGCGAAGAACCGGGCCGGACGAAGGACACGAACAAGGATCCCGATGGACCATGGTCTTTGATGGAGCCTCAACGCACTTGGCAATGGCATTGGCGCCATCATTACATCCTCATTTTCACCGCCAGATTATGTTTGTTGCACGAACAACATGGCGAGTAAAAGCATGCATCATGGGTCTTAAAGCTATTGACTTAAGAATCAAGTTCTTACAAGTGTATGGAGACTCACTTTAGTGATCGGTCAGTTAAGGCGAGTGGGATCGAAGCATCCAAATCTTATTCCCTATCGAGCATGTTCGAGTTTGATTCCCTACTTGAAGAGATCACCGATCATATTCCACGAGAAGAGAATCGGTTGGCCGCACTAGCTACTATGTCGTCTATGTTCAAGGTCGATGGGACAACGAGGCTCCCGGATCATCATTGAGAAGTTCGGCGAACCGGTATTGTTATGAGCTTGGCGAGAGAGACCTTGGTACTATGGCGTGAAGAGGTATCTTGAGACTCGGGAATATCCGAGGGCATACATTAATGATAAGAAGTTCATAAGAAGATTTGCTTCCAAATTCTTCTCGGCAATGGCATCTTATACAAGCGCAACCACGACTTGTGCTTACTCATTGTGTAGACCGAAAACACAATGCGTATCATGGAAGAGTTACACGAAGGTGCATTTGGTACCCTCCGGTGGACACACCATGGCTAAGAAGATTTTGAGAACAGTTACTATTGGTCCACCATGGGCGATTGTCACCGCTTCGCTCGATCTTGTCACAAGTGCGGTTATGCAGACAAAGTGCACGTACCTCCGGTACCTCTGAATGTTTTAACTTCTCCTTGGCCTTTTGCAATGTGGGGCATTGACATGATCGGAGAAATCAAGCCCACAGCTTCCAATGGACATCGTTTCATCCTTGTGGCAATCGATTACCTTACCAAGTGGGTAGAAGCAGCCTCGTATGCATCTGTTACCAAGAATATTGTGGCTCGATTCGTCAAGCATAATCTTATCTGTCGGTATGGCACCCCCGAAAGGATTATCACAGATAACGGTTCCAATCTCAACAATAAGATGATCACCGAACTCTGCACGCAGTTCAAGATCAAGCATCACAATTCTTCTCCATATCGGCCTAAGATGAATGGCACAGTGGAAGCCGCCAATAAGAACATTAAGAAGATTATACAGAAGATGGCAGTGACTTACAAAGATTGGCATGAAATGTTATCATTTTCTCTTCATGGTTATCGCCCTACAGCACGAACATCAACAGGGGCAACCCCCTTCTCTCTTGTATACGGTATGGAAGCCGTCTTACCCATCGAGGTTCAGATACCCTCAACCAGAGTCCTCCAGGAGGCAGAATTAGGTGAAGATGATTGGGTTCAGACACGGCTTGACCAGATCAACTTGATTGATGAGAAACGACTCGCGTCCATCTGCCACAGATAGATTTATCAGAAACGAATGATCAGAGCATTTAACAAGAAGGTCAAGCACCGAGTCTACCAAGTTGGTGACCTAGTAGTCAAGCGCATCATTCTCCCACAAGGTGATCGAGGGCAAATGGACTCCCACCACGAGGGACCGTTTGTAGTCAAGGCGGTATTTTCCGGAGACTATGATACTTAGCACCATGGATGGTGAAGACTTCCACACCCTATGAGCGAGACATAGTCAAAAATACTACGCATGAAGAGACCCGCTAGGTCGGGCCTAGGAAAAATAAGGGCATCTGGCGAACCAAAAGGTTCGGGCAAAATAAAGGATATATACAAAACATGTACACTGCAAGTCGAAAACACGAAAAGCGGCTTGGGCAAAAGGGTATCGAGGTGAAAACCGAAAGGCGGTCTAGGCAAAAGTTAGGGATTCAAGCGTCGACTATGTCTCTTCGGATCACCTTCGGACTACTATCGGCATTCAAGATTCAAATGGCGAAGATCTACTCACTTTCTCTTGCAAGGAGATGAGATAGTCGAAATGTATGAGTACTAGCATAGTTGGAACTTAACGAGATTGTTTCCGCATAGCTTTTTACCTTTCTTGTGTACAAACTACTTGGCCATACGCCACATTTCAAATGAATGCAAGTTCTTTCTCTTTACAACTTTCACTGTTGTTGTTTGCAATAAGCCCAACGTTTGCTTTGAATGACTATACGCATTTGACAATAAGAATCTAATCACAAACATACGAAAAGTGAACATACAAAAGTACTTACTGGGCTCCGGGAATGGGACGACACGAAAGTCACCAAAACATTCCCCACGAGCATGATCCCCACAAAGGTGTCACTCACCACAAACCTCCCAGTGAGTATATGTTGGTCCCGAGCCGTGATCCCAAGCCGGATTACGTCAGTCTCCAAGAAGTAACATTTCGTCCCCGACCAAGATATTTATCCCCGGCGGACATCTCTCAGTCTTTTCTTTTTCCCCAGTATCGGACGAAACTTGGTCGATAGCGCCGGAGGAACCTACATCTTCATTCCCACCGGAGATTACAACGGGTTCTGACTCTTCCAACCCTCCCGGAACTATCAATTGCTCCGTGAGATCTACACTCTGAATCCCAGGGCGCCTCCTAAATTTCCTCGGGATCTACATGCAAGATCCCCAACAAATTGCCTCCCAGACTCTCCTCAGCAGGGTCTATGTATGAGATCTCCAACAACGAGCCTCTCAAATCTCTACCTTCCTCAACAATATCTAGGCCCAAGACTTGGTCGATAGTGCATCGGAGGAATCCGGATATCTTTCTTCTCCTTCAAGCGGGGACTTCCACCTACTCAATTCCCAGCGGAGGCGAAATCCTCAAACAGAACATCCGCATCTTCTTCAAGATGGATATGTTTTGAAATACCACAACATCTATCATTCATATACACTGTCATGCATCATACTTTGCATAAAACTAACCAATATTCTATCAAAGTTCCTCTTGTTTTCTCCAAAGCAGTGTGATCTCGACGCAAGCAGGTCGAGATTAAGCCCGAATCGGCGGAAAACTATCTGAAAGACCGCCCTTGGTTGTCCTCCGACGACTAGTCCAGGATTAAGCCCCGAATCGACGGGAAAACTATCCGAAAGACCTCCTCCGGTTATCCTCCGATGACAGGCAATGAATCAACACCCGACGCTCAACAGGGAAGATATCCCCATTTTGCCAACTACAACCTCCCTCAGAGTAATCCGCATGAAGATTTATTCTGATCCCTTATTATCAACAGCAACTACAGAGTCTAGCGTACGACTCAGTTGCCTTGGATGGCATCTTAAGCCCATCTCCGACTACTTATCAACAGTGCTTCACTTTCAGAATGTTGCATATATGGTTAAAATTCAATGCAAACCAGTAACTTCATTCAAAAAAATGAGCACGAAGTCTAACGTAGGACTACCTCCAGATGGCATCTTAAGCCCATCTCCATGATCCTTCGAGCAGTCTGAGCCTAACGTGCGGCTCACTTCCCCATCGATCTTTCGGATGGCATCTTAAGCCCATCTCCGTCAATTCTCCTATCAACATTCTCGAGTCTAGCGTCGACTCATCCTCGGTGAAGCATCAAATGGCATCTATAAGCCCATTCCCGCATCATCCACCAACAGCGAGTGCAAATTTTCAGGTGTACTCGAGTGTTCAATCATCTTCTACCTCCAGGTCACAAAAGACAAGCATGTCAATCTAACCCTCCAGTACAAGAAGATTGAACAGGGGCAGCTGTCATACCCCAAAATTTGCCCTCCATCTACTCAAGAGATTTCATACATCCATACTCAAGGATTCCTCAAGAGTTGATCAGACAAACTCTCTCCTAGACAATCAACCCAAATTAGGGTTTGGTATCTCTCAAGTCAAGATGAACTTCCAACATCTCCAATAGCCTTCATGCCTCCTCATATGCTTCAAAGATTCTCCATGTCAAGTTTCAAGCCTCACAAGTCAAGTTTCCTCAGACAATTGCTCAGATGGTTGAAAATCAGTTGTATTGGACAAAAAGTCAACTGCGGTCAACATACAGTCAAACTTCATAATTTTTGGTCAACATCCTCATTTTGAAGTTACATTCATCATTTGATCAAGGGTTGATCATGATTCATCAAGAAAACTCAAGATTTGCTCAAAAGTCAAACTTTCTAAATTAGGGTTTCTAGGTGAAAAGTCAACTAAACTTTGACTGATCATAACATTCTCATACTTTCTCAGAAATTTTTCCACCACCTCTTGTTTTGAAGGAAATTCAATTCTCTACAACTTCATGTCTCACAAGAATGTCCAAAAAATGCTTCATTTGAGAGGTATAGCTCAAAACATTACAACAGGTCATTTTCAAAGTCAACAAAAAAGTCAACTTTTTGCTTTGAAGATATATTGAGCATGGTAACTCCAATTGAGATGAGACCAAAAAGGTTGGTTAGAGGATTCTTAGAGCTTTCCAAAAAGTCCAAGAACACTCAAAAATTTGGAAAATTGAGCAAGTTACACCATTCACAAGTTGGGCAATTTTGAAAGAATGCACAAAGAAAGATACTTCCAAAAATCAAATCTTTTGCAAATGGGCTTGCTTTTTCTTCATCCAAACTTATTTCTCATACAATTAGGAATATCCAAGCCCAATGCCACGAATTTTTGATTTATTTTTCTATTTAATTTGTAATTTATTCATTTAAATGCAAATTAAATTTAAAAATAAATTATAAAATCAAAATTAATTGAAAGATTGATTTTATTCTTTCCTTAAGACCCAAGCAATTCATTAAAAGCCAGCAATTTCGAAATTGGATCAAAAATGGCAAGATTGGATTGGAATTGATCAAGTTTTGAAAATTTGATTTTTATGAAAAAATCAAATTTGATTATCATTGAATGGTGATTGATTCTTGCCAATAATGATCCCAAATCCATCCAGTACTTATACCTGATGCATACCACATGAAAGAAAACGGAAAAATTGCTCCAGAAACCCTAACCTAAACTCAAAAAACCGTGACATTCAAGCTATTGGTAACCCTAGCTCTGGCCGTTCTCAGTCAATTTTGAGGATTCCATTGCATTCCTTGAGGTCCTTAGAGTCGATCCAGACTCTTATATCACTCAAAACCATCAAGAATCCAGCAAATACGATTTCGGTTTGTTCATCCTTTTCCAAAATCGATTTTCAGTTTTCATGCATTGTTAACAAGTTTTGATGTTTGTTTTGTGTTTAGAATGAAGCTTGCAAACTTTCTGGATGGTTTAATTGTATTTCTATGGCCTAAAACACGAATCACCATGATTAGGGTTTGCCTGCACGAATTGGGAACTCACAAAATACGAAAAATTGGACCATAAGACCATTGCTATTGCATTCAGAACGTGGTTTCCAATCGATTCATGTATTCCTAATGAATTTATATTATGTGTATGAGCTTTTTGAAAAATGCAGGGGTTATAGCGTCGCACTGAGGCCGACGCTATATTTTCAAATTTTCAAAACGAAGAAGATGAGGTTTGGCGCGGGGACGATGAAGCCAGGGCGTGACACATGTTTTTCTTCCATTCGCTCCGATTTCTAAACAGTAGTGCACTCCAGTTCAGTTGGCAAGGCTGTGCGTTTGCTACCCAGGGGTCATCAGTTCGAATCCCAGCCTTGACACCTTATTTTTACAAGTTTGCAAAACCTCATATTTTCTTATTTTTTTTATTTTATTTCATTCAATATTTTCATGCTATTTTAATTAATTTCCACATTTTATTTATGCATTAAAAAATCATCAAAATACTTTTTTCCTTTTGCATTTGTTTTCTAAAAATCTTTATTTAATTTAATAAATTAAAAAACATATTTTTGCATGCATATTTATTTTTATTTATAATTTTGCATTTTAATTACTTTTAATTCATTTTTAATTATTAAATTGCATCCAAAAAATCCCAAAAAATTATTTTAGTATATTTACATTATTTCCAGCATGTCATATTTTTTCCAATTAAAAATTTGCATTTTTTCTAACATTTTCTCTTATTTCGACTTCATCATATTTTCCGATTTCTCATTCGTTTCACAGGTTAATCCGATTCAGACGATTCTTCCGTTTTCATTTTATTTTTTCAAATAATGTAACTGTATATGGGATGTAATAGTTTAATTTAGGATTTTATTTTCCGCATTTTAAATTATGTATCTGCCCCAAAGCCTTGTAATAGCGTAGGACATTTACCTTTCCGCACTTTACATTCCGCATTTTAATTTCCGCACCCTATAAATTGCTAGTAATTAGGCGTGTATGGCAAGACTAAAATTGAACATAGCCCACTAATTTTCAAGATAACATATTCAAATCGACACACTTCTTTCACACACGCACCTTAGGGTAATTCTCTCGTTGCCTTTGAATTCAAAATGGTCATGTCCCTCGAGCGTAGAGGTATTCTAGCACCGTTGCCTTCCAAACAAATCATCATAGTCCCTTCGATACAAAGATCATAAGACCCACGATGTCGCCTCCGAATACATGATCTTGACCCTCGATTGGCCTACGAAAATGATGATAGTCCTTGAATGTGCTAGGATACTTCCTACAAGTTGCTTTCTATGACCATCGATGTCCCTTCGAATGTCCCGCTTACATCCAACGAATGGAGCTACCTACTAACTAATGGTATGGCTAGCACTATTCTAAAGGAATGTAGAAGTACAACAAAGCGACCAATTCGAGTGGGTAAATAAGTCTTTTAGTTGCTTGCTCTATCAAATACTTTTCACACCACACACTTTTTCAAAGTTCAAATTCTTTTCAAAACAAAAACATTTCCGAACACTTTGTATACACTCCTACATGAGTCATTACCAAGTCAAAGCGAAATGCCTTTTTTTTCAAAACATCTTTGTCAAACACACAGAAAGCAATTTTAAAAAGTGATCTAGAGCAACTAAGAGCCCGTAGATAACTACGGATGAAAAGGGGTGCTAATACCTTCCTTTTCATAACCATTCTCCGAGAATCTAACGAAGGTCTTTTTCAGTTACTTTTACCTTCCCTTAATTGGATAAAAATAAAAGTCGGTGGCGACTCTTGCTATCCGCACATTTGGATACAAAAATCCTACAAAGTCAGTTCACCGTATTACAGTATCTGATTGAACTATGACGTAGTACTTTTCCAAATACGTTTTGTTGTCATGTCAAGTATGATCAGCATGCATATGACATTCATGACATTCATTATTCATACATTATCACATCATTAATGCATTTTTTTATCATTTTTCAATGTTTGCTTCAATATCACTTGTTTAGGTTGCATTTATTCCCGAAAACAAGTATGGGCATATCATCTCTTCATTAGACTATCATCCCTAAGTAGAAAGAATACATTCTTTCTCCAGTTCCACAATGGAGTTCGTTCCTCATTCGATCTAGAGTCTTATTTGAGTGCTTCTTTCAAGTTCATTCCTGGATAGAACCTTGTCTCCAACCAATTCAGGTATAGATTTCACAAAAATCTACCTGCAAGCAATAAGAAATAGCCTCGTCATACGAGCCGCTTATTTCCTTTTCATCTTTGAACTTATCATAAAATAATTGTTCTTCCTGACAAGTCCAATCATGAAAGTTCAAGAAATCGCCACAGTTGCCTTTCACTCTGAGAAACCTGTATCTTTACAATCAAAACACCCGCATCTTCTCAAAAAGATTCCTGGCATGATTGCAATTGGGAAAATAGAAGCTCTTTTGACATTTCTTTCCATTACTGTTTGTAATTCACAAGGCTGAATAATTAGTAAAATTTTCTCAAGAATTACCTTGTTATAGTTATCACTTTGCTGATAATTGGTAATATCTTCAGAACTCATACCATTTACCATGTCTATCACAATGCTGATAATCGGTAAATGAGTCTTCATTTCAAATTACCATAAACTAGCACTAGGCTGATAATTGGTAATATCATCTTTAATTACCTTGAACATTGTCACAAGGCTGGAAGAAGGTAATCTTCTCGTTTCCCAAAGCGAAACAGATATTCACTTCCTTTGTCAATCTTTTTCCCAGTGAAACATATACTTGTTTCTCAACAAACAAGATTCTCTTTTTTAGGAAATTTTTAGATATCCTCACAAATGTTTTTTTCCCCAAGCATGTCACCCTTTGGTACTTCCTTGGTAAACTTCTTATAATCACTTTGCATCATTTGCATTTTTTGGTATCTTAGGTCCAAAATTTGCGTATTCTGATATTTAAGTCTCTTCACACCTATCTAAACAAAGATTTTCATCTTCATATCTTAGGTTGAGGAAACTTTAATAGGGCCATCTGTCATACCCAATTTTTGACCTAAGATACCATCTCATATCATTCACATATGCATCATTGCATCACTGACAACTTCAGAACAATTAAGCTTGTGTGTGCTCCTTGAGCCAAATTAGGGTTTTGAATCAAAATCTTTCATCTGTTCAAGATATGATAAATTAGGGTTTGAGTCTTCACTCACCTCAATTGATCTATCTTCATCAATCATCAACATTTGATCTTCAAATTCTCATCATTTCCTCAAGATCTATCTTGAATCGACCAAATTAGGTTTTTGATTGAGAATGGTGTATCAATGACTTTTTGCTCAATGAATGACCTAATTGTTTGGAGAATGTTCTCAAAATCATCAATGCAATATCTTGACCTAATTTCTTGATCCAAAACAACTCAAATGCCATGTGTAACGCCCTGTTTTAATTAATATTATGTTAAATTAATATTTTCGAATTACCGATCGATATTTATTTTGCGACGAGAATGTTTATGTTAATTAATATATCTATTAATATATTTGACGACGTTTCGTTAGGATCCGATATTTAATTTCCCAGAATTATTTGAATGAATGGAATTAATGATATAAATAGATGCTATTCGTGTTTTAAGAATAGATAGGGGGTGAGGAGTAATTTTGTAGAGTTGGGGTTTACACCCTTGGATAGTAAGAGTACACCCTTATAAAACCAATTTTCCTCATTTTCTTTCCATTCATAAAACACTTCTCCTTGTTTTCTTTCCATTCATACATGCCAAAACCAAACATAGAAACTTAGGCTTGCTAGTAGAAAAACAACTTATAAAATCAATTTTATTTCCCATTCTTTCCATTCTTACAAACCAAAGCCAAACTTGGTCTAAGAGAGAAGAAGAGAGGGTTTAGGGAGAAGAAGAGGAAGAGGAGAAGGAGAGGAAGATCATGAGCAAGCTTGTGGATTGAGCTTTGTAGAATCATCATGGATCATCCAAACTAGAGGTAAGGGGTTTGATTCTTCATCTCATATTGTTAGGTTTTGATGTTTATGTTTTGGATTTGGGGGAAAATTGATAGGTTGATTTATGGGTTGTGTGTTTGATTGTTTGATTTAAATCGATTAGGAAAGTTGAATTAGGTTTAGGGATTATGAGGTTGATGATGATTAGAATCAATGGGAATGGTAAAGTGAGGTTGTGAGTGTTAAAAATGGAGTTTTCACGCAGGCCAATCAACACGGGCCGTGTTGATTCACACAGGCACCCGTGTTGACCTATTGTAGAGGGAAGAGTTGTTGACAGGACAATCAACACGGTTTAATTGAATCGGATTTCGTTTTAGTGGATTTAAGACACGTATGGACAATCTGATTCCGATGTTGACGGTTAGGAGTAATGTCGGTTATTAGGGATGGCTTTTGCGACGATGGTAGGCGTTTGGCTATCTTTTCGTATTTAGAATTTAGTGAACGAATCGATAATGAGGTGGGGTGATTAAACATAATGTTTGCGACGACGTATTAGTTGGTGAATACTGGTTGATATGCGATGCGATGTTATATGTCTTTGTACATGATGATGTGATGATTATATTGATGTTGTTAATAAATGCTTCTGATTTGTGAATGCATAATTTTTGATGATAATGAATTAGTGGTGATGTTATGCATAATGCAAATATGAGGTGATGATATATTTATCTTGTTTTGGATACATTATGGCGATGTGGGCTTTATGCCAATTTTGATGAGCGATGATGATGTTTTTGTGTTGTGTTGTTTTATTGTTGAATCACATACATTGCATTGGCGACGATGGGCTTTTATGCCAAGCGACGAGGCTTTTATGCCAAGCGACGAGGCTTTTATGCGAAGTGTTCCTATTTATGGACAAAGCGATGGGTACCACATGCATAACATAGTCGTGTCTCATGGAGTCTGTTATGTTTATGTTTGAGTTGTTTGGCGTTGAGTTTTTAATTGATTGACGATGATTGAATTGCGATGATGTATGATGCTTTGTTTGGTGATGATCTTTATGATGAACATGAAACGAATATAACTTGATAATTTCATGATAACTAGGCGATGAATATAAATGGTGAGTTTTGTGATGATTTAATTTAGATGAAATGCTTAATGCAATTATGATGTGATGATATTTGTGACGATGGGCTTTTATGCCAAAAGCGACGATGGGCTTTAGCCAATTTGTGACGATTTGTTTATGTTAATCATGTTGTTAGCATTGTTTAATGTTGTTGGTTGATGTTGTTGTTTATGATTTCCGTGTTAATTAGCGATGTATTAGCTTGTGACGATTTCGTGGTGACGGAGGTTTACGTGTTGTTGTGATGATTTGTGCCGATGAGGCTAAGGTGATTAAGTATAGATTATACACTTTAGAATGACGATAAGAGTAAGTGAGGTTTGGATATGTGTTGAAATGCACTTATAACTTATATATATATATATATATTATCATGCCTTTAATTATATGTTTTGGAGTATCTCACCCTTTACTTGTTTTGCCGTTACCTTTATATTGGTAACGTGCAGGTTATGAAGATGGAGTATATAGCTGCTGTTAGTCGAGTCGGTGTCGCTCTGATACGTAGCACTCGGGGGGAAAATATTTATGTTGTCCTTGTTGTTGTTCTTTGGTTGGTTTCCTTTTGTGAATAAAAATCATAATTTATGAAAACATGATTTTGATGAGGAAGTTTAATAAAGGAGATGTTTTATTTTTATGAATCAATTTATGATTTGTGACGAGGCTATGTATCAGAGATTTATACTTTAAAGTAAATAGTTTAAAGTGAGTTGTTTTTGAAGGTGTGATGCCTCAGTATTAAATTTGTGAAAATTTAAATTACTCTGATTTTTGTATTTTAAACATTGGGTAATATTGGGGTGTTACACCATGATTGACCATCAGAGAAATTCTGAATCATCTATCAAAAAGTCAACTGTTTAAATCAGTCAAACTTTGACTTTTGGTCAACTTTTGAAATTTAAATTTTTTCAATCATCAAATCATTTCAAATTATCAATCATGATTATAAAAAATCAAAATGTGTCAAAAAAATCAACAAGAAGTCAAAACTTGAAAATTTTCTAACACTTAGAAAATATTTCAAGTGCTTTATCACTTTTTCATCATTTTCATGGTCATTTTTCACCTAGATCCATTTTGATTCAAGGAAAAATTTCAACATTAAAGTTTTAAATCTTGTTCCAAGTTTCCAAAATGTTCAAGAACTTGCAAAAAAAAATTGTGTTGCTAGGGTTGTGAAATTGAAACATAGAGGTCCATAACCATAATTTACAAGTCTTTTTTCCAAGTTTTTCAAGTCATTTTTGCAAAATTTTATTTTCTAGAAGCCTTGTCACCATAAGGGATAAGTTTTCATTCAAAAATATCCAAAGGAAATGATTGAATAAGGATATAATCACTTGAGTGATTTAACCATGGTTTAGAAAAGATTCCATGTGCATTTAATGTGAAGATTCCTTTCTTATTCCTTTAGCTCCAAGTTGCAAAATCATAAAGCTTATCTTTTCCTTGCTTACCAAACTTCCTTCCCTATAAATATAGGTCTTTTCTCACTTCCAAATCACACCAAAGCCTTCATAAACTTGCTTTCTCACTTCTTTCTTCATTTGCAAGTTTTCTCATTTTTAAAGAGGTTAGAAATCCAACTTCCAAATCTTGAAAGTTACAACCAAAGGTGTCATCCAAACTTCTTCTAAACATCAGTTAGAAGTTGTTCATCACTTTAAACCATCACAAAATAAGCCAAAAGTCAGTTTCCTCACAAAAACTCCATTGGTGCAAGTTTTGAGCCTTAACTTGTAAAATTAAAATCCACTTGTGCATTTTCCAAATTTCCACTTCAAACACCTTCCATGCATCATAAAAAGTGATCCAACCCTTTAATCCACATCTTTAACAACTTTATCATCATCCTCCATTCAAAGACCAGTCACTTGCAATTTGACTCAGGTAGGAGAATCCATTGAGCTTCGAAGCAAGCTAGGAGTTGGAACACACTCAAGAAGGTCCAAGGAAGCTAGCAATATCATTACTTTGCATCTGAAAGAACTCACACGAGTTCTGGGATTTTGTAGCAAGAGGTAAGTTTTCTAAAATCTGAGTCTCTTATACAAGCATTTTTGGTATCATTTTAATAGTTAGAAATGTAGATATCATATTGCCTAGGCTTTCTGAATCCTCAATTTCACTTAAAATCAATTGTGCCCATAGATTAGTTGAAATTTTCTGTTAGGGTTCATTTGGTACTTTCTGAAAATTCTCTCTAATCTTTGAGTCTTAGCTTAAATAAATTGCATGGTTGAAATCATGGTGAAATTCTGAGCAATTTAGCATTTTACATTTTTCAAATTGATCAAGAATCAAAGAAATTCAAATTTGGCTATGGAGTTTGTCTCGTTGAGGAAGATGAAGGCCATGGCGCCATCTGTCCAATTTTTGAATTCACATTTTAAATATATATGTTTTAACTTGTTTTATAACCGGATGAAATAGCCACCCCAGTGGGAGCCAGCATGCTCTTAAGTCTTTGCCATTCCATAGGTCCAGGGTTCAAAAAGCCCTGAGACCTTTTTATTTTTCATCTTTTTCCAACTTTCTCATTTTCAAACTATTTCCAAACTTTTCTTAACAAATAACTTTTTGAAAGCGTGTAAATAAAAAGCCACGCATGTGGCCCAGTGATTAATCTTTTCACCTTTGTGCTTAAGTTCATGAGTTCAACACTCCTTTGGACCAAAATCAATTTTTTATTACTTGTTTTCTTCATTTTTCTATCAAACTTCAACATTTTCAAAAACCAATCAAAACTTCTCATTTTGAGATGATTTTTTTCACAATTGTCATTTAATATATCTATTTTATGATTATGTCAAAAAAATCCGATACAAAGATAAGCCCTATTGGGCAACATACAAGAAAGAGACCTGGAAATCTCTAACAGACTCATATTGGGCTTCCAATACAAAGAATCAACTTCGCTAGGATAGAACCCTAAGAGTATGGTTTCCCGATGAAATCACTCTTAAAGATAAGCCATCCATACCCTATAGCCTCCTATTGGGATCACAATACAAGGACCCTCGATGTCCCTCGGAAAGCCTCCTCTTGGGCTCACAATATAAGGACCCTCGATGTCCCTCGGATAACCTCCTCTTGGGCTTACAATACAAGGACCCATAGGATTCTTAAAAGCATCCCCCAAATCAATAATAAAAAATTCTCCTTAGAGATAAGACATGAATTATCTCTATGGAAGAAGTATCTCAACTATAGCATCACATACAAATCAAACATTTTTTTCAAATCAAACACTTTTTCAAAACAAAACATCTTTCTTAACTGTAAGTGACAATGCTTGTACACTCAAGCAAAACGCTTATTGCTTACAATGAAAGATTTAATGTTTTTTCAAACATATTTCTTAACTTGTAAGTGGTAACGCTTGTACACTCAATTAAAATGCCCAATGCTTACAATGAAAGATTTAATAAATCAAATTTTCAAAAATGTACGTGATGAAATAGATTAGATACATTTTTCATTAAGATAACATTTTTCGTTGTCTCTTAATCTTTGCTTCCACTAGCACATAAGTGGGAACTACGATTACTCTGACTTTCTCAACCTCCTTTTGAGAATACGTAGGCACAAGGTCTCACCCTTGGCGAGCATACTTCTTTCTCCCTCAAACCAAAAAAACCATAGTTTCCCTTAGATTCGAGCTACAGATGCTCTGATTCCCGCTAAGGGATATGTATGCAGAGTATCTCGATGATCTTTGCAAGCATAATAATAATAAACAAACTAAGGTTCCTGCTTAACGTACCCTTCTTAAATCCCAAAGGAGAAATTTTCCCGAAATAGCATAGCAAATAAAACACACAAAAAAAACATAAAAAGGTTTCTATAGAAAACTATAGATATATAGGGTGCTAATGCCTTCCCTTTAGAACATGTAGATACCAGTTGAAGAGAAGAAGCTTTGGGTGCTGAACAAAGTTGTTTTGAATTTTTCTTTTTGGAACCTACTCCTGATCTAGAAGAGGAGGCATCTAGTTTGTGCTAGTTGATTAGGACACGATCAACAGATTATAAACTCCATGTGTCAGTTTATTTTTTACCAAGACTTATGGGAGTATAGAGGTTGAGCTCAATGCTCATATGAAGAACTCATAAAGGTATCTCCTCCAGACCCTTTATGTTTATGAGATGAGCCTATATCTTGAAGATCCTTCTGATCAAAGGAATCAGAATTATGGAATATTGATTGTGGCCATAGAAAATATCATATTTGAAGAGAAGTATTGTGATCCAACCATTGTGTTTAATGGGCCTAAGTATTATTGTGACTGCCCTCCATATGATGTCAGACATGAGGTTGTGGTATATTATTTTGAATGAGTATTGCTTTGAAGAATCAAGGGAAACAAACTTCATTGAAAAGTCTGTATATTTTAGTGTCATGCCTAAGTAAGTCTGTTCTAGAAACCTAGTAGAGGGAATCTCCTTTGTAAGTGCAGACAATGGCAACCATCACCTCAAAGTCAGACAAGAGGTATGAAGAAAAGCTTATTGAGATGTGGCTCATGTTATCCCCTGGTTATGTTGGTTGTATGATCCAAAAGATTGATCAATTGTGGTATTTTCTTATGCCCCCCCCCACATGTGTTAAGCATGAAAGAATGGATGATGTCAAATTAGATGTTGGAACATCATCTCAGTGTCCTCAGTCATGAAAGTGTTTATATTATCCAGAGCTAAGTTTAAAAGTCAAGCCACTAACCCAACCTGTATTGTTTTGTCTATCATTATTGGATGTATTGTCAAAGTTTCAGAAAGTATCACAAGTGTGATGAAGAAAGCTATTAGATTATCTAGTGTGAGTAGGTTATCATATCTGACTAACTGATAAGTACCTTGATGGGAAACTAAGTACTTATTAGGATGTAGCTTTAATGCTAAATACAGATACTCTGTCAGGAGCTGAGTAATTGTCTGATGTATTCATGCAAAATTATGAGTTGAATGTCATGAGTAAGAAACTGTTGGGTCTATATTAATCTTCACAATTTTAGGATGTGTGAAAGCATTATCTGGTGGTTGTATGAAGAGATGATTCTTTGTAGAATATGTGCATACAAATGATGACAAGTATCTTGATGGGAGCTGGATATTTGTGTGTTAGTTGTGTGCAAGTCTGAATTATAAATTCCTTATTCAGAATCAAGAGTGATGAAGTATAAGATGTGTAGAAAAGAATGCTCTATATGATTATAGTGTTGAAGATACCAGATGTTGAGAAACGGCAGATAAGATTCAGATTTATCTTATGAAGACGTATCTATGGTCATACGCGTAGTTGAAAATATGGTTTCTTCTATTACAAGTAACAAAATGTGGAAATCTGAACCTTGTGTAACAAGAAAACAAAGGATTCTTATTTTGGAACATGTGGGAAATTCCAAATCAATGATGCTTATTATATTGAGAGGGCCTTAACCAGCGAGTTTGAAGTGAAGGGCTCGACATGGTTTTCAATGAAGATGGTGATATTTTGGAAAGCTTCACTTTTTGAAGCTGAGAGGAGAACATCAAAAAGTCAAGTTGCTATTGAGGGGGAGAGATCATTTTATGCCACAAATAACAGGGGTGAAGAGAAGTTTTTACTTTTATGAATGGGAGTATCCTGAGAATGAAATTAGATTTGAAGTTATGAAGGAGAAGCTGACAAATAATTGTGATCTCAAAACCAAGGAAAATAAGTTATGTAGTAGTGTTGTGGATGTCCCCTATGATGTTGGAACATCAATATTCTTGTGAGTCTCAGTATTCTAATTTCAGTGGCCGGTATATCTATTATGAAGAAATGCTAAAAAAAGTAGTATACTCAGTCAATACATAACTATTGTTTTGTTAAAAAGGAAATTCTTTTGTTGAATAGTCTAAATATTGAGAATCATGAAAATGTAGAAGTGATAAGTGCCTTTGCAAAATTATCTCATGTTACTAAATCCATGAGAAGGAATATGGTCAAAGAAACATGCTATGATATCTCAAAATGAAACAGTCTATATTGGTGAGAGAAGAGGTAGTAATAACATGTACCTGCATAATTTACCAAGCTGAGGTAACCTATGCATTTATAGAAACTAACTCCATCAAACAGAAACTCCCAGAAACTATTAAAAATAGCCAGAGTTAGTTTTGGATGGTACACATTAGTTTTTGGTGTAGTCCTTCAACCGAAATTTTCGTCACCTTGACCAAGGCCCAAAATTTGTTGTTTCCTAAGCATCATATGGCCTATTTATAGAGGACTCCCCTACCTCCAATGTCAAGTAAGTAATTGTTGTCTTCACCATCATGAGCTTTGGTCGAATTTGGGCTTCTTGTGCCTGGATCTGGTTTTGTTAAGGATTCCATTGCCAAATTTTAGCTAAAAACTGATAGAAGTTGTATCACTCAGAAATTGAAACAAGAGAGAGTGAGATTATATCTAAGTCACAGAGTCCAAACAGACCTTACCTAAATGTCAATCAGGTTTCATCCTGAAATTAAAGTTTTTTTGTGACTTGTGATCTGAGTTATGAACACAGTTATGACCTGTGTTATGAATTACATGGAGAAATTTCAGCATACCTTCTTAAATTTTTATAATGCTAATTAGGGGGTAGTCTATCTCCCAATCTATCACCGAGTCTCTTCCTTCTCCTACCTTTCTTGTCTGGTGTTAGTTCAATGGAAAAAAGAAGATGTCAAATGGGATGTTCAGACATTACCTGCAACTCAAGATCTATAGTTGTGTGCAGAAGACAAGGGATGTTTGTAATGAAGAAGTTTTAATTATTAATTGTAATTTTTGCTGCTGCTTTTAATGAATGTTTGATTATAATTATTTGTTTTAGCCAAAATTTACCAAAGGGGGAGATTGTAAGTTCCTTGTTTTTAAGGATTGGCATTAATTTTAATAAAAAAAATAATAGCAACAACAATGTTATGTAGAATAGGATGTTAAAACTTAAAATGAACATGTAATCCTATTGGAATGCCTAAACATGTTATGTTGAATTAAATCAACAACTGGAACAACATGTTGAAGGAGATGTCATGACATCAGACATCTAACATCAAACCTACTGAACTGTTAAAGTAGTTACATTTCTGTTTTGAGTTATGCAGAATATTTTGGGAATATTATGCATCATAGGTGGCGTATTCATGAAGGAATATGTGAAGGTCCAAAAGATTCAATCAAAAGATGAAGAGAAAAATCATGAAACCAATGATTGAAGACCTTACTTGTAGCAGAAGTTTTCTGCAGTTTGTTATGCAGTTTGTTATAGCTGATACACTGTTGTTTGAAGCCCAAATCCAGTTTGGGATCAAGGTTATAAATAAGGAGTTTATAACCTAGTTTAGGCAGCTAGCCAAATTTAGTAAGGATGTAATCATTAGGGTTAGTCGTATGTGAACTTCCCGATCTGTCGGATGGTCACTAAGTTTATCTCAAAGCCCGTAGGCAAAGAGGAATGTTGTTCTCACTCAGAATATGTGAAGCAATGAGTTGAGTTATTGTTCTTGGAGGAAGATGTGAAGCAACTCTAAGGTGTGTTCTAAGTTAAAAGCAATTTTCTTTAAGTCTTAGATAGTTTGTGACAGAAGTGTAGCATCTGATCATGTGTGTTTGAAGGGTGTGGTCAAGTATTTGTTATTGTTATAATCACCGCATGTGATTGAGGGGGAGTGAGAGGGGTTTCTCATATCTAAGCACTATAAGAAATCTGACATTTACCAACGGCAAAAATACGTTGGTAAAGGTAGAAAAACCTATACCAACGAATATTTGTTTCCATCAACTATAATTTCCTATACCAACGGCAAATTGTCGTCCTAATATCTTATACCAACGAAGATTTTCAGGTGATGGTCAAAATATACAGGCTATACCAACGGCTAATTACACTATTTACCAATACCTATTTCCGTTGGTATATGACGAATTTAGCCGTTGGTATACATAATTTTTTTTACAAATATTTATTTCTATAATTAATATTTTTTAATAATTAAATTTTAACAATACTTTCTATATGAACCACACAATACAAAGCAACACAAAATAAATTTTTAATTATATTGTCAAAATAGTATGTCTTACAAATATATTCAACTATATAATAACAACCACCATAGTAGGTGCTACAACAAAAAAACAACATCTCTAAGGACTTCCAGCTGATCTGCTACAAAAAAAAAAACAACATCTCTAAGAACTTCCAGCTGATCTTGATCTTCCAAACTCTTGTGCTCCCCTTGGCCAAAGTTTCTGCTATATCCTACAATCCATACACAAACTAAGCATAAGCTACCACGTGTTTTAGACTTCAGAAGAAATAGTTTCATTAACATGTAAGCATTAGAAAGACATATACACGTAAAATGAAAATAAAGACAATAGTAGTGATTTTGATATAGTTGATGATATTTTATTATCACTGCAACCTAAATCTTAGTGGCTTGGAAACAAAATTTAGGCCTTCCTTGAATTGAGTAAATGGACACTTGCATTACTATGAGTTATTTGTATCGTGGTGAAGCTATTTCACCATTGACGAAGAAAATAACAAGAAATGAAAGAAAGAAGAAGGAAGAAGACTATGAGCAAAAGAATAATGGCTTGTTATTTTAACACGTGTGATAGTCTTGTCCATATATAGTGTGTTGCTATCACTTAACAACCAATTAAAAATGTAACTAATTGACTAAAGATAGCTATACTAATAAAGCTCTTTATCCACAGAATTCCAATAAATCTATTTCATATAGTTATAGTCTTAACATCCCCTCTCAAGCTAAGCATAGTGAATGTTGATCATGCCAAGCTTGGAAATGAACTTGTTGAAAGTTGAAGTGGATAAAGCTTTGGTTAGGAAATTAGCTAGTTGTTCATGAGTTGAAATTGGTAGAAGCCGAAGTAAGCCTTGCTGCAGTTTTTCACGGACTAAATGACAGTCAATCTCAAGGTGTTTGGTTCATTCGTGAAATACCGGATTGAGTGCAATATGCCTTGTACTTTGGCTGTCATAGTACAGGACAGGGAGTTTGGTACATGTGATGTGCAATTCCTTCATGAGAGCTATCAACCAATGAAATTCACATGTAGCAAAAGATAGTGCCCGATACTCTGCCTCTGAAGATGATCTGGAAATAGTATCTTGCTTCTTCGCACGCCATGATATAAGAGAAGTTCCAAGGAAAAAATAATAGCCCAAAATAAACTTTCTTAAATCAATACACCCTGCCCAATCAGAATCTGAGAAGCCAAGAAGTTGCAATTCAGTATTCCTACGAAACAGAATTCCTCTACCAGGGCTATTCTTCAAGTAGCGTATGACTTTGCAAGCAGCATGGTAGTGTGCCATTGTTCGATTGTGAAGAAACTAGCTGAGTTGTTGTGTGGCAGATGTAATGTCTCGACGTGTTGTATTAAGGTACAGCAAGTGACCTATTAAACGCCTATAAGATCCAATGTCTTCAAAAGCTTTGCCACTATCAGCATGTAGCTTGACAGATGGATCGAGAGGTGTGGGAGCTGGTTTAGATCCAAGCATACCAGATTCCCGCAAGAGATCCAAACAATATTTTCGCTGTGATAAAAAGATGCCTGCCTTTGAGTGAGCAACCTCGAGGCCAAGAAAATACTTTAATATTCCCAGGTCTTTGATATTAAACGTTTCATCTAGAATGAGCTTGATACAATCAAATTCAGACATAGAAGTGTCAGCTAAGATTATGTCATCAACATATACTAAAATGGCTATGAAATATGCATCAGTTTTCAAAGTAAAGAGGGAATAATCAGAAGCAGATTGAGTGTACCCTTGGTGCAGTAAAAGAGCAGTTAACTTTTCATACCATTTGCGACTTGCTTGCTTCAAACCATATAAACTCTTTTGAAGTTTACATACCTATTTAGGTTTGTGACATGGAACACCTTCAGGTATGGTCATGTACACGTCTTCTTTCAATTCCCCATGTAAGAATGCGTTGTTTACGTCAAGTTGGTGTAAGAACCAATTGTTGATAGCTGCAGTCGCAACGAGAGTTCTGATAGTTGTAAGCTTTTCTACTGGTGAAAACGTGTCCAAAAAAAATAAGTCCTTCGATTTGATTGTAGCCTTTGGCCACAAGTCGCGCTTTATACCTTTCTATCGTGCCATCTGCTCTATGCTTCACTTTGAACACCCATTTGTTACAAATTGGTTTGACTTGTGGTGGAAAATCAACTATATTCCAAGTTCTGTTCTTGTCTAATGCATCTAATTCAGTCTTCATGGCTTTGGTCCAATGTTCAGATAGACATGCTTCTTTGTAAGTCTTTGGTTCATGAATGAGAGTGATATTGGATGCAAAAGCACAATGAGATGTAGGCAGAAAATGTAATGAATCATAATTTGAAATTGGATAAATAACTTTGGATGTACCTAATGATGACTTGACTGCTGATGCATCAGATGTATTGCACACATAGTGTGAGAGATAATGGGGTGTTTGTTTGGTTCTAACAGGTCTAGACTGAGTGTTGCAATTTTCAGTATCAGGAATGTGTTGGATGTCATGGTTCTCATCATTATTTTCTACAGTTTCAGGGTCAATGTTAGAATGATATAATGTTTCATTGGCTATGGTATTGTGATGGTCATGTTCTTTAATAGTAGGTTCAATATTTTGTGATGAAACATGTATGACAGGGTCATGTTGAGATGAGTTAGTGGATTCTTTGTGAAGGTGATAGTCCCAGTTAATAGAATTGTTATTTGAATAGGGAAATATGTGTTCATGGTGTATAACATTTCTAGAGACAAGAATGATATGACTATTAATATCATAGAGTACCACACCCTTCATTCCATTCTTGTATCCTAAGAAAACACATTTTTGAGCTCTTGACTCAAGTTTTGATCTATGCACATTTAAGGTGGATGCAAAAGCTAAAGATCCAAACACTTTGAGACTATGCATATTTGGATGCTCATTATGCAGTATGAAATGAGGAGAAAGATTATTTAAAATTTGGGTAGGGAGTTTATTTATAATGAAGTCGCATGTAAAATAGCATATGACTAAAATTTCTTGGGAAGTTTTCACTAAAAGAGAAGGGATCTTCCAACATTTAATAAATGTTGATGTTTCCTCTCCACTCTACCATTTTGTTGTGGAGATTCAACAAAACTGGTCTGATGAATGATTCGCTTAGATGCATAAAATTCAGGAATGTTAAATTCAACACCATTATCAGTTCTGATAATTTTGACAAAAAGCTGATGTTGATTTTCTATGAAACTGACAAAATTTAAGACATGCTGTCTAGCTTCAGACTTAGCTTTCATTAAAGTTATCCATGTGAATCTACTACAATCATCAACAGCAGTTAAAAAATATGAATGACCATGCAAGGATTGGACAGCAAGAGGTCCCCAAATATCAAAATGAATTAATTCATAAGGATGAGCAAGTCTATTATTGATAACAGTATAGGAAAGTTTTCTTTGTCTAGCATAACAACATACATCACAAACATATTTATGGTTAACTATGATGAAGGGAAATTGGGAATGTAAGTACAAGAGTCTGTTATTGGATAAGTGTCCTAATCTAAAATGCCATAAGGCTTTTTCGGGTAAGGTGATTGTGGCTGCTATAGCAGGTGAAGCATTATCTGATAGAACTATTACTACTACTATGCATGCAATGAGATGTGTTACCTGTTGATAGATGACCAACAACAACTTGATTAGAAGAAGCATGTCTTGAAGATTGGCCAATGCTGGACTTCTGAATTAGCTCCATTAGAGTATTGAATTGACCTTGAGTCATAGGTGAATTGTCACTTTTTATGTCAGCACCATTAGAAGAAGATCCATCATCATTACCCTCTGATGCAACATTGTTAGTTGAATTCTGAAACCGCTTCTGCATATGTGGTGGAACACCATATTTCTTGAAGCAATTTTCAACAGTGTGATTGGTCTTGCCACAGAAAGTACAAACACGAGCTCCATGCCTAAATGCATTGTTTCTTGCACCAAATTTCTTGGAATCAACAGCATTAATCAGAGTATGGGACTCATCATTGGGAACAAGAAGATGGAGTTGTCGCTCATGTTGAATAACCATGGAGAATATCTTATTCATATTAGGCAAAGGATCCATTAACAATATTTGGGACTTAACAACAGCAAATTGGTCATTCAAACAAGTCAAGAATCTGATAACTTGCATCAATTGATGGTTGGATCTTGCACTTTGCATAGCTTCACATGAGCACTTGATGCGACATGTGCAAGTTGGTAACGGCAAATACAAATCTAATTCTTCCCAAAGAATTTTAAGTTCAGAAAAGAAATCAGTTACCGATTTGGTTTCTTGCTTGAGGTTGTATATTTCTTATTGTAGCTCAGAAATACGAATGAGATCTCCCTGAGAGAACCTTTCTTTCAAATCATTCCATACATCAAGCGCATTCTCCAAGAAGACGATGGACTAGGAAATGGAATCTGAAACTGAAATCATGATCCAATAATGTACTAACATGTTGTAGCGATTCCAAGCACGCAAGGATGGATTGAAAGAATCAATGGGAGCAGGAAGAGATCCATCAATGAACTCAATCTTCATTTTTCCACCGAGCGCCCTCTTCATGCTTCGAGCCCATGAATGATAGTTAGAAACAGTAATCTTAGGGAAAACCATAACCGAACCGGGGCCATCACTGGGATGAACGAAGTAGGGTGAAGTTTGATCCAAAGTTGGATCTAGAGGTAAAGCTCGAGGAGGAGCCATGGATGCAGAGAGAAGAACGCACTAGTTAAAACTTCAATTGAAAAGCAGCGGAAGAAGGATCGAATTGGCGAATGATACCATATTGTGGTGAAACTATTTCACCATTGAAGAAGAAAATAACAAGAAACGAAAGAAGGAAGAAGGAAGAAGATTATGAGAAAAAGCATAATGGCTTGTTATTTTAACACGTGTGATAGCCTTGTCCATATATAGTGTGTTGCTATCACGTAACAACCAATCAAAAATGTAACTAACAGACTAAAGATAGCTATACTAATAAAGCTCCTTATCCACAGGATTCCAATAAATCTTTTTCATATAGCTATAATCTTAACAAGTTGAAAATGTTGTTTCAATCGAATGTATCACTCACATGTCACTAAATTAAGCAATGTCCTTATAATTCATTTGAGCTACCTACTTATTATGTTCTAATTTAAGCTATTTTGCAAATATCGATAATCACTTACCTGTCCGTCAAAATAAGCAACCAAAACCGATGACCCTGGAGATTGTGTTTTAGCAGCACTTATGATAAGAACATCTGCAGGTTTTATTGTTGAAATGTTCTCCAAGAAAACCCATAACTAGTAAAGTGAATTATAGCCTTCCATATGGAAAAGGAATAAGACTAACCAAAGTTGTCTTTTCCATTTCACTTTCATTAACCGAGTCATCCACGAGTTCCTATAGTTCCTTTTATCCACTTGGACACATCCCAACAAAGTCCACACAACATGTGCAAAATAATTCAAGAATCCCTATGTTAGCTAGTAATTTTGATGAGCTATTTGGTTTGAAGAAATTCACTTTATGTTATTTGGATGATGGTTCGAATTAAGTCTAGAGATGAACGATTTAGCTAACAAGTAAGGAGATTTGAAGAAGATATATAGTTGTTGAAGATTTAGAGTTTTAAACTCTAAAGATGCTTCGATTACGAATAAGGAATTGTTGTTAGGAATTTTAGAGTTTGTTTATAGGAATTTTGAATGGTTCGTTCTGTTAGAAGCTTAGAGGGTTCGAATTATACGCTTAAGTGGTCCAGCGAAATATTTTTGAAATTCAAACGAAAGATTTGAATTGATCAAATTTGTTATAAGTTCGAAATTGAAATAAAGGCTCCATTTCATCAGAGGACGCGTGGAAGCCACTGGTTGTAGAAGACATGCAATCTTCGAACATGGCGTAATTCTAGAGTAATACCGTTAGGGTCAAAATAGTATAAATAGGAAGTTTTAGTGTTAGAATTTCGTGCGTTCACTATTGTACAAAAAAATCTTATATACTCAAATTTTCATGCAGTAAAGGAAACGAGTTGCAGAAATCATGTACGTATGGAAGAACCATTATTATCATTTTTACAGTTTAAATTGAAGTCTTTTGTCTTTATTTTATCTTTACATTCTAATTCCTTTTCAATCACTTCGCTTTAAATTATTCGTTTATCGTTTAGTCAAAACTTTCTTTTCTTTTCTAGAAACCTTTATCTTCATGTCAAGTCTTTTACATTTTATTCATAGATTATCCAATTTATTTTACCATGTCTTTATTTACATTCTAAGTTTTTTCCCTTCGAAGTCAACTGCAAATTTTAAACTTTATTTTGTTAATGCTTTTACATTTCGTTCTGTAATTTACTAGTGTCAAATGAAACCATAGGATTCATTATAAGATCCTTGTTTTGTATCTTTAAAGATCCAAATCCATAAATAAAAAGTGAAATATGAACATGAAACTTAATTCAAACATTAAATACTATGACACATGTCCTAGGATCAATCTAGTTGATCCTGTAAGTAACCAAAATCAGTAATTTGGAGGACTAGCGGATGTTTACGAGAAATCACCGTAAACAAATTGGCACACCCAGTGGGACGGTTTCATCAGTTAAATTTCTGTTTTAAAATTCGTTAGAAATCTTTTAATATCTCTTGAGTCTAAAGTTTCGTTGCGTTACATGAACCTTAGAAGTGGAAATAACTGATAGTAACTAACAAATACACAGAAGAAAACATACTAAAAGAATGGTTAACAAAACTAACCAATATGGGTGACAAAATCCCCCACAAGAAACTGGCACAGTCGTCTTGATTTTGACTGATGCATCTAGTGCAATCCCAATTTCGCAAGCCATACCAGTGTCCACAAACACTGCAGCCATGGGTAATATGGGTAGTTCGAATTCAGTACCTACAAGCACGATGGAGATGCCAACAAATATGTCATCAACACCTATCTTATCAAACGTAGGAACCCAAGCCCAACAATATTCAACCTCAATAAGGCCTCCAAGTTTCGATGCCTTTAGACCTAGAAATCCCCAATACAGAATGCCAACTTCATTTATAGAAGAATTGCACAATACGTCAACCTCTTCCCTAATCCAAGGGTCTGGTTCTGGAATGAATCATTTAGGCCCCAATACCCAAAGTTTGGGAAATTACACCCAAATGCCCTACCCTTACAACAAATAGTCAGGTAGCATTTAGGCAACAGATGGATGATAGAAACCATAATATGATAGGATTCCTAGCCCGCGAAATGAATTCAATCTTTTCTCCTTTAATACAAAACATTAATAGAACTAACTAGGAAAATCCAGTGCAACTGGCACGAATAGCATATTTCTTTGGCGCCCCTGATGCACCTACAAGACGTAGGCAGGATCAAACAATAGTTCAAAATGAAGAACCCACCATTGAATATAACCAAGACACCTACAATTCAGTGTCTATACAATTCATTGTAATGTTGTATCTGTACTTCCATATGAATATAACCAAGACACTAAAATAGATGAAACTGAAGAAAATGAAGAGGCGAAGATGACACACAGACCTGTGTGTTATTATGTCATGAATAATGGAGCGGTCGATGAAAAAAAAGCTTTCTTTGAAAGACCATACCAAAGGATGAAGAATCATCTGAAACCATTGTTCATTAGAGCAAAGGTGGAACAAGTAGGGATAAACAAAGTCTTGGTAGATGGAGGCGCAATTGTGAATTTAATGCCTTAGTTTATGCTGCGGAAAATAGGGATGTTTGACACAGATATTAAACCTCACAATATGGTTTTGTCCAACTATGAAGGAAAAATTGGGCCAACTTTGGGAGTGGTACAACTGGATTTAACTATTTGCTCCATCACTAGGCCAATAATGTTCATGGTAATTGCCTCTAGGGAAAATTACAATATGTTATTGGGAAGTGAGTGAATCCATGGCATAAGAGCGGTCACTTCGTCCATGCATCAAAGAGTGGCAATATGGAGAGAGGATGGAATAGTAGAAAACATAGAAGCTGACCAGAGTTACTATATGTCAGAAATAAATCAGGTTGATAGGAGGAACTTCGATAAAAACTTGGCTAATATAAGGTCGTGCAACCTAGCCGAAGAGGCGTTCGAACCTAACAAGAATGTTTTGTACTTCTTAACCCTACACCCAAATGGGTTCCAACAGGACAGGGAGATCATGGGGGATGAAGAAGAAGTCGAAGGAGTTCCAGGAGTACGGCCAACAAGTTGGGACGATGAAGACATCAGTTATGAGTGGGTCTTCCTTCTTCGAAAGGATTTCGGCCTACTTGGATGAAAATAGGATGAAGACGGCTCTTGAAGCCGAAGTGAAAAATATGGTCGTCAAAGCCATAGATAAAGAGATAACTACAAAAAAAAACAAACAAATACTACAAGTCCTGGGGAATGCAACAATTCTTCACCCTTCGATGGACAGGTTTCAAAACCACAAGACTAGAGGCTGGATGCAATGTATGATCCAGAGCCTTTGAGATTCGAGAAGGATCCAGAATTAATCAAGCGCGAAGATGCTGGCGTAGGATCCACCCGAAGAAGTTAATATAGGAGACAATATCAAAAAGAGAGTTACGTACATCAGTACCAAACTCAGCCCAAGTTTAAGAAGCAGGGTGATTGAAGTGTTGAAACAGAACAAGGACTACTTCGCTTGGGATTATGACGAAATGCCTGGTTTGAAGAGAGAGCTGGTCGAACATAGGCTTCCGGACAAGGATGGAAAGAAGCCCATCAAGCAGATGCGTCGAAGGTTCGCGCCAACAATCCTCTCGAAAATAAAAGCAGAGATTGAGAGACTCCTTTGCTGCAAGTTCATAAGGACCACAATGTATGTCGAATGACTAGCTAATATAGTATCTGTTATTAAGAAAAATGGTTCTTTAAGAATTTACATCGACTTTAGGGATTTAAATGTTGCAACCCCTAAGTATGATTACTGTATGCCTATAGCAGAAATGCTAATTGACTCAGTCGCTGGCTTTGAATATCTAAGCATGTTAGATGGATATTCTGGATATAACCAGATTTTCATTGCAAAAGATGATGTTCCCAAAACATCTTTTAGATGACCAGGAGCCTTAGGCACCTATGAATGGGTAGTTATACCCTTTGGGCTAAAAAACACTGGGGTAACATATCAAAGAGCAATGAACTCTATATTTCATGACTTCATTGAATCTTTCATTCAGATTTACATAGATGATATAGTGATACAATCTGTATCAGATGAAAGTCACTTAGATCATCTTCGCCAATCATTCGAAAGATTCATATGAAGTCCCTCTTAGGCAAAATCAACTTCCTACGAAGATTCATGTCCAACATAAGTGGGCGAACTCAAGTTTTTCTCCTCTCCTTCGTCTCAAACAAGGAATTTTCGACTGGAAGGAAGAGCACCAAGAAGCATTTGAGAAAATTAAAGATTACATGATGCATCCTCCCATTCTCTCACCACTCTCTGGGGACAGACCTATGAGGTTGTACATATCCGCCTCAAATGTAACTATAGGTAGTATGTTAGCCCAGGAAGATAATGATGGCATCGAAAGAGCCATTTATTATCTAAGCAGGGTTTTAAATAATGCAGAGACTAGATATAGTACTATAGAAAAGCTATGTCTCTGTTTGTGTTTCTCTTGTACCAAACTTAAATATTATATAAAACCTGTTGATGTTTATGTTTCGTCTCATTTTCATGTGATTAAACATATGCTTTCAAAGCCAATTATGCATAGCAAAATTGGAAAATGGGCCTTAGCGCTCACTGAATATTCCTTAGCCTTTAAGCCTTTGAAGGCTATGAAAGGTCAAATAGTTTCAGACTTCATAGTGGACCACTTAGTGGTTGAAGATTCAACACTAAATTATGTTGAACTGCAACCCTGGAAATTATTCTTTGATGGATCAACACACAAAGAAGGATGTGGAGTTGGGATCCTTATAATTTCTCCTAAAGGAATTCCAACAAAATTCAAGTATAGATTAGAAGGGCCTCCTTGATCAAATAATGAAGCTGAATATGAAGCACTCATTGCTAGACTTGAAGCTTTGTTGGAATTAGGGGCAGACTGGGTCGAAACCAATGGAGATTCTGAGTTAGTAATTAAGAAAATAACGAAAGAATACAAGTGCATAAAAGAAAATTTGATTATGTATTTTGTTATTTCCAACAAATTACTCAAAGAAGTTTGAATATGTAGATATCAAACATATTCCGAGGATAAAGAATCAAGAGGCAAATGATTTGGCTCAAATAGCCTCAAGATATAAAGTGTCCAAGGAAAAGCTCCAATTCTTCATCAAAGTGAGACGAAGAGTAATGGCTACTAAGTTATCCCCATCAGATTTAGAAAATTAAAAATTAGGAAGTGCCAACGGAGAAGAGTTTGAAGTATTGACTATAAATGCCTTGGCAGACACAGACTGGCGAAGTCAAATAATAAACTATTTGAAAGACCCTTTGATAGATACAGAAAGAAAAATCAAATATAGAGCGTTATCCTATGTCTTAATAGGGAACGAATTGTTCAAGAAAACTCTAGAATGGATCTTACTTAAATGTTTAGGGGAAAATGAAGCATACTTAACCTTATCCAACGTACACAGTGGGGCATGTGGAGCACACCAAGAAGGTCATAAGATGAAATGGTTATTGTTTCGATATGTAATGTATTGGTCCACTATGCTTAAAGATTGCATAGAGTTCGCTAAGGGTTGTGAGGAATGTCAAGTTCATGCAGGCATTCCAACATGCCCCTGCAAGAGAATTACATTCGATCATTAAGCCTTGGCCCTTCAGGGGTTTGGCATTGGATTTAATTGGAGAAATTCGACCAACTTCGTCCAAAGCACATAAATATATCTTAGTAGGTATAGATTATTTTACAAAATGGGTCGAAGCAGTACCCTTGGTAAATGTTGATCAAGAGACCATTATTGAATTTATCCAAAAGCAAAAAATTTACAGATTCGGAATACCAGAGAGTATTACAACAGACCAAGGATCAGTTTTTATAGGTCGAAAGATGCAATAATTCGCGCAAGAAATGGGATTTAGGTTGCTGACATATACACCATATTATGCTCAAGCAAATGGTCAAGTTGTGGCAGCCAACAAAGTGATAATAAGTTTAATAAAGAAACATGTGGGACGAAAGCCAAAGAATTGGCACAAGACCTTGGATCACGCTTTGTGGGCATGTCGAACGTCTCCTAAAGAAGAAATAAATACTACCCCATTTCAACTTACATTTGGACATGATGCAATCCTACCAATCGAAATACACTTGCAGTCAGTAAGAATTCAGAGGCAAAGCGAAATTCCTTCCGAGAACTATTGGGAAATGAGGATGAACGAACTGGTAGATATAGACGAAACCAGGCTACACGCTTTAGAAGTTTTGAGATGACAAACTGAAAGAGTAGCCAGAGCGTACAAAAAAAGGGTCAAAAGTAAGTTATTTTCAATTAATGACTTAGTGTGGAAATTTATACTACCTATGGATAAAAATAATAAGTTATTAGGGAAATGGTCACCACACTGGGAGGGACCCTTTCGTGTGTTAAAAACATTTTCAAATAATGCTTATGAAATAGAGGAATTAGCTGAAGATCGAAGAATCTTTAAAGTAAATGGAAAATACTTGAAAAGGTATAAGCCATGCTTGCAAGTGATTTGAATCACCGCAGAATAACTAGAATTAAGATAGATATTAAAGCCAATATGGTACTAAAATAGTAAACTGCCAAAATGGCTTTGTTCAAACATTACAAAAGTCGAAATAGAATAAGAACATCAACAGAAAATACACTTTAAGGCATCAAAAAGGAGAATTGTGTTTCAGTTTGGCAAACTTCGTTTTGCATAGATTTATCTTGTTGTACTGAGTGGAATTCTTGATCCCTTCGAGAGCTTTGGTTTCTTCATTAATTCGCTCAGCAAGCTCCACCTATTGAAGGCTCTTCAAAATAAGAGTTTCGAGTTCTTTTTAATCATTAGGTTTTAGAGCAGCTTGTTGGCTTTGAGCGCCTTCAATCTTCTTCTTGAGCTATTCGATCTCAGATTCCCACAGTAAGATTCATTGTGCAAAAATGCCATGTTTGTCCTTTGTCTGTATTTGTGAACGCTCCAGTGCCTTGGCCTGTTCAGAGAATTTAGATGTCTGGTCATAAGCAATAGTTAAAGCTTCTTGTTTAGATCGAATCTTGGTCTTAGCATCATTTTCCCTGTTGTATCCACAGCTGATTTCATTAAGAAGAATTTGTAGATCATAAAGTGTTTTTCTCACTTCAGGAGGGCAAGCGTTGAGGTCTATTTGATTGAGTAACTTCTTAATAGCATAATAAGATGTGGCATCTTCTTTTAAGATTGTAAAAACATTAGCTTCAAAGATGGTCCTTTTTACTTGCTGAAGAAGTTGATCATAAGAATTTTGAGAAACAACATCATTCGTCTGGCTCGAGGCCTCGAATTGGCTTCTTCCAGAAGGGGAACCCCTTTGTGCTAACATCAATTTCACATATTTCATAGGGTTAGTTCTTTTTAATTCTTCCTTTTGTTCCTCAGTTAAAAATGAGGAATCATGGCTCTTAGTTTGGAAAGTGCCAGCAGACTTAGGGATTTCTGTTTCTTTCTCTTTCTCTTCCTGCACTACTTCCTCTTCACCACCTTCTGCGAAATAATGGCTAACAGTATCAGCTTCTCTTTCTTCTTCTGAATTGTTAGTAAAGCGAACTCTTCTAGGTGAAGAGTCACTAGGGACTTTAATAGTAAGAGTTTCAATCTCAGCACTCCTCTTGCAAGTTGGTGGAGATTCCTTCGTTGGAGGCGAAGTTTCTTGCTGATCAGGAACCTCAACGGTGTAAGTTTATGGTGCAGCAATCGAAGAGCCTTTATTCAATGCAGCCCCACTGGAGTCCCCCTGTGGCGAAGAGGTGGCAGGAGTTGGATTTTGGCCTTGAGGGTCAGAGATATCGGAAGGAATGACTTGATCACCCTATATATGGATTGAATTATTAGCATAAAGAAACTATATGTAGACTTCGAATTTGGTGATTAAGCTTCACTTTGGGTTATCATTCGAAACGTTGCTGCCAATGTGTTATGAAAATGGAGTTTTTTGGGTGACTTTGAATTTGATTTTGGGAGCGATTGTCTTCATTTCAATACCAGGTTGACTGGTAGGTTGGTAGCCTTCGCCATATTTCTTGGCTTTCTTTTTCTTCTTCTTTATTGGTGACTTGCATGGGGAAAGATCGATGTAACACCCCAATTCTACCCCTCGTAATTAATAATAAAATCAGAGTTTCAAAATTTCATCCAACATAAATTGAGGTATCACATATTCGTGTTTTCATCACTTTGCATTATAATGCACATCACAAAAATCAAAAGTCGGATACACCGATTCATATCATAAATCATCATATAAACAGATGACTATTTACAGCACAGCAGATGTGTTGACAAAATACATATATCATCATGTTATCATCGATACATAAAGTTATAACATCATAAGATAGTATACATAAACTATCCTACCCAAATTAATAACGTCGCCCAAAACCCGAGTGTTACTACGATCAGAGCAGAGCGACTCAAAATAAGGAGACTCGAGCTAATCCTCATCATCCTCGTGGATCACCTGCACGTTACCAATATAAAGGCAACGACGAAACAAGTAAAGGGTGAGATACTCCAAAACATATAATTAAAGGCATGATAAAATATATAAATAGTTTTGGAATTATAAATGTATAAGTTAATAAGAGTATGTCAACATATATCAAAATCTCACATATTTTAAATTAGCATTTAGTGTATAAAATTAACACTTTGATTTCGTCACATAATCATTATACTCGTATCAAAACAAAGTATCATATAATCATCGTGAATCAACATAAGCCATCAATTAAAACCCAACGCCAAACAACTCAAACATAAACGTAACCGACTCCATGAGACACGACTATGTTATGCATGTGGTACCCGTCGCTTTGTCCATAATTAGGGACATTCGGCATAAAGCCCATCGTCGCTTGGCATCAAAGCCCTCGTCGCCAATGCAATGTATGTGACTCGATAATACAACATTATAAGCACGACACAACAAAACATCATCATCGCTCATCAAAATTGACAATATGTCCATGTCGCCATATTTATCCACATCAAGATAAACATATCATCGCATCACATATCATCAAGTATTCATTATAAATAAACCGTCGTAAACATCATGTTTAATCACACCACATCATCATCAATTAATTCACTAAATTCCAAATACAGAAAAATATTCAAACACCCATAATCGTCGCGAAAGTCATTCTTAATAACCGACATTAATCATAATCATTAACATCGCAATCGGATTGTTCATACGTGACTTAAATCGACTAAAACGCAATCCAATTCAATTTAGCCTATTTCGAGTCGTTTCGTAAAAACTCGAAATTTTGAAAAACTAACCTCGCCACTACGTTCTACACGTCGAAATTTGCTATTATGTCAATTTTCGTTGAAATCGGAGCAACTTGCTCCGTCGCCGAAATTACCGAGATCGAGAAATCAGAACATAATCGGGTTCCAAATTTTATCGGCTAACTTATGTCATAATTATATTTTATTAATATAACCTATTACCATGTGGAATTTGGAAAAAGGAAAGAAACAGAGGCAAAATAGGAAATTATGCAGAAGACAGCAAAACCACCGAACCCAGAAACACAGCAAAACCACAATTTTCCGTTGCTTCCTCCAGCAAACAAGGGACGGTCGTCCCAGGGCTACAAATGAGAGGAGGTGAGCGCCTAGGGTGTGGGAACGTTTTCCCCTCAAGGTGAGGTGGGCGCCTCCCTTGTCTTTGGCCCTCCATCTTCTTCTTCCACAGTTTGTGTTTACAGACTGTGTTTTCTATGGTTTTTACAGTTTTCTTCATTTTCCTTTCTTACAACTTATTCCTACTAGCCATGGTAATAAAACACCTATATCAATACTCCTAACTCAACTCTCCTAAGTAATTCTGACAATCACACACACAACTCATAAACCATACTATCAATTTATCCTAAATCCAAAATATATCAACCAAACCCTAACTATATGAAATGGAAGATCAAACCCCTGACCTCAAATGCTTGGATGATTGCAATATGCTCCAACCAATTTCAAACCCCTAGCTTGCTCTTTCTCTTCTTCTTCTTCTTCCAAAACTCTCCAGTTTTCTTTCTAAGTTTGGTTGGTGTTGTAATGGAAAAGTGAGGAAAATGGTGTTTTTATGTTGGTTCTACTACTAGCCAAGGGGTGTACACCCAATTCTCACCAATTAGCACCCACAGCCCCAACTTGTCTGACTAATTATAACTTTAATAATATCTAATAATATTATTAACCCAATTAATTAAAATAGCTTCAGGAAATTATATATCGGTCCGAATAATATTTTACCGAACCGAACGAAATAAAAATTGGACCAAACGAAACATCGCTGAATATATTAACAGATATATCGATTAATATAGATATTCTCGTCGCAAAAATAATCGTCAAACGGTAACTCAAAAATATTAATATAGTATAATATTAAATAAAACGGGGAGTTACAATAAATATCTCCACTTTTCTATGATTCGTCATCATCAGTGTTAGGATCCTCGTGTCTTCGTTTCTTTTGAGATTTGGGAGGAAGCCCACATGCCTGGATAAACAAGAAACATATTTAGTAGAAGTCAAAAAAGGAACTCGAAAGAATTAAAGAAAAACAAGGTAATACCTTTTTCGCTTTCTTTTTCTTTAGAGTATCATCTTGGTATGGGATAGGATCATCAATGGTTTTTGTTGGTTATTTCGAAGTGCTAGAAGAACTTGCCTTAGGGGAAGTTTTTTTGTTTTCAAAGTCTTTATGTCAACAGCTGAAAAGGATAAATTTGTTAGTTAGTCAGGACGAAATATAAAATAAAAATAAATTAAAAGAATTTCTAAATTCTTTTGTTCCACACCTTCGCGATGTTAAGATCTAAGAGACATGGCTGATAAGTCATTGCGAAGGTGACCTTTGAAACTGTCCAAATCACATCTTGCTATGCAACTCCCACGCCGCGCTTTCACCAGCTGCTCCTATCCAAACAACTTTGACCAAGGAAATCTCTTTGCCACGAAGAGACTTTATCTCACGATATTCAATCCTTAATAGCATCGTTTCCACCGTAAGATTGTCTCGAACTTGAATATCATCCATCTCAATCACATGTGAAGGATCCGGAACATACTTCCGAAGTTGTGACACATGGAATACATCGTGCAAATTTGAAAGATTTGGCGGTAACGCCACTCTATAAGCCACTTTTCCCAATTTACTAGTAATTTGGTAAGGACCTATAAAGCGAGGAGTTAGCTTCTTCGACTTCAATGCTCATCCAATGCCAGTTGTAGGAGTAACTCGCAAAAATACATGATCACCATCTTGAAATTCCAAGTCTTTTCTCCTATTATCATGATAACTCTTTTGCTGACTTTGAGAAGTTCTCATGTTATCTCTAATCATCTTCGCCGTCTTAGTAGTCTCTCTAACCAATTCGGGTCCAAGCACCACACTTTCACCCTATTCATGCCAACACAAAGGAGTTCTACACCTCCGACCATACAAAGCCTCAAACGACGCCATTCCAATACTCGCATGAAAACTGTTGTTATAAGTAAACTCAATCAAAGGAAGATATGTATCCCATGAACCACTATGTTCAAGAAACAATGCTCGTAACAAGTCTTCCAACGATTGAATCATCCTTTTCGTCTGACCATCAGTTTGAGGATGATAAGACGAACTCAACCTCAACTTAGAAACCAAAGCCTCTCGCAAGCTTTTCCAAAATTTAGAAGTGAACCTCGGATCTCTATCTGAAACAATACACAAAGGAATACCATGTAATCTAACAATCACATGCATATAAATTTCCGCCAACTTCGATACGGGATAAGTGATGTTATTAGGAATAAAGTGAGTCGACTTCGTAAGCCTATCAACAATCACCCAAATCGCATCGTGTCCCCTTGGTGTATTCGGTAACCTCATTACGAAATCCATAGAAATGTTATCCCATTTCCATTCTGGGATCTCTAACGGTTGCATCAACCCTGCAGGTTTCTGATGCCCCACTTTAGACTTCTGACAAGTCAAACAGGCATAAACAAACTGGGCCACCTCTCTTTTCATGCCCGACCACCAAAATAGTTTCCTTAAATCTTGATACATTTTGGTCGCTCCGGGATGAATACTCAAATTGCTTCTATGACTTTCTTCCAAGATCATTCTCTTTAAATCCACATCATCGGGGATACAAATCCTATCTCGGAACCTCAAAACACCCTGAGCATCCAACTTGAAATCTTCACTTTCACTTTGTCCAATACCAACCAACAAATCAACAAGTTTCACATCAAGCTTCTGAGCTTCTCTAATGCTATCAAGGAAATCATTATTGATCTTCAACATTCCCAAGATAACACTCTTCGGCGTCACTTCTATCACAAGATTCATATCTCTAAATTGCTCAATCATTTCCAACTCTTTCATCATCAAAAGTGACATATGCAAAGTCTTTGGACTTAAAGCATCAGCCACCACATTAGCTTTACCAGGATGGTAATTCAATCCAAAATCATAATCTTTCAACAATTCGAGCCACCGCCTTTGCCTCATATTAAGCTCTTTCTGATTGAAAAAGTACTTCAAACTTTTATGGTCACTAAATACTTAAAATCTAGAACCATAAAGATAATGCCTCCAAATCTTAAGCACAAAAACAATCGCTGCAAGTTCCAAATCGTGAGTAGGATAGTTGTTCTCGTGAATCTTCAATTGCCTGGAAGCATAAGCAACCACCTTGCCATTTTTCATAAGCACACCACCTAAACCTATCTTAGAAGCATCACAATAAACAACAAATGGTTCTTCAGGATTAGGTAGAATCAAGATCGGAGCCGATGTTAACCTTTTCTTCAATTCAACAAAACTTTCTTCACACTTGACATCCCACACAAAAGCAGCTCCTTTACAAGTCAACTTTGTCAAAGGAAGTGCCAACTTAGAAAAACCCTCTATGAACCTTCTATAGTAACCAGCCAAACCTAAGAAACTTCTAATCTCAGTAACAGACTTAGGAGTTTCCCATCTTAACACGACATTAACCTTAGAAGGATCAACCGCAATGCCATCACCAGAAATGACTTGCCCCAAAAAGCTCACTTCACTTAACTAGAACTAGCACTTTGATAATTTAGCGTAAAGCTACTTCTCTTTCAAGACTTCTAACACAATGCGCAAATGTTATGCGTGCTCTTCTTCCGATTTAGAATAAACTAGAATATCATCAATGAAAACAACCACGAAACGATCCAAGTAAGGATGGAAAATACGATTCATGTACTCCATGAATACTCCCGGTGCATTAGTGACACCGAAAGGCATCACCGAATATCGTAATGTCCATACCTCATTCTAAAAGCAGTTTTCTAAACATTTTCTTCTTTCACCCTTATTTGATGGTAACCCGATCTGAAATCAATCTTGCTAAATATGTGAGCGCCAACCAATCGGTCCATTAAATCATAAATTCTAGGAAGTGGATACCTATTCTTGATAGTTACTTTATTCAACTGACGATAATCAATACAAATTCTCATACTACTGTCTTTCTTCTTCACCAATAACACAAGAGCTCCCGACGGCGACACATCTGGTCTAACAAACTTCTTCTCGAGCAAATATTCTAATTGGCTCTTCAATTCTGCTAACTCAAATGCGGACATCCTGTATGGTGCCATAGAGAAAGGTCTGGTACCAGGGACAAGATCCACAGAAAATTCAACTTCTCTTTCTGGAGGTGCACTAGGAATCTCATCAGGGAATACTTCGGGAAAGTCGCACACTACCGGAAAGTTTGCAATCGTAGCTTGACTCTCCACAGAAAGAGTCGCCATCAACAAGAAAACTAACGCTTCATCTTTCATGAACTCATTCAATTATTTCGTCGACATCAGCATAGCTTGATCTTCTTCTACTAAGGAAGAAAACCTCACTGTGTTGTTATAGCAATTGATATGGACATAATTAGATCTCAACCAATGTATACCCAGAACCACCTCCAACCCGACAAGCAGTAAACAAACAAGATCCACCACAAAGTCTCTATCAAAGATTGATAAAGGGCAACTTGCACACACAAAAGAACTAGTAACTGTTCCCTTAGCCGGAACTTCTACCACCATATCTCTATCTAGAGATAACAAAGTGAGACCCAATCTCTTTACACAATCAGCAACAATAAAATAGTGAGTATCACCAGTATCAATAATAGTAATAAGAGGAATGCTATTAATGAAACTAGTACCTCGAACAAGACCATCTTCGTTTGCCGTCGGAGCACCCGACAAAGCAAACACCTTTCCCGCTCCTTGAGTTCTCTTAGGCTTCTTACATTGAGCACTAATGTGACCTCCCTTGCCACAATTAAAACAGACCACATCCTTATGCTTGCAATCACGAGTCATATGACCCACTTCTCCACATCGGAAACATCTCACCTCATTCTCCTTAGCTCTCACATCACTTTGACAAACATTACTTTTGTGGCCAGGTTTCCCACACTTGTAACAAACAATACTAGCAGGAGCATCTCCCCCACTAGTCCTTCACCCTTGAAATTCTTTCTGTTTCCCTTTACCAGCCGGAGTATCATATGGTTTCCCATGGCTCAGTTGACCCTTATTTCTCTTATCAGACATAATCTTATAGTGTGCATTACTATCTTCCTCGAAGATTCTACAACTATCAATCAAATCCGTAAAGACACGAATTTTCTGATATCCAATCACTTTCTTTATCTCAGGACGCAAGCCATTCTCAAATTTAATGCACTTAGAAAACTCGGCATTCTCTCCATCATAGTGAGGATAGAACTTAGCCATCTCGGTAAACTTTGCAGCATAATCAGTGATAGACATATTCCGTTGTTTCAGCTCAAGGAACTCTATCTCCTTCTTTCCTCGAAAATCCTCCGTGTGATACTTCCTCATGAATTCTCTGCGGAAAACTCCCCATGTCACTTGCTCACCAACAACCTCAAGCCTCTGACAGGTGTCAACCCACCAGTCATCAGCCTCATCACTTAATTTATGAGTACCATAACGGATCTTTTGCACATGAGTGCAATCCATCACACGGAAGATTCTTTCAATCTCCTTCAGCCACGCTAAAGCACCTTCAGGATCATACTTTCCTTGGAAAGTAGGGGAATTCTCTCTTTAGAAGGTTGCCAAACTACGAGACCCAGCGTTCTCGTCAGCATTCGGCGGGTGTTGGAAAGCCTGAGCTATTGCCTGCATAGCAGCAGCAAGAGCCTCATCATTCCTACCAGCGTTCCTTCCAGCCATAACAACTTATTCTCACAACAAAACAAGGATTAGAATCAGCAAATAACAATACTTGATTGTTAGACAACAACAAACTCAACAACTTGGCTGGAAAGACCGACCTGCTCTGATACCACTAATGTAACACCACAATTCTACCCCTCGTAATTAATAATAAAATCAGAGTTTCAAAATTTCATCCAACATAAATTGAGGTATCACATATTCGTGTTTTCATCACTTTGCATTATAATGCACATCACAAAAATCAAAAGTCGGATATACTGATTCATATCATAAATCATCATATAAACAGATGACTATTCACAGCACAGCAGATGTGGTCACAAAATATACATATCATCATGTTATCATCGATACATAAAGTTATAGCATCATAAGATAGTATACATAAACTATCTTATCCAAAATAATAACGTCGCCCAAAACCCGAGTGTTACTACGATCAGAGCAGAGCGACTCAAAATAAGGAGACTCGAGCTAATCCTCATCATCCTCGTGGATCACCTGCACGTTGCCAATATAAAGGCAACGGCGAAACAAGTAAAGGATGAGATACTCCAAAACATATAATTAAAGGCATGATAAAATATATAAATAGTTTTGCAATTATAAATGAGATGAGTTAATAAGAGTATGTCAACATATATCAAAATCTCACATATTTTAAATTAGCATTTAGTGTATAAAATTAGCACTTTGATTTCGTCACATAATCATTATACTCGTATCAAAACAAAGTATCATATAATCATCGCGAATCAACATAAGCCATCAATTAAAACCCAACGCCAAACAACTCAAACATAAACATAACCGACTCCATGAGACACGACTATGTTATGCATGTAGTACTCGTCGCTTAGTCCATAATTAAGGACATTTGGCATAAAGCCCATCGTCGCTTAGCATCAAAGCCCTCATCACCAATGCAATGTATGTGACTCGATAATACAACATCATAAGCAAGACACAACAAAACATCATCATCGCTCGTCAAAATTGACATAAAGTCCACGTCTCCAAATTTATCCACATCAAGATAAACATATCATCGCATGGCATATCATCAAGTATTCATTATAAATAAACCGTCGCAAACATCATGTTTAATCACACCACATCATCATCAGTTAATTCACTAAATTCCAAATACGGAAAAATAGTCAAACACCCATAATCATCGCGAAAGTCATTCCTAATAACCGGCATTAATCATAATCATTAACATCGCAATCGGATTGTCCATACGTGACTTAAATCGACTAAAATGCAATTCGATTCAATTTAAGCTTAATTTGGCCTATTTCGGGTCGTTTCGTAAAAACTCGAAATTTTGAAAAACTAACCTCACCACTACGTTCTACACGTCGAAATTTGCTATTATGTCAATTTTTGTTGAAATCGGAGCAAATTGCTCCGTCGCCGAAATTACCGAAATCAGGAAATCAGAATATAATCGGATTCCAAATTTTATCGGCTAACTTATGTCATAATTATATTTTATTAATATAAACTATTACTATGTGGAATTTGGAAAAAGGAAAGAAACAGAGGCAAAATAGGAAATTATGCAAAAGACAGCAAAACAACAGAACCCAGAAACACAGCAAAACCACAATTTTCTGTTGCTTCCTCCAGCAAACAGGGGACGGTCGTCCCAGGTATAAAAATGAGAGGAGGCGTGCACCTAGGGTGTGGGGACGGTCTCCCCTCAAGGTGAGGTGGGCGCCTCCCTTGTCCTTGGCCCTCCATTTTCTTCTTCCACGGTTTGTGTTTACGGACTGTGTTTTCTATGGTTTTTACAGTTTTCTTCATTTTCCATTCTTACAACTTATTCCTACTAGCCATGGTAATAAAACACCTATATCAATACTCCTAACTCAACTCTCCTAAGTCATTCCGACAATCACACACACAACTCATAAACCATACTATCAATTTATCCTAAATCCAAAATATATCAACCAAACCCTAACTATATGAAATGGAAGATCAAACCCCTCAAATGCTTGGATGATTGCAATATGCTCCAACCAATTCGAAACCCCTAGCTTTCTTTTTCTCTTCTTCTTCTTCCAAAACTCTCTAGTTTCCTTTCTATGTTTGGTTGGTGTTGTAATGGAAAAAGTGAGGAAAATTGTGTTTTTATGTTGGTTCTACTACTAGCCAAAGGGTGTAAACCCAATTATCACCAATTAGCACCCACAGCCCCAACTTATCTTACTAATTGTAACTTTAAAAATATCTAATAATATTATTATCCCAATTAATTAAAATAGCTTCGGGAAATTATATATCGGTCCGAATAATATTTTACCGAACCAAAAGAAATAAAAATCGGACCAAACGAAACCTCGCCGAATATATTAACAGATATATCGATTAATATAGATATTCTCGTCGCAAAAATAATCGTCAAACGGTAACTCAAAAATATTAATATAATAATATTAAATAAAACGGGGCGTTACAATAAATATCTCCACTTTTCTATGATTCGTCATCATCAGTGTTAGGATCCTCGTGTCTTCGTTTCTTTTGAGATTTGGGAGGAAGCCCACATGCCTGGATAAACAAGAAAGATATTTAGTAGAAGTCAAAAAAGGAACTCGAAAGAATTAAAGAAAAACAAGGTAATACCTTTTTCGCTTTCTTTTTCTTTAGAGTATCATCTTGGTATGGGATAGGATCATCAGTGGTTTCTGTTGGTTATTTCGAAGTGCTAGTAGAACTTGCCTTAGGGGAAGTTTTTTTCTTTTCAAAGTCTTTATGTCAACAGCTGAAAAGGATAAATTTGTTAGTTAGTCAGGACGAAATATAAAATAAAAAGAAATTAAAAGAATTTCTAAATTCTTTGGTTCCACACCTTCGTGATGTTAAGATCTAAGAGACATGGCTGATAAGTCATTGCGAAGGTGACCTTTGAAACTGTCCAAATCACATTTTGCCCACACTACCCTTTGGGCAGGTTTTTACTCCAAATTTTGTGCTGCTTCAAAAACAGTTTGATGCAGGTTCATGGGATTATAGACAGTTCCGACCTAATTCTGAAACGCTTGAATTTCTTTGGTATGAGTAAATCTACCTTTATTAGAATGCTCCTGCACAAGTAAAAAGGCTTCCATCAATTGTTGTTGGATTTTGAGAGTGCTAAACATGTTTTCTGAATAATAAGCAGTCCACCAAGTGTAGAAATCCTTAGTCATATAAAAAGCAGGTTCGAAAGAGATCAAAGTAAAGTCAGCGAAGCCAGCATAGCGTTCTTGATGAATTGTAACTTCTTTAAGAGCATAAGGTACTCATGCAATGCATATCTCTCTTTTCTTGTTGAAGAGTGGTTCATGCAAAAGTTGGCATAGTCCGAATTGACGAGCTACGAAGTTGGGTTGATTGGCTAGTATGCAGACATGGCTTTTCACATGTGTGATCCTGGAAATAATAAGCCTGGGGTTTAAAAAGGCACACCATATTTCTCGAATTCCTTCGTCCTTGATATCTTCTTCGAGAGGCATAGTACACCAATGAGGACCGTGAATTCGAGTAGAAAATGGACCCATCTAAGGATCGAACTTATGCCTTTTCGAGAAAATCATCTTTGGGAGTCAATTTTAGTAATCTGGAAGTTTGAAGTGTTTTCTATTAACAATGTCAGGGTTTTCTTCATTAATAATGTCAGAAGTTTGAAGTGAAGATTCAAATGTAGCATTCAACCAAAGTTGAAGAAGCCAGAAAGGGCCAGCAAGAAGTAAATTTGAGCCAGTTTCATAAGTTTTAACTTAGATACTGCAGAGCCTATACTTTCGTATAAGCTCACTAGCAACAATTCACTTATGCATACTCTTCGACCGTGGTGAAGTTGGTTTGCCAAGGTAATGAATATGCTAGAAACTTGCAGAGATTTGCTACAAAAGACATATTTCGACAACCATAGTGCTAGAAAAGCTATGTGTTCTACTTCGAAAACTTATTCTTCAGTGGAATGATAAAAATTGATATACTTCGAAAAGCCAGCGTGTTTTACATCAAAATAGATGACGTTTTCTATATATTTATTAGGATCGAATGTTTCCCCAATTGGGGAAAGTCCAGTAATCGCATCAATGTCGAAAAGGTAGGGGTTATCATCCCAGAGGAAAGATGAAAAGTATTATATGTACTATCCTAGAAATATAGGGATCATAGTAAAAAGGGTTGACTGTAGCTAAACCCTAGTTTTTACATTTGAATTAAACTAAGAATACCTAGATCTTCCCACTCTTGGGATTTTTTGCTTTCTACTTTCGACAACCAGTTTTGGTACAGTTGGTCCAATGAAGGACATGATCGAAATAGGTTGAAGGTTCCAGTTATGTAATCCATGTTGAAGGCTTATCTCCTAGGTTGAGAAGATTCCTCTTCAGAGGATTTGTCTTTTGGGTTTTGGAGGTTTTGACAGTAGAGTCATTTTCTTTCTTTTTTAGAGGATATGAGTTGTTGATTATGGGTTTATTTTCATAATAGACAGGAAAAAACCCCTTGGTTTTCTCTAAGCGTTCGGTGGAAATCAAAGGGCCCATAACGCCTAAAGTTTTATCAAGAACAGAAGCAGGAATAATTACCTGGAAATCGTATATGGCTTATTGTTCTGGACTGAGTTTTAGGGTAATAATGAACTCTTGATTATCAATATTCACAATCTTGCTCACAGGTGTTTGACTGGAAGAAGCACCTTTAAGTTTTCTAGTTTTCTTGGGATGAGATGATGTTTTCTCTTGGGAGGAAGACATTGTGAGAGAAATCTGAGTTTTTCTGAGAAAGAGAAGATGGGTTTGATGAAGTCTGTTTGAGGATTGATAAAGGTTAAAGAAGATGAAAGTTTTACTTTGTGGAGCTGAAGTGCTTTTATAAGGGCTTTTGGAAGTTTAGAAAATATTTGACCTTTGGAGAACATGGATACATGTAACTTCGTTGGTGGAGAAGAAGAGAGGTGGTTTTCAAAAAATCCTTGGGAATTGACGTTTTTAGTCATGATTAGCTATAAATGCAAGACTTGCACGTTTGGAAAAAGTATAGTGAAGAGACGTTTTGCAGGAAAGTAGTTGATGGCTATGATGTCATATACAGTGAAGTCATCATAAATTAGTTTCATCAAAATCACATAAATAATTCAAAAATGGGTATTTCTATGAATATCAAAATACACATTTTCGAGGGGCAATTTGTTAGCTGGTAATTTTGATGAGCTATTTGGTTTGAAGAAATGGACTTTATGTTATTTGGATGATGGTTCGAATTAAGTCCAGAGATGAAAGATTTGGCTAAGAAGCAAGGAGATTCAAAGAAGAGATATAGTGGTTGAAGATTTAGAGTTTTTAACTCTAAAGATGCTTTGGTTTCGAATAAGGCATTGTTGTTAGGAATTTTAGAGTTTGTTTATAGGAATTTCGAATGGTTCGTTCCATCAGAAGCTTAGAAGGTTCGAATTATAGGGTTAGGTGGTCCGGCGAAATATTTTTGAAATTCAAACGAAAGATTTGAATTGATCAAATTCGTTATAAGTTCAAAATTCAAATAAAGGCGCCATTTCATCAGAGGAAGCGTGGAAGCCACTGGTTGGAGAAGACATGCAATCTTCGAACGTGGCGTATTTCTAGAGTAACACCATTAGGGTCGAAATATTATAAATAGGAAGTTTTAGTTTTAGAATTTCGTGTGTTCACTATTGTACAAAAAACTCTTATATACTCAAATTTCTAAGCGTTAAAGGAAACGAGTTGTAGAAATCATGTACATATGGAAGCACCATTATTATAATTTTTGCAGTTTAAATTGAAGTATTTTGTCTTTATCTTTGTCTTTACATTTTAATTTCTTTTTCAATCACTTCGCTTTAAAGTTATTCGTTTTTCGTTTAGTCAAAAAAAATTTTTCTTTTCCAGAAACCTTTATCTTCCTGTCAAGTCTTTTACATTTTATTCATAAATTATCCACTTTATTTTACCAAGTCTTTATTTACATTCTAAGTCTTTTCCATTCGAAGTCAATTACAAGTTTTAAACTTTATTTTGTTAATGCTTTTACATTTCATTCTGTAATTTACTAGAGTCAAACGAAACCCTAGGATTCATTATAAGATCCTTGTTTTGTATCTTTAAAGATCCAAATCCATAGATAAAAATGTGAAATATGAATATGAAACTTAATTCAAACATCAAATACTATAACACATGTCCTAGGATCAATCTAGTCGATCCTGTAAGTAACCAAAATCAGTAATTTGGAGGAATAGCGGTTGTTTACGAGAAATCACCGTAAACACACTAAAACAATACAATTTCTATGACTCAAACAGTGGTCGCACGTACAACTGATGACACATTCTTAAGAAAAATTTCAACAAGGAGCAACAAAATTATGAGGGACAATGCTTCAAATCAATCCAGAGATTGGTGGGTTTATACTGTTTTCAAAATTTCCCAAAAATTGAATTAGCTGAACCTAGAATACTGTTAATGGAAGGTAATCGTTTACCTGAGATGCATTATGGAGATTGGTGACGAGTTCAGGTAGTAGCGATGGCCATGATTTAGGGAAACCATGGTTGTCGATGATAGCTAGGGCTTCACTGATCTGAGATTGGATTTTGGGATTAGCGACGGGTATGAGAGGGACGATTAGGGTTTTGATATGTTCTTTCTTTGAATCAAGGATGGAACTGTGTTCAAATGCTCATCTGAGAAGGAGGTGATTTTTGAAGTTGACGGTGGCTAATTGATGGATCTACTCGTCGACGGCTTGTTTGGCGACAAGACGATGTTCGACGAGGCTGACGTTGGGATGGTAGGTTGCTCCGGCTAGGGAGGATTCGGGGGCGGAGATGTTCTGGTGTTGGAGAGAGAGTGTTGAGGAAACATTTGAAGAGGAGTTGAAGATTTTGAGGTTTTCATTATATGGTGCTCGTGAGAAAGTGATTTTGTATTTGTTTATTATTTTAATAAAAAAAGTTAAAAGAGCTTGGAAAACTGAGCGCCATTGAGCATTTTTATTTCATATCCTATACCAACGGTTGGTTTATAATTTCGGTTACTAAATAATAATATTATCTATACCAACTTTTTTTTACGGTCTCTAAAAGTATCTGTTGGTATATAGAAAATTTCTTATAGTGAAGGAGTTTTTAGGTAAAAATTGGATTGGGTAGTGATTAAGTGAGGAGTTGTAAACGGAGTTGTTTAGCTCTGAATTAATATTGCTCATAGTGGATTTCATCTCTGGCTTGGAAGCCTCTAGATGTAGGTGTGTAGTACCGAACTGGGTGAACAATTCTTTGTGTTCTTTAAGTTTTTCCTGCACTGTTAATTTTACCTTGTCTATTTGTTTAAATATCATACCAAATATCTCGACATTCTTATAGGACATATGTGACTGCTGCACCAGAATTTCAATAATAATAATAATTGTTTAGTATTATTAAGTATAATTACTTTTAGGAGTATTGTGTTAGATATAACTATTTAGGTTGATTGACTAATTTAAGTTAATTTTAATTTTGTTAGAATTGTCAATAGAGTTATCAGAGTTGTCAATAGTGTTGAATAAATTAGCAGTAACAATATGTGTTGGTTTAATAGTAGTTCAAAGTAAAAAATTTGAGTAATTTAGCAAAACATTAATTAATCCGAAATAGTTGAAATAGTCCAAATAATTTCGTGGTTTGTTTGTAGCTTATTTTGGCTGATTCAGTGTGTTATATACTTGCCATAAATTGTGAATTTGTAGATGATAAATTGTGTGGTGTTGTTTTCGTTGAATTATGACTAAGTTGTTTGCTTGTATTATTTTGATGATAAATTGCGAAGTTGCAGGTTGTGATGAAATTGGTTGTGTTACCTTGTGTTGATGCGTTGAACCATGTTGTATGCCTTGTGCCAACGTTGAATGATGTTGTTGAATTATTATTATTACGATTAAGGCTTTTAGCTAGTGTTGAATTTATGATGAAGTTGATGTTGATTTGAGGATTTCGTTGTTGTTGTTATGTTGCATCATGTTGTCGCATACATTGCATAAATACGTTATCCTGGATTGGCAAAAATATAACATTGGGAGCTTTGCTCTGTTTACAATGGCCTGGATTGGCAACACGTTGATGATGAAGGCTTATGACTTATTGATGCCTCGGATATTGGTAGATTTTTACTTTGGGAGTTTTGCCTCATTGGTACCACATGCATGTGCAGTTGAATATGTTGTGGCATCTGATGTTACATTTCGAGTCCTTGTGATTATTGAATAAATTGAAGAATTGTTTGCTTGTGTGGATAATTTGTGAAGTGGTGATTTATATTATCTGAATTATGTCATATATTATTTATCATACGATTTATTAGATTGTTAGATATCTCACCCCTTTTGTTGTGATGTTGTGTCTACGTGGGTAACGTGCATGTAATCCAGAGTGAAGGTTGTCTACCTTCAATAGTTCGAGTCGGTGTTGTCCCTCTGATACATAGCACTTAGGAGGATAATGCATGTTTTCTTTATTGTTGATTTTATTTTGTTGCTGAATATTTAAGTTGTTGAAGACTTGTTAATTATTAAGTTGTATTATGTTAAAGAAAGATGCTATGATTATTTGACGGTAGAAACTTGCTATCTCAAAGTTGCTCTGAATTGGCCATGATTGAAACCACCCGGCTGAATATCGACTGATAGAATATATAAATGGAGTCGCCATCGAACTCTTTTTATCTCGCGAAGGAGAAAGGAAAACATCGAGTAAACCTGAGAGGGAAGAAATCACGGTCTTACGACCGAGAGATCTGGGTAATGGGGTCTGTTACACGAGGAAAAGGGATTAACACCCCACACGCCTGTAGTAATCTATGGTATCCACTTCTATTTTATATCTAAGGTGTGTATTATATCTACCTATTGCTTAATTGCTATAATGCATGCAAAAGAAAAGGAAAATAAAGAAACCACAGGGAAAAGAAGGAAGTATTCACAAAGTTTTGCTAGATTGAGCCCCGTGACAAGATGCCTACGTATTCCCTCGTGCAATGGGAAAGTCAGAGCATCGTAATTCGACTCACTTGTTTTGGTGGATTTTGTGTTTTTAACTTATGAAAAAGGTTTTAAACACAAAAGAAAGTGCTCGTAGGTGAAAAAGAGTTTGAATTGGTTGATTGCTTTTACCTTTAAGAAAGGCGTTTTGAACCATTATTAGGTGTTTTAGTTTTCAAAGGAAAAAGAAAGCAAGTTTTAGTTTTAATTACATGCAAGGATGCAAAAATAAACAAGCAAAACAAAAGGGAGACTAACTAGTACTAGCCCTAATGTTGTCATGCAAAGATTATACCTATGGTTAAGTTTGTAAGGGAATCTCTACCTATGTTGACATGTAAAGGATGTATATCCTGATGTCTAGGCTCGAGAGCTATCCTAACCGAGCGGTCCTAAGGGAAACTTATCCTATATCTGTTCTGGTTGTAAAACCATGGGATGCAAAGGGATGAAGCAATCAAGTGCTTTGGTAGAAGCACAAAAGATATGCAATGCACAAACAAATGTCAAAGAAGCACATGAAAAGGAGGAAGTCCCATAGCCAACGTCGAAAACAAATATACCGAAGTAAAATAAGAGCCGACATATCTGATTCCCGTGAAGGGTATCACCGCATGACATGAATTATCAAGTGTTCAGAGCAAATGATGCGAGTTCAGAAGTATATGAGAACCCCGGGAAATCGTGGAGAGTTAGAATAGGGAACTCTTGCCACTTTATTATTGACTCGATAAAGGAAGCAACACGATTCGCATGTGCTGAGCTGACACAGACTGGAACTGTGTGGGGGTCGATTGCGGACCCTATCCGCGTGCCTATCATATCATCATCATATATATCAATAAGTATCAAAGCGGGACTTTGCTTGGTGGTTCCACTCTGGGTTGCCTAACCACTCTGACCTATGCAAGCACAAATGTAAACCCTTACTAAGAATTACCTCCCTATGCATGGAAGAGGATTTTAAACAAACCAAACACAATTAGCATACAATTTGCGGAATCCCTAGCTACAACTCTTTAAACAGCGACTTTGGTCCCAACGCTCCTATCCTAATCATGGAAAAGAAAGCGGTAAACTTCTACTTCTCATGATATCTAGGAAAGTTGTAAGAGAATACAATAAACAAGGGATAACTAGTACCAAATGGATAAAAAATCTGAAGAGCACTACAAGCTAAACATACTCCGGAAAACTCCAAGTACTGCAGCCAAGCAATAAGAGTAAACCGGTGAGAAATGCGCGGAGGCATCAAAGCATATATGGAGTAAGCATTCGTACGCATATGAAACAATAAACCTACAAAATATAATGATCCACACAAGGCAGACAAAGTATTGCGCGTTCGTACGCAAAATAAATATCAAATTGTGCATTCGTACACAATTGATACATATACACTTGCAAGAAAGGAGTAAAACCAAACAAGTAGACAATAGGATTTACACGTATGTGCACAAGTGAGAGAATGCGCGTTCGTACGCATCCAAACAAAAGCACCTGCAAGAATTGAGTAAAACCAAACAAGCAGACAATAGAATCTACACGTATATATACAAGTAGTATAATACGCGTTCGTACGCATTCAAACAAAATCACCTGCAAGAATGGAGTAAAACCAAACAAGAAGACAATAGAATTTACACGTATGTTTACAAGCGGTATAATGTGCGTTCGTACGCATTCAAACAAGAGTACCTGCAAGAATGGAGTAAAACTAAACAAGCAGACAATAGAATGTACACATATGTGTACAAGCGCTAGAATGTGTGTTCGTACGCATTCAAACAAGAGTACCTGCAAGAATGGAGTAAAACCAAATAAGCAAACAATAGAATGTACACGTATGTGTACAAGCGGTAGAATGCGCGTTCGTACCCATTGAAACAAGAGTACCTGCAAGAATGGAGTAAAACCAAACAAGCAGACAATAGAATGTACATGTATGTGTACAAGCGGTAGAATGCATATTCGTACGCATTTAAACAAGAGTACCTGCAAGAATGGAGTAAAACCAAACAAGCAGAAAATAGAATGTACATGTATGTATACAAGCAGTGGAATCCGTGTTCGTATGCATTCAAACAAAGGTACCTGCAAGAATCGAGTAAAACCAAACAAGCAGATAATAGAATATACACGTATGTGTACATGCGGTGGAATGCGCGTTCATACGCATTCAAACAAAGGTACCTGCAAGAATAGAGTAAAACCAAACAAGTAGGCAATAAAATTTACACGTATGTGTACAAGCGAAAAATAGGAGTGCTAGAAGGCCATATCTCATGTAAAAGAGGTCAAAATACCTTGCACATGAAATAAAGTGTCAAAATTAACAAAGCAAGTGCTAGAAATAAAGAACCGAATGTTAAACCGATTACAGATATGGTTATAATCTAGAATAAGCATGTCAGAATTGAAATAAAATCACAAAAATTGGAATGGGAAGGAAGTTTTCCAAATCTGAGCGAAAAAATCAACTTCTCGGAATCGATTAAGAATCACATGGTTGCTTGCAAAAAACATCAATGAATTCAAAAAAATGTGAGCGGTTTTAATTAATTTCGAGAGGAAGTGGCATTTTTCTGACCATAAAGTGACGGGGAAGCCACTCCATTTTGGCACATTGCACTTGAAATTTGGTTCTGAAACCTCCAAAATCGGTTCTGGAATGTGCCAAAACATAGGGAACATGTACCGTTACTTCGGACTTTCAAGGAAAAGTGAGTTTCGACACATGAAAACGCTAAAAAATGCTTATGGAATCATAAAATTCATGTTTAGAATTAGATTCTGATTCGATTTTTGTTTGGTTTTGAAATGCGAGATGAATTGGATTATAATTCACTACATGTAATCAAAAAGCCAAAACAAAAAGAAACACAAGTTATGTATAAGATTGATTGAAAATCGGATCAAAAAAGTGTGCAAAAATACATGTTTATGCATGTTTATGTACATTTTGTGATGTATAGATGAATAAAATGCAAGTGTACGAGATATCATATGCACATGATATGTATTCAATGTAAATCAACTATAAAAAATAATGCATGTCATGTATTGTGTAATACAATAACCAAGTTTGCGATGTGTTGAAGTGTTGTGAAATCATACATGTGAAAATGTGAGTGAAAGTGAGGTTTCGACACACTTTAACGTCATGAAAGTTGAACACCAACACATAAACTTGATTCTTTTATTCCATGTGCAAATATGTGAACATGTAAAGATGTAAATTATGTCATGAGTGTGAGTTTAGGTGCATGTATATGTGTTATATACAATGCAAATGCACCTAAGTATCAAAATGCTATGAATGCAACATTTTGACACAAGTAAGAGTGCAAATTTTACCTTAATTCACATGTTGCGGTGCAATTTAATCAATCTATATGCTCTCTAATGCATGAGCGTGTGATAGATGATGCAAAATACACAAACTAGTGGCATAAATGCAAAGGAAAACAATTACACAACTATATGTGTGTGTTATGTACAATATTCTTTCACACCGACACACTTTAACGTCACAAAATCGGAATCAAATCAAAGAATTTGACCAAAAAAATTCAAGAATCGGAATCCACACAGAAAATGCAATCAATTCGACTATTCAATTTCAAGAAAAACTAAAAGTGAAAAATCACTTAAAATAAGTGCTTAATTGAATTAATCACTTACTTGAAGTTTGAGTCAAATTGAAGAGGAATTCTTTGCACTCTTCAAATAAATACCAAATCCACTTCCAATTTATGATATTAATCGAAATTGGAGTCGAAATCAGAAGAAAAATCAAGTTGAGAGGCTTGATTCATGATGAAACTGAGAAACAAGGAAGAAGAAGAGCTTAACCGAGCTCTTTATGGAGGAGGTCGGCCTTAGGAGGTGGCCGGAAGGCAAGGCAAGGCATGGAAGGAGCACTGACCGACGTGAGGAGGCCAAAAGAGAGAAGATGAAGGTCAGTCAAGGTGACCAGTCGAGAGAGAGAGAGAGAGAAAGAAAGAGAGAAGAACCGAGGGCGAAAACCGGTCGGGAAGGGGAATCCGGTCGCGAAGACCGGCCAGTCCAGGGCAGAGAGTGTGGCAATCCGAGAAGCTAGAGAGTGACCGGTCACGGCAGTTGGCTGGTCGGAGGAGGACGTTGTGCGGTGTTCCTAGGCAATGGGAGGAGCTCCGATCAGTTTTGGCTTTGAGGGAAAAGTGAGATTTAATTTTTGTTCTTGTTTTTGGGTTTTCTCTGAGAGAGAATTAGATAGAATTGAGAGTGATTTGAGATGAAATTCTAGAAAATGATTGTGTGTCCTTGAATTGTGAAGGAAAAAATTTATTTGTAGTGTGAAAATTTGGGCCTTAGAGTGCCTTGGATCCACAATTAAACTCAAATCGCGATTATCCGAATAATTTTCGTAATTAATTCAAAACAGCCGGATCCGTCGAGAATTTGAAGTCGGACTCTAAATCAAAAGTGTCTAGAACATGATTTTGCTTTTTTTAGTCATGATTTTGATTTGATTAGAAGAATGGTCTAGGAGATACGGATTTTTGAAGTTTCAGCACAATTGTCAGGCGTCTGAAACATGCAGAATTTTTTATTTGCGCACTTCAAAGAAATTGCCTCGAACGAAGGTCTTATGATCAAAATTTAAAATTGAGTATCTCTGAGACAAATGAAGCCAACAAAATTTGTGAAATTTTGGCACTAGTCCCACCTTGTTTTGATAAAAATCAAACGAGATATGATTTTTCAAACTTCACGTATCAGATGAAAATTTCTCGGTTCAGCCTAAAAACAACTCCGAAGAATAAAGAAACTTCTCTTAAATGGTAAGTTATTTGCTCTGGAGTTGCATATGAAAGTAGGAAAGGACTTCAATATGGAATTTAAGACACCATCTTCACTCAGTTTTGATTTTCCAGCTAGGAATTACGAAGGTTTTAGTGCACCGAGCGCACGGTACAACACTAAAATTCAATTTAATCCACTTAAGAAATCAATTCCTTTGGGGACCTTTGTCACATAATTTGCATCCGGATCGTGAACAAAAGTTGTAGATAATAATGAGAGATACTTTCCTGTCAAAAGTCATCAAAAAATACCCGACGATCAGAGAGATATAACTTCTGGAATGCCTAAGACTCACTGAAAATCCAAAATTCACTTTATTGAGAAATAAGCAAATTAGTTCTTTTTCTTGATGAAACGGCCTCTGATTTGAATTGATAAACTGGAGAATAAATTAATATGATCCCAATGCTCGTGGATTAAACCAAAATAGCTTTCTGACCAGAAAATATTGCGATAGCCATACGAACCGAAAAATATCGATTTTTGGCTCGAAATGATCTGAGATTGCCGAAACGCACGGTTTCTTCCACAATAAGATAACTTGAACTAGGTAACCATATGATGAATGCTATGTATGTACATACATGAATGTTTTTCATAATGCAATTATAAGTCAGAACCAAAAAATTGTGTCAACAGATTAATGCGAACTTCAGGTGTCAAACCAAAAGACGCGAGAGAATTTTTAATTTCCAATGAGCCCCACTAGAGAAGGGAGTATGTTGTGTCGGGGAACGACTGGATCACAAAAAAAGAAATCATAGAACAATGTTGAAATATGTGAAGGTAGGAACAGGTGTAAACCCGACCCAAAATAATTGGCCTCGACCCAATTCGACCGCATTATGCCAGGGAATGAATGAACATGTCACACGAAATAAAGACTAGATACACTGACTAGACTAAACACTTTACAACAGGGAACGACTAAGTGAGTAGTGGAGTAAATACTAGAAAACGTCGATTAGACTTTACAAACTCAAAATGTTGTACTCAAAGGAGAGAAACAAGGGCGAAATTTATCCTCGAAAGTTACAGGGGGAAGGACCTGTCCTAAGGGTGTTGTTTCAGGGGAAGGACTGGTAGTGCAACAAAACGAAGACTGGAATATCTGACCAGACTCCACACATAATGCAGGGATAGCCTACACTATGATGTATAGGAAGGAGCATAATACTCCAACCTATTCAAGAATTGGTAGCGACTTAACTCTTGTGCAAAAGGGAAATTTCTCAGAATAAATGCTACATCCTGAAGGGAAAACAAGTGTCGGGCTTGCTTTCAAAGAGAGGCACAGGGATAGCCTGACCGAAAGGTGTTGTACAAGGGATAGACTGCAGTGCAATAACCAAGGAACACAAAATGGACATATTGCGCCAGGGAAAAACTAGAAATGAAACGGATTCCAAGGTGATATAAATATCTCAAAGAATTCATCCTTGCTAGGATTTTCAGATAAATGCAAGAGCGTCACTGGGGACAAAGATTATGTTCCTGGGGAAACCAACCATTATCAGATGACCACGCTGGGGAAATGACTTCATGGGGAGTTACCTGCTGAACAATGATCCACTGAGGAATGGTCGGAAACACTTGAAGAAGAGCTTCCACCATTACACAACATGGCTTCAACCAGGGATGAAAATAACTGCTCACACCTCAATCTGCTGGAAAGCATGCAATGCGGACTTGGTCGTATGACAACTCCATCGAGAATTCCCATTTATATGTTTCGACTGAGGAATAGGATGGAATATAACCTCACCGGAGATATCAAGAGTGGTCCACTCTGACTTTAACTGAGGAATACCCAAAATAAACTTCTACTCATACGCTGGGAATATCATGAAGTATGAACTCACTGGGGATAAATATCCTCGATTAATGGTTCGAATTCCGTCTTCACAGGGGGTTGCAACCTTCTATCAAAGCATTTTGAAACTCCAATGAGCATTCACTGGGGAATTACAATTGAAACAGGCACTAACAACTTGCACTGCGGATTTGTGCAATGCTCTACAATAATTCTCTGCCAATGATAACATCGTCTGGGGAATTTCAACAAGGATACCATGATGATGATAACCATTGTGTCTAATCCTCCGCGAAAAGCATCTGCACTTAGGGAACATTTATTCACGTTCATTGGGGAGAAATGTTGTTAACATTTGCATCAGTACATTGAATACCTGCAAACAAACAAATATTCATGCAACACATTGTTAGTGGAATGCCCCAGGCGTTGCACGAAAACTTTTCCTATCACACGGGTCACACAAGTTTCAAAATAAATTCAGAAGTTTCTCATCATGGTAAAACTTATGCAAAATTTTATCACAAAATTATGAATGCATTTTGCAAACAAACCAATAAATGCAATAAATTAATTGACAAGAAAAGCTTATTTTATTGATTGGAAATGGGCATGTAAATAGGCAAATACAATAGGAAGCAATTCCTGGAATGAGGCAATTGCAAAGGTAAAATAAGAGGAAAACTAAAACGCATGGCAATGCGACAATGGATCCTTACCGGGTTTCAACCTTGCTATCACTTTTATAACTCCGACTATCTTATCACTTCTCTTTTCCCAAAAATGATAACTTGACTGACCACTGCCCTTTGGGGTAGCCATATGATGTAAACATGAGGTGCGACCGTTGATCCAACGCGGGATGTAGTCGCGTGCTCTTATTTCCTTTCTTGACTTGAACAAGTCTATGCATAGCATTTCTTGACTACATCCGTATGTACGGGTATTGGAAAATATTCTCGGTCCATTGTTGCAAACATCATGGCACCGCTAGAGAAAACTTTCGTTACAACAAACAGTCCTTCGTAATTCGGCGTCCACTTGCCTCGAGGATCACCCTGAGGAAGAATTATCCTCTTCAGTACGAGGTCATCAAGCTTATAGTATTGAGGTCGCACCCTCTTGTCATACGCTTTTCTCATTCTCTGTTGATAAATCTGCCAATGTGTCATACCCCAAAATTTGCCCTCCAATTTCTCAAGACATTCCATACATCCATGCTCAGGGATTCCTCAAGGGTTGACCAGACAAACCCTCTCCTATGCAATTAACCCAAACTAGGGTTTGACTATCCACAGATCCAGATGGACTTCCAACATCTCCAATGTTCATCATGCCTCCTCATATGCTTCAAAGACTCTCCATGTCAAGTTTCAAGCCTCACAAGTCAAGTTTCCTCAGACAATTGCTCAGATGGCTGAAAATCAGTTGTATTGGACAAAAAGTCAATTGTGGTCAACATACAGCCAAACTTCATGATTTTTGGTCAACATCTTCATTTTGAAGTTACATTCATCATTTGATCAAGGGTTGATCATGATTCATCAAGAAAACTCAAGATTTGCACAAAAGTCAAACTTTCCAAATTAGGGTTTTTCAGTGAAAAGTCAACTGAACTTTGACTGAGCATAACTTCTTCATACTTTCTCAAAATTTTTTCCACAACCTCTCATTTTGAAGGAAATTCAATTGCCTACAACTTCATGTCTCACAAGAATGTTCAAAAAATGTTTCATTTGGAAGGTATGGATCAAAACATTACAGGTCCTTTTCAAAGTCAATAAAAAGTCAACTTTTTGTAAAGAAGTGTTATTGAGCATGGAAACTCCAATTGAGATGAAACCAAATAGGTTGGTTAGAGGACACTTAGAGCTTTCTAAAAAGTCCAAGAACACTGAAAAATGTAGAAAATTGAGCAAAATACACATTGCACAAGTTGGGCATTTTTGAAGAGGTGCACAAAGAGAGATACTTGTGAAAATCCTAAATTTTGCAAATGGGCCTAGTTTTTCTTCATTCAAAATTGTTCCTTAGACAATTTGGAACATCCAAGCCCAATGCCACGAATTTTAGCTTTATTTTTCTATTTAATTTGGATTTTATTCATTTAAATACAAATTAAATTAAAAAATAAGGTATAAAATCAAAATTAAATGCAAAATTGATTTTTCTGTCATGCTTGAGATCCAAGTAACTCACACAAGCTGGCAAATTTCGAAATTTGCAAAGATTTGGCAAGAAATTGATTGAAATTGATCAAAAAAGATAAGATTTGATTTTGTACAAAATCAAATAATCTTTGCATTGATTGATGATTATTTGTTCCTCAAATCAGCTCAATTTTCATCCATTATAAATATACAATGCATATCACACAAGAAAGAACGGAAAAATTGCCTCAAGAACCCTATTCCAAAGTAAAAAAAACGTGTGTTGCAAGCAAGTGGCAACCCTAGTTCCAGCTTGATTCAATCGATTTTGAGCATCCAAACATATTCCTTGACATCTCCTGAAGCATTCCAGACCTTTGCATCATTCAAAAGCATCAAGAATCGAGCAATCCGGTTTTGGTTTGTTCTTATATTTTTCAAAATCGATTTCTATTATTCATGCATTTTTAACACTTTTTGATTGTTTGTTCATGATCAGCATCAAGTTTGCAAGCTATCTGGGTATCCCAATCGTATTTTAATGACCTGGAACGAAAACCACCATTGTTAGGGTTTTCGGGCTTGAATTAGGGCTTCTTTAAATAGGAAAAATTGGACCGAACCAAGCATACCAGGATGATCAGTGAATGAAAACGAGTCGATTCATGTACTCACAATACATTTATATTACTTGTATAAGATATTTATTTTTGCAGGGGCCTTAGCGTCAAACAAAGACCGACGCTGAATGTTTAAGAATTCAAAACGAAGAAGACGATGGTTTGGCGCGTGATCTGGGCAATCAAAGAGCGACACCGTTTAAAAGCCATTCGTTCCGTTTTCCTAACAAGTGTACAAGCCAGCTCGGTTGGTAAAGGCAGCGCGCATGTCACCCAGGGAACCTGAGTTCGATTCCCAGCCATGGCAATTGTTTTTTACAAGTTAGAAAACTAACATATTTTTTTTACTTTTTATATTTTCTTTAATATTTTGCATCTAATTTAATTTATCTTCAATATTTTTTATCATGCATCTAAAAAACACCAAAAATATTTATTTTTTGCATACTCATCAGAAAAATGCTTATTTAATTTTTAAAATTAAAATTATTATTTTTGCATGCATATTTAATTTAATTGCTAATTAATCATTTAAATAGCTTTTAATTGTTTTTAAATTATCAAATCAACTCCAAAAATTACCAAAAATTTATTTTATCATATTAATGTCATCACTAACACAAAAACTTTTTTTCTCATTCAAAAATACTTATTTCTACTAACATTTTCCTCTTATGCAATTTTCTTCCGTTTTCCGATTTTGCATCTGTTCACAGGTTACACCGTTTCGGACGATTTTTGTCGCTTTTATTTTCCAATTATGTAACTGCCTATGGGATGTAATAGTTTAATTAGGACTTTTATTTTCCGCACTTTCAATTATGTATCTGCCCCAAAGCCATGTAATAGCGTAGGACATTTACTTTCCGCACTTTACCTTCCGCAATTTAATTTCCGCACCCTATAAACTGCTAGTAATTAGGCGTGTATGGCAAGATAAAATTGGACATAGATCACTCATAATTTTCAAGATAACATATCTGAAATCAACACACTCTTTTCACACATGCACCCCTTAGGGTAATTCTCTCTCGTTGCCTTACGAATTCAAATGGTCAAGTCCCTCGAACGTAGAGGTATTCTAGCACCGTTGCCTTCAAAACAAATCATCATAGTCCCTTCGATACAAAGATCATAGACCCACGACGTCGCTTACGAATACATGATCTTGATCCTCGATTGTCGCCTACGAAAAATGATGATAGTCCCTTTGAATGTGCTAGGATACTCCCTACAAGTTGCTTTCTATGACCATCCGATGTCCCTTCAAATGTCCCGCTTACATCCAACGAATAGGGTTACCTACCAACTAATGGTATGGATAGCACTATTCTAAAGGAACGTTAAATAACACGAAAACGACCAATTCTGAGTAGGTAATAAGACTTTTAGTTTCTTGCTCTATCAAAATACTTTTCACACCACACACTTTTGTCAAAGTTCAAACTCTTTTCAAAACAAAACATTTCCGAACACTTTGTATACATTCCTACATGAATCATTACAAAGTCAAAGCGAAATGCCTTTTTCAAAACATTTTTCAAACACACAGAAATCATAATTTTAAAAGTGATCTAAGAGCAACTAAGAGCCCGTAGATAACTACGGATGGAAAGGGGTGCTAATACCTTCCCTTTTCATAACCTTCTCCCTTACTCAGAATCTAACGAAGGTCTTTTCCTGTTCTTTTCACCTTCCCTTAATTGGATAAAAGAAAAGTCGGTGGCGACTCTTGCTATCCGCACATTTGCGATACAAAAATCTCAAAGTCAGTTCACCGTATTACACAATGACAAACAACCGCCAATCTTTTCTGATCAATGAGGCACAACTGGTCTAGCCGATTCTGCACCCATTCATCTTCAGTGAGATATGCCTCTTTCATCATTCTCAATTAAGGGATTTCGACTTCAATGAGCAGTACTACCTCCATGCCATAAACTAGAGAAAACGGGGTTGCCCCATTCGAAGTGCGCGCATGTGTACAGTGATTCCTAGTAAACAACCGATAGTCTTCCAATTATTAGTTATTATTGGTTACTTGCAGGATCGACTAGATTGATCCTAGGACACGTGTGTCATAACTCATTTCTATGTTCATACCCATTATCTTGATAAATTTATATTGCGTATTGATGTGGACTATAAGATTCTTAAGAGATCTCTCTAAGATTGTCTATAGAAATATACTGACTGAGTGTATAAAGGAAAGGCTTCGAATTAAACTTAAGATTTAAAACTCGAATGTAAAGATAAAAAGTTTCTGAGAATATAAAAGTTTCTGGAAATATAAAGTGTTTGAATGAAAGAACAAAGTAAAAATGGAGTTTCTAGAGAGATAAATATGTTTGAAGACAAGTAAAACAAGAATCATAAAAGGAAATCAAAAGATTCTAAGAACAAAAGTACTGTAGAAGTGAAAGGAATATAAAAAGACTTAGATTTAAATTATAAAGAATCATGATGTTCAGTACGTACATTTTGTCTTCCAACTCGTTTCCCTTAAATCACGGTAATTTGAGTGTTTTGAGATTTTTTAGTACACGAATGAACACACCAATTCTAACGTAAAAACACCTATTTATAGTATTTCGACCCTAATGGTCTTACTCTAAAATCATGCCACGTTCGAAGCATGCAGGTTTCTTACGTTCACTGACTTCCACGCTTCTTCTAAGAATGACGCTCTTATTTGAAATTCGAATCCTATGTTAGCGAAATACTCCTTGTCTTCTCGATTCGAATTTGTAAATAACCTGTTTGGACCGCTCCAATTCTTATATATTGCATAAAAGAACTCTTTACATCTAACCACTAAAAGATGCCAAATCAAAGTCCATCACTTATTACTAAAAATCGAAGAGTCCTTTAGAACAATAGTTCTATAATTTCAACCAATATTCATCATTGATACCAACCTCTTTATACGTTTATTCGAAGTACCCCTTTGATATCGAAATAACTTCTTTATTCGAAATTTCCAGCTAACAGCGTGGTAGTCCGATAACCATGCAAATAAAAAGTCAATATCTCATGCCAATCTCGATAGGTCACTACCATTTTTTGCACGATCTTCTTTATGTCCTTATTTGCTTCTTCGACAACACCATTCATCTTCGAGGGATACGGAGACGAATTATGATGTTTAATCTTGAAGGACTCACAAAGCTCCTTCATCATATTCTTATTAAAATTTGATCCATTATCAGTAATGATCTTATCAGGAATCCCATAATGGAAGATGATATTGTGCTTGATAAATCGGGCAACCACCTGTTTGGTGACATTTGCATAAGACACAGCTTCGACCCACTTGGTGAAGTAGTCTATAGCAACCAGAATAAATCGATGTCCGTTGGACGCGGTTGGCTCAATCTTTCCAATCATGTCAATGCCCCACATAGCAAATATCCAAGGAGAATTCAAAACATTCAAAGGTGATGATGTCACATGCACCTTGTCAGCATACACTTGGCACTTGTAACAGATTCGGGCATGATTAAAGCAATCAACCTCCATGATAGACCAGTAATAACCAGCTTGCAAGATCTTTTTAGCCATGGTATACCCACTGGAATGAGTTTCAAATTAGCCATCGTGCATCTCCTTGATGATCTTTGTGGCTTCGTTTTTATCAACACATTTGAGCAACAACACGTCATAATGTCTACGGTATAACACACCATTACTGATCAAGAATTTTGCTGAAAACCTTCTCAAGAACTTCTTATCTGTCACAGAAGCTTCCTTAGGATACTCTTGAGTTTCAAGGTATCACTTAATGTCAGGGAACCACGGGTTACCATCCTCTTCCACTTCAACCTCAAAGCAAAATGCTGGCTCATCCAATTTTTGAATGGTGATCAAGGGCGCTTCATTAGCCCACTTGACTTTGTACATTGATGCCAAGGTAGCTAAAGCATCAGCCATATTGTTCTCTTCTCGTGAAATATGATCGAAAGTAAGGAATCAGTTTCATCACATGATCTTTGTAAGGAATCAAATTTGGGTAACGAGTCTCCCAATCGCCATTGATCTGGCTTATCACAAGTGCAGAGTCTCCATACACTTTCAAATTCTTAATTCTCAAGTCCATCGCCGCCTTGATACCAAATATGCAAGCTTCATATTCAGCCATGTTATTGGTGCAATCAAAGCAGATTCTGGCTGCAAACGGGATGTGATGACCATCTGGGGTAGTGATTACCACACCGACACCATTGCCCAAGGAATTAGAGGCACCATCAAATACCAATGACCATTTCGATCCCGGTTCAGGACCTTCATCAGGGTCAGGAATGTTACAATCCCTGATATACATGATGTCTTTTGTCTGAAAATTCAAATCTCATAGGCTGATAATCATCCAGAGGATGGTGGGCAACATAAGTCGCCAATATACTACTCTTGTTAGCTTTCTGAGTAGTATATTGGATGTCAAACTCTGTTAAAGTCATTTGCCATCTAGAAATCCGGCCTTTTAAAGATGGCTTTTCAAAGATGTATTTAATTGGATCCATCTTGGATATCAACAAGGTAGTATGAGTCAACATATACTGTCTTAGTCGGCGAGCAGCCCAAGCCAAAACACATCAAGTTTTCTCGAGCAGTGAGTAGTTTTTCTCACAGTCTGTAAACTTTTTGCTAAGGTAGTATATTGCATGCTCTTTTCGACCAGACTCGTCATGTCGCCCTAATACGCACCCCATTGAGCTTTCAAGCACTATTAAGTACATAATAACGGCCTACCCTCCACGGGAGGCATAAGGTTCGAAGGTTCCTGCAAATACTTCTTTATCTTATCGAATGCAACATGACAATCTTCATTCCACCTGACCACTTAATCTTTTCGCAATAGTTTGAATATCGGTTCACACATGGCAGTCATGTGAGAGATGAATCTAGCGATGTAGTTTAACCTCCCTAGAAAGCCACGGACCTCTTTTTTTAGTTCCTGGTTCTAGTATTTCTTGAATTGCTTTTACTTTAGTAGGATCAACCTCAATACCTCTTTTGCTTACAACAAAGCCTAGAAACTTTCCAGATTGTACTCCAAAAGTACATTTGTTTGGATTCAGCCTCAACCTGAATTTCTGCAGCCTATCAAACAACTTTTGTAAATGCACCAGGTGCTCTTCTTCATCTTGAGATTTTGCAATCATGTCATCGACATATACTTCAATCTCTTTGTGAATCATGTCGTGAAAAATAGTCATCATTGCTCGTTGATATGTTGCCCCGGCGTTCTTCAATCCAAAAGGCATTACCTTATAACAGAACGTCCCCACGGGGTGACAAAAGTTGTTTTAGCCATGTCTTCCAGCGCCATCTTAATCTGATTGTACCTGAAGAAACCATCCATAAACGAAAACACTTTTGCATGAGTTGTATTGTCCACCAATATATCAATATAGGGAAGCGGAAAATCATCCTTCAGACTGGCTCTGTTCAGATCTTGATAATTTACACACATTCGCACTTTTTCGTCCTTTTTGGGTACATGCACAATGTTGGCAACCCATGGGGGATAAGAAATGACATTCAAGAATCCCGCGTCAAGCTGTTTCTAGACTTCCTCTTTGACCTTCTTAGACATCTCAGGATGAGTTCTTCAAAGCTTTTGCTTAACATGAGGACAATCTTCTTTTAATGGAAGCTTGTGCACAACAATGTCGGTATCCAACCCGGGCATGTCTTCATAAGACTAGACAATGATATCTGAATACTCTCAGAGTAATTCAATCACTCTTTGCTTCACACTATCTTCTAGAGCAGCCCCAACTTTAACCTTTCTGATCGCATCTTCGGTGTCAAGATTCACTTTCTCAATCTCTTCCTGATGCGGTTTGATAACCTTTTCTTCTTGCTTTAACAATTTTGCTAACTCTTCGGGGATTTCACAATCTTCCTCACCTTCTTTTTCAACTTGGTTGATCGGATTATCAAAGTTATAAGCAGTGATAGCAGAGTCGTTATCAAAGAGATCCATTAAGATTGTGGGATAATATCTGCACGATTGATTTTATGTTTATTTAAATAATATTTTTAATATATTTAAATAATATAAATAATATTTCTTTCAATATTTATATAGTTTAATAAAAACAATAATAGATTGAAATTCCCTTTCATTTTGGCAACGACGCCAGCTAGCACATAGAAAAGAAGTCTCATTTTCTGAAATAAATTTAAATCAAAAGAATAGAACTTGTGAAAACAAAAAAATAATTGAAAACGTGTGGAAAATATTCTTGAAATGAATGATAAAAAATTAAAGTTTACAAACGAGCATGACTAATGAATCGCGGAAAATGTCTTGTTTGTGAGCTAAGCTGTCAAGTCACACCTCAACAAACTTGCCTAAGATGCCGACGTCGACATGTGATTTTGAATAACTCAAAGCCATCTTTCCAGAAAGAAAAAACGGCTGGAACTACAACTTCCACAACAAGCATAACATAGTAAATGCCTTTTCATCAAATTGTCAAGCTGACAAGGGCTGGCCACTTTTGTAATAGTTCGTTCCAACTAATACTCACTTGGTTCAACCATTCATTTTGCTGAATTCCCGACTCTCTCATATTTTAATGACAAAACATGATTAATGTAATATAAACTATTCATTAATGAATTACTAAATTTGATTAATGTATTATAAATAAATATATGGGGTAATAATATTGAAATATATAATAAGTGTGAATAAGTGGAGAAATAATATATATATATATATATATATATATATATATATATATATATATATATATATATATATATATATATATATATATATATATATATATATATATATATATATATATAAAGTGGGTGAATCCACTCACTTATCACTTTAAGATTTTAGATCGACAAATAGTGTATTTCTCACAAAAATACTTATTCTTCAACTTTATATCAATACTCCTACTATTCACCGTATATATATGATGAACAATATTTAGTGTAAATATTTAATATATAAAAACATTTTTAACCAAATACTCAAACAAACCATTTTTTCAATCAAAATCTTGAAACACTACATTTTCAAACCAAAAGAGAAAAAAAAAACATGTCAAAGCTCCATTTTCTAACAAAACAAAAAATGTCAAAGCAATGGTTGACATATTATAATTATTTAACTTTTGATGTCATTTTTGAAGCGATGGTTGAAAATGTTATACAGAGTAAAAAATCTTTTTGACATTCTTATTTTAATTATTTCACTTTTATATTATATATTATGCATTTAGTTTTAGTTTTATACTTTATTATGCATTTAGTTTTAGTTTTATACTTTATTATGCATGTAGTTTTAGTATTTGCTATTAAATCAATGTGTATTTTTAAATGATTATTTTACAGATATGTATAGAATGTAATAAAAAAATTCTTGAAAAAAAAAAGAATTCGAAATTTCATTTCTAAGTTAGCATTTTCATTGCTTTTATCAATATATTTTAAAAATTAAAAAATTAACATTTAATTCTTCTGATTTTAAAAAATTCTAAAATTTAATAAATAAATATTTTATAGTGTTCTAAACAATTAAGAAAAAAATTATCCAAAAATTTTAAAATAATTATATAATCTTTAAAATTTTAATATATAACAGAGACTAAATAAAAAAACTTAAGAACCAAAACATATCATTTTCTAATGGGAACTAAAATAAAATATAAAATATTAATAAGGAACAAAAACATATATAATCTGTATTGTTTTCTAATAAACACCCACTATGAATTTAGAGTTTTTAACCCCCATAATACCAAAATTTAATATATTGTAGCTATTAAAGAAACCCACCAATATAACTCCCACTAAATTGTTAAAAAATAATTAAAAATAATAATAATAAAAATAACAAGGTTTCAAATCCTCCCTAAAAGGATTGTATAAATTAGAGTTTTTATAACCCCATTAATTCAAAATTTATTATAATATATATTAAAAAAACTCGTCAATATAACCTCCTTTAAATTGTTAAAAAATATTTTAAAATAGTAATAACAAAATAATAACGGGTTTTAAACCCTCCCAAAAGTAATAGAAATCTTACACAAAAATATATATATTTTTAAAAAGATAAAGAAACAGATCCCACTTAAAAATACGCTATAAGAGTATGATGTTAATGCACACCTACATGGATATTCTAAGAGAGGAGGTGCAAAGTCGGATGAAGTCAAATGAGTTTTGATCAGTAAAACAACTGAGATCTTACAAAATGTTCAGGGAATAGCACGAGCATGTATCGATACAAGAAGTCGGACCTATGGTTTTCTGAGGCACGCATATGGTCGGTTTCAGCAAAGACCGGATTATCGAGGTATAAGCTCAACATAATGATTTTGGGACAGGCCTAGAGTTGCAATGAAGTTACGAAATTGAAGTGGAATGTGTTACGCGACAATGATGGTGACGACATACATTATTGAAGTCTGATCGGAAAAATAACAAGTGTATTATTTTCGCCGATGTAGTTATAATGAGTTTCCCCAAGTATCGATCTCGAGGACTGCGTAGTAAATACCTATTTGTGCTCTTAATTCAATTGAACAAAAACAATAGTTGGGTTGATTTTAAAACTTTCAATTACGCTTGTAACAAGTAATGACTGATGAAATATAATGAGAATGATGCTAGGGTGAGTGGTTGATTTAACAAAACTATGATCCGAATTTAGATTTCCTCATTGCAAATGAAAACTATCAATTACCTATCTCTAGATTGTTCTTCCTTAAGTCCTTAATGAAGACAACTATTAAAACCCTAATCCTTATTCAAATGTCCATTCAAACAAATCTTGGTTTTAACCATAAAAATATCAAGAATTCGAGTGATTAAAAGAGAGTTCCTAGTCCTAGGTTAGACTCCTAATAACCTAATGGTGTAGAAACCCTAACAATCACAGTCCTGCCAATTGTTAGTCATAGGTCTACATGTATTTATCCGATACATGATCATAAGAACACTACACAATTAAATTGAAATATAAAAACACTGCATTAAGGAAATCAAGTATTCGAATTCATACAATAATCAAATTAGGACCACCCCCTAGCATTGGAGGGTTTAGCCTCTCATAGTATTAGAAGAAAACATCAAATAAGAGTTAAACATTACAAAGAACTATGATGACTTTGATCTTCAATGGTGGCTGCCCTTGAATCTCGCCGTCTCCGAATTCCTCTCTGTGACTCTCCTTTCTCCGTGATATTTCTTTCATAATTTCAAAAGTAGGTTTCTCTATCCTTAAAATCCTTCTAATAGTCTCTTCTCTATCCCCGTTTCGGCAAAAGTCAGAAGTACCCTTAATGACAACAACGAGCCCCAAAAATCAGAAAAAATAAGTTTCCACACGCTCTCATCAACACGGGCCGTGTTGATGAACACGGGTGCCCGTGTTGATCACTAAATCAGAAACCATGCTCCAGGCCATTCAACACGGGCCGTGTTGATGAACACGGGTGCCCGTGTTGATCCACTGTCTTGTGTAATTTTTGCATTTTCCTTACTTTTCAACACGGGCCGTGTTGTTTAACACGGGTGCCCGTGTTGATTCACTGACTTGGGTAATTTTTGCACTTTCTCGTGGCTTTTTGACACAGGCCGTGTTGATTAACACGGGGCCCGTGTTGATGCATCTGTAGCCTTCCATATTCTGATTTCTGCACATCTTTTGCCCCTATTTATCCTATTTTATTCTTATGACCCTGAGAACACTCAAACACATAACCAAAGCTTTAAATGCGATAAAATTACATATAACACTAGATAAATAAAAGAAACGATAACGAAATTCAATGCTAAATAACTGTGTAAAAACCACCGATCAAATTCCCCCAAACTTAAATTGTTGCTTGACCTCAAGCGACGATTATTAGCACTCATGAAAATCAAAGTAGATCGGTACTCATATGCGAAAGTTCAGTTCTCATTGCTCAGAAGGTAGTGCGCTCGACATTCACATGACACGAAAATACCTCTCCAACTATGCTTCGCACTTAAGTGTTCTCTTTCCGCTTTTCCTCCTCTTTCATTCACACAATCAGATTAAGGCACTGAGAATTATAATAATCATCACATGCATGCTCCTAGCCAAGAACTTCACTTATTCGGGCACCAAACGAGCAGCATTTGCCACTTTTTAATGCCGATGAAATTTTCAAACCTTTTGGTTATTTATTGTCCTTTATCCGGACGACGTTTGGGGATCAACCCCCTTTGGGCTGAATAACCTGGTGAGGGCTACCCAACTTAGCGGGCCGGTTGCCTTTTACCGTATTTTCATCATTTAATGTCATTTTTATTTGATTCTCAACCAATCATACCTGCATGTGAATCTAAATTATGCCAGACTGTATAGATAAACTATTCAAGGAGTACTTCGCAGACTTTAAGCACTATAGTACGAATCGACACGTTGGACTCGTATCAATGTCACATTATTCCGAATTTCCTACCTTAAAACAATCATCCCTGCATCTCACACAATATCAATCCTGACCTTATTGAAATACAAGCTCTTGTGTAAAACAAAACAAAATTTTCGGTCAAAATGCAGAAAAATTTGGGAGAATTTCTACTAGTGTTATTGCACAGTATTTAACATCAACTTAACAAAAAGTAATCAAACAAAGCGATAAAACAAAACAAAGCAATAAAACCTCCCCCAAACTTGAACTAAACATTGACCTCAATGTTTCAGATCAAACTCGAGAGAAGTGACTCACAAAGGATGATGCAGCACCAGTTGCTACGTCCTAGCTTTCTCAAGATAGGATCCTTTTTTATTACCTGCAAATAAAACACAAAGAAAAACTAAGTTATGAAAAACGTGGGTGGCCTCCCACGCAGCGCTTCGTTTAACGTCGCATGGCTCGACGGTTGCGCCCCTCATCCCGTGAGACGCACCTGATCAATCAATCCCGGTTCTAGTCCTATATAATAGGGCTTCAACCTCTGTCCATTCACTTTGAAAACATATTCATTGTGGAGATTCTGAATTTCAATCACCCAATGGGGAAATACCTTATGCACTACAAACGGACTGGACCAACGGGACTTCAATTTTCCCGGAAATAGCTTCAATCGGGAGTTGAACAACAACACTTGCCGACCCTCCCGAAACTCCTTCTTTTGTATTCTCTTATCATGCCATTTTCTTGTTTGTTCCTTATAGACTTTGGCATTCTCGTAAGCCTGATTACGAAATTCCTCTAACTCATGAAGTTGTAGAATTCTGGATTCACCGGCTTTTGCAAGATCACAATTTAAAAACTTGGAGGCCCAAAAAGCCTTGTGCTCGAGTTCAAGAGGAAGGTGACAAGCTTTACCATAAATCAGTTGATAAGGGGACATACCGATAGGTGTTTTGAAAGCAGTTCTGTATGCCCATAGTGCATCATCCAACTTAACTGACCAATCCTTCCTGGACGCACTTACAGTCTTTTCCAAGATTTGCTTTATTTGTCTATTGGACACTTCAACTTGCCCACTCGTTTGAGGATGATATGGAGTCGCAATCTTGTGTTTCACATTATATTTCTTCAACAAGTTTTCCATGAACTTGTTTAAGAAGTGTGTTCCTTCATCACTGATAAGTGCCCTGGGCACTCCAAACCTCGAGAAGATGTTATGCTTGAGAAAACTCACCACTACTCGCGCATCATTCGTAGGGAGTGCCACATCTTCTACCCATTTCAACACATAATCCACAACGACTAGGATGTAGATTTTCCCGAATGATGGCGGAAACGGGCCCATGAAATCAAGTCCCCACACGTCAAACAACTCCACCTCAAGCATACCCTTTTGTGGCATCTAGTTTCTTTTAGAGATATTTCCAGTCCTCTGGCATCCATCACATTGTTTTACCATTAATTGAGCGTCTTTGAACAATGTGGGCCAGTACAATCCAGATTGGAGGACTTTTGCAGCTGTTCTGTCTCCACTAAAGTGTCCCCCATAATCTAAATCATGACAGGCTTTCAAGACTTCTCTCTGCTCTTCCTCTGGGACACACCTGCGGATTAATCCGTCCACCCCTTTCTTATACAGGAATGGCTCGTCCCACAAATAGAACCTGCATTCATGAACAAACTTTTTCTTTTTGTTAAAATCAAAATCCTCAGGCATGACACCGCCTACTAGGTAATTTGCATAATCTACAAACCATGGCACTCCCGTGACAGCTAGGATTCATTCGTCAACGAACTCATCCTGGATGGGGTGTGTCTTTTCCGTCTCCATCATTGGTGACATCCTTGATAGGTGATCGGCTACTGTGTTTTCACACCCTTTTTTATCCGAATCTCTAAGTCAAATTCTTGCAGCAGCAAGATCCATCTCAGTAATCTTGTTTTTGATTCCTGTTTAGAAAACAAATATTTCAAAGCAGCATGGTCAGTGTAAACGATTACCTTTGTTCCTAATAAATAGGATCTGAATTTGTCAAAGGCATACACCAGTGCGAACAATTCCTTTTCTGTGGTAGCATAGTTCATCTGGGCAGGTTTCAACACGTGACTTGCATAGTAAATAACATGCAACAGCTTCTCTCTTCTTTGCCCAAGCACTTCTCCCACTGCTATGTCACTCGCATCACACATTATTTCGAAAGGTAGGGACCAATCGGGAGAAATAACTATCGGTGCGGTCACCAACCTATTCTTCAATGTTTCAAAGGCTTCGCCACATTTTTTATCAAAAATGAAAGGAGTGTCTTTCACCAGTAAGCTAGTCAAAGGCTTCACGATTTTTGAAAAATCTCTTATGAACCTACGGTAGAATCCCGCATGTCCTAAGAAACTTCTTATACCCTTCTCATTTACTGGTGGAGGTAAATGATATCACCTCTACTTTCACTTTGTCCACTTCAATCCCTCTGTGTGAAATCTTGTGGCCCAACACTATTCCCTCTCTCACCAAGAAGTGACATTTTTCCCAGTTGAGGATTAGGTTGGTTTGTTGACATCTTTCTAGGACCAGAGACAAATTTTCCAAACACTCGTCAAACGAGGGCCCGAACACCGAAAAGTCATCCATAAATACTTCCATGTTCCTCTCGAGCATGTCAGCGAATATAGACGTCATGCGCCTTTGAAAAGTAGCTGGGGCATTACATAAGCCAAATGGCATCCGTCTGTAGGAAAAAATACCGTAAGGACATGTGAAGGCTGTCTTATCCTAATCTTCAGGGGCTACTGCAATTTGGTTGTAACCGGAATACCCATCTAAGAAGCAATAGTAATCATGCCCAACTAACCTTTCTAACATCTGATCAATGAAAGGAAGAGGAAATTGATCCTTCCTTGTAGCAATGTTCAACCTTTTGTAATCAATGCACACTCTCCATCCGGTAACTGTTCTGGTTGGAATCAACTCGTTCTTCTCGTTCATCATAACTATTGTCCCTCCCTTTTTTGGTACCACATGAACCGGACTCACCCATGAGCTATCAGATATCGGATAAATGAGTCCCGCATCCAACAACTTCACGACTTCCTTGCGCACAACTTCCTTCATAGCTGGATTAAGTCTCCTTTGAGGTTGCACAACTGGCTTATGATCATCTTCCATTAGAATCTTGTGCATACACACTGTAGGGCTAATACCTTTCAAGTCTTCGATTGCCCATCCAATAGCACTTTTGTATCTCTTGAGTACCTGTATGAGTTTTTCCTCTTGCACAACTTTTAAGGTAAGTTGATAATTACCGGACATTTCTCTTCTGAATCAAGAAAAATGTATTTCAAATTTCCAAGTAGCTATTTCAACTCCATCCCTTTCTTTTCCTCACTTTTTTCTACGAAAGGCTGTGGTTGCCTTAAATCTTCCCATCTGTTAAGTGTAGGTTTCGACCATTTAGGTTGAGTTTCCATCATATCTAAAACTTCTAACTCCTTTTCATCAATCTCTCCATCTCTTTCAAAAATAGCCAGACTCAACACTCTCTCTAGAGGTAACTCAGGTACATGGCAATGCACTGATTTGATGAATAATGTATCCAAAACTTCAACATTCTTGCTTGTGCCAATATCTTCTTTGAACTTCATTGACTCTCTAACATTGATTTTTAGATCTTCATCGTAGACCTTGAGGGTCATAGTTCCTTCTTCCATGTCTATCATCACTCTCCCTGTTTCAAGAAAAGGCCTTCCCAATATTATTGGAATTTCTTCGTCTTCCGGCATATCCAGAACCACAAAATCAACCGGAAACACAAACTTGTCTATCTTCACAAGAACATCCGTTGCTATTCCATGTGGTCTTTTCATCGAATTGTCTGCAAACTGTAATGTCATCCTTGTATCTTTGACTTCACCAACGCCAAGCTTGTTATAAATTGAGAGAGGCATAAGACTTACACCAGCGCCAATGTCAATCAGTGCCTTTTTGAATGACCTATCCCCTATAGCATAAGGAATAGTGACTGCCCCTTTGTCTTTATTTTTTAGTGGAACCTTCAGACCCTGCAAAATAGCACTACACCTTTCAGTCAGTATAACCGGTTCAATGTCCAGTGAGCGCTTTTTTGAGATGATGTCCTTCATGAACTTTGCATAAATTGGCATCTGCTCTAAAGCTTCAGAAAATGGAATGTTAATCTCAAGCTTCTTAAATAACTCCAAAAATTTCTCAAAGTTCTTCTCATTCACATCTTTCTTCTTTGTTCTTGTAGGGTATGGGAGGACAACTTTAGGTTTCTCTTCTTTAGGCTTTTCTTTTTCTCCCACAGGTCTTCTTTGTTCTTCAGTCTCTTTTTGATCCTCCCTGATTTCCAGATCTACTTCAAGCAAGCCCTCCACTTCAATCTCTTTTTTCTCAACATATCCCACAGCTTTGCCACTTCTTGTCACCACAGCTTTCATCCCCTGATTATCTCTTGGATTTGGTACGGTTGAACTCAGCAGAGACCCTGGTGCTTGCACATTCGCCAATTGTTAAGCTATTTGGCCCATCTGAACCTCAAGATTTTTGATTGACGCTGAAGTGTTCTTGTGATTGTTTCTTGTTTCATCCTAAAATTGGATATTATGAGCTGCCATCTTTTCAATAGCTAACTCCCAATCTGCTTTCTTAGGGGTTTGTTGTTGTTGTGGTTGATACTGGTTTTGGTATTGACCCTGACCTTGTTGTTGAGTGTTTGCTTTTTGATCCCTCCACCCAAAGTTTAGATGGTTCTTCCAACCCGGATTATAAGTGTTGGAATAAGGATTATTCTTCTTGAGGAACTTAATTTCTTCAATCTGCTGAGCTGTTGCAAGACAGTGTGCTGTCAGATGAGGTCCGCCACAAATATCACAGATAGCCCTTTGACCTTGTTGGACTTGAGCCACCTGCTGTGTAGTAATATTCATGGCTTTCAACTTCTTTTCTACTTCGGAAGCTATTGTCTCTTCAATTTTTAACTGCTTATTGGCTTCCAACTTCAAATTTATTACTCCATCTGGCTTGCTTGCAACCCTGTCGTATAACTCCAGATGCTCATTTGCAGCTATCGCTTCAATAATCTTTCTGATACTGGTGGTTGTTGAGAAGTTAGATGAGCCACCAGTAGTTGTATCAATGAGTTGCTTAGTTTTGATTCTCAGACCATTCACAAACATCTGCATCTGCTCGGTCTGATCCAGGTTATGAGTTGGGCAAGCAACCAAGAGTCTCTTAAATTTCTTGAAAGAGTCTCCCAATGATTCACCCTCCTTCTGCTTGAAATTGAGGATTTCATATCTCTTTCTCATAAACACTGAGGCTGGAAAATATTCATTGAGAAAAGATGTTTCCATCTCTTCCCAAGATGTAATGCTGCCGGCGGGAAGGGAATAGAACCACTCTTCTGCATCGTCTGTAAGGGTGAAAGGAAACATACGCAACTTTTTCTGCTCTTCAGTATCCCATCTATTTTGAGAGTAGTGCTCATAGTCAAGAATCGTTGCAAATGCTTGTTAGCATCCTCATTAACCCTTCCAGAAAAAGATCTCTTCTCCAACTGAGTGATGGTGCTCGGGTGGAGTTGAAAACTAGGAACATTAACAGGTTGGTTTACAATGGTCAATCTTCCCCCTGGTGCATTTGTCCCTCCATAATCCCCTAGAAATCTCTCTTGAGGTGGATTCATTGCCTCGTCCTCTGACTCTGAGCCGGAGTGTGTTGAATTCCTATCTTCTTCCTCGGCCAGTCTTGCTTGCTTTGCTCCTCTTCGCCGAGCGCGAAGGGTTCTTTCTATTTCTACGTCAAAAAGATATTCCGCTGAGGGAGGAAATTCACTATTAGTAGAATTAATTCAGGAATAAACCAACCATTTTATCTCCTTCACTTAAAACCTACCCAATGCAACTTCAATCTAAGTCCTACTTAGACCTGAGTTCCTACTCACTCCCCCTCAATCACAGCAATGATATCAACCTATTGATTATTTGAATTGTGAAGACACTCTTCAATAAACATACTTGATCTTGCTTCAAAGCTTTAATCAAGTGACACAACACTCGTCCTTCAAAGCTTTGAGTGATAAACAACCCTTACAACCAAAACACAAAGAAAAACTAAGTTATGAAAAACGTGGGTTGCCTCTCACGCAGCGCTTCGTTTAACGTCGCATGGCTCGACGGTTGCGCCCCTCATCCCGTGAGACGCACCTGATCAATCAATCCCGGTTCTAGTCCTATATAATAGGGCTTCAACCTCTGTCCATTCACATTGAAAACATATCCATTGTGGGGATTCTGAATTTCAATCACCCCATGGGGAAATACCTTATGCACTACAAATAGACTGGACCAACGGGACTTCAATTTTCCCGGAAATAGCTTCAATCGGGAGTTGAACAACAACACTTGCCGACCCTCCCAAAACTCCTTCTTTTGTATTCTCTTATCATGCCATTTTCTTGTTTGTTCCTTATAGACTTTGGCATTCTCGTAAGCCTGATTACGAAATTCCTCTAACTCATGAAGTTGTAGAATTCTGGATTCACCGGCTTTTGCAAGATCACAATTTAAAAACTTGGAGGCCCAAAAAAGCCTTGTGCTCGAGTGCAAGAGGAAGGTGACAAGCTTTACCATAAATCAGTTGATAAGGGGACATACCGATAGGTGTTTTGAAAGCAGTTCTGTATGCCCATAGTGCATCATCCAACTTAACTGACCAATCCTTCCTGGACGCACTTACAGTCTTTTCCAAGATTTGCTTTATTTGTCTATTGGACACTTCAACTTGCCCACTCGTTTGAGGATGATATGGAGTCGCAATCTTGTGTTTCACATTATATTTCTTCAACAAGTTTTCCATGAGCTTGTTTAAGAAGTGTGTTCCTTCATCACTGATAAGTGCCCTGGGCACTCCAAACCTCGAGAAGATGTTATGCTTGAGAAAACTCACCACTACTCGCGCATCATTCGTGGGGAGTGCCACATCTTCTACCCATTTCGACACATAATCCACAACGACTAGGATGTAGATTTTCCCGAATGATGGCGGAAACGGGCCCATGAAATCAAGTCCCCACACGTCAAAAAACTCCACCTCAAGCATACCCTTTTGTGGCATCTAGTTTCTTTTAGAGATATTTCCAGTCCTCTGGCATCTATCACATTGTTTTATCATTACTTGAGCGTCTTTGAACAACGTGGGCCAGTACAATCCAGATTGGAGGACTTTTGCAGCTGTTTTGTCTCCACTAAAGTGTCCCCCATAGTCTTAATCATGACAGGCTTTTAAGAATTCTCTCTGCTCTTCCTCTGGGACACACCTGTGGATTAATCCGTCCACCCCTTTCTTATACAGGAATGGCTCGTCCCACAAATAGAACCTGCATTCATGAACAAACTTTTTCTTTTTGTTAAAATCAAAATCCTCAGGCATGACACCGCCTACCAGGTAATTTGCGTAGTCTACAAACCATGGCACTCCCGTGACAGCTAGGATTCGTTCGTCAACGAACTCATCCTGGATGGGTTGTGTCTTTTCCGTCTCCATTATTGGTGACATCCTTGATAGGTGATCGGCTACTGTGTTTTCACACCCTTTTTTATCCGAATCTCTAAGTCAAATTCTTGCAGCAGCAACATCCATCTCAGTAATCTTGTTTTTGATTCCTGTTTAGAAAACAAATATTTCAAAGCAGCATGGTCAGTGTAAACAATTAACTTTGTTCCTAATAAATAGGATCTGAATTTGTCAAAGGCATACACCAGTGCGAACAATTCCTTTTCTGTGGTAGGATAGTTCATCTGGGCAGGATTCAACACGTGACTTGCATAGTAAATAACATGCAACAGCTTCTCTCTTCTTTGCCCAAGCACTGCTCCCACTGCTATGTCACTCGCATCACACATTATTTTGAAAGGTAGGGACCAATCGGGAGAAATAACTATCGGTGCGGTCACAACCTATTCTTCAATGTTTCAAAGGCTTCGCCACATTTTTTATCAAAAATGAAAGGAGTATCTTTCACCAGTAAGCTAGTCAAAGGCTTCGCGATTTTTGAAAAATCTCTTATGAACCTACGGTAGAATCCCGCATGTCCTAAGAAACTTCTTATACCCTTCTCATTTACTGGTGGAGGTAAATGTGCTATCACCTCTACTTTCACTTTGTCCACTTCAATCCCTCTGTGTGAAATCTTGTGGCCCAACACTATTCCCTCTCTCACCAAGAAGTGACATTTTTCCCAGTTGAGGATTAGGTTGGTTTGTTGACATCTTTCTAGGACCAGAGACAAATTTTCCAAACACTCGTCAAACGAGGGCCCGAACACCGAAAAGTCATCCATAAATACTTCCATGTTCCTCTCGAGCATGTCAGCGAATATAGACGTCATGCGCCTTTGAAAAGTAGTTGGGGCATGACATAAGCCAAATGGCATCCGTCTGTAGGAAAAAATACCGTAAGGACATGTGAAGGCTGTCTTATCCTAATCTTCAGGGGCTACTGCAATTTGGTTGTAACCGGAATACCCATCTAAGAAGCAATAGTAATCATGCCCAACTAACCTTTCTAACATCTGATCAATGAAAGGAAGAGGAAATTGATCCTTCCTTGTAGCAATGTTCAACCTTCTGTAATCAATGCACACTCTCCATCCGGTAACTGTTCTGGTTGGAATCAACTCGTTCTTCTCGTTCATCATAACTGATGTCCCTCCCTTTTTTGTTACCACATGAACCGGACTCACCCATGAGCTATCAGATATCGGATAAATGAGTCCCGCATCCAACAACTTCACGACTTCCTTGCGCACAACTTCCTTCATAGCTGGATTAAGTCTCCTTTGAGGTTGCACAACTGGGTTATGATCATCTTCCATTAGAATCTTGTGCATACACACTGTAGGGCTAATACCTTTCAAGTCTTCGATTGCCCATCCAATAGCACTTTTGTATCTCTTGAGTACCTGTATGAGTTTTTCCTCTTGCACAACTTTTAAGGTAAGTTGATAATTACGGGACATTTCTCTTCTGAATCAAGAAAAATGTATTTCAAATTTCCAAGTAGCTATTTCAACTCCATCCCTTTCTTTTCCTCACTTTTTTCTACGAAAGGCTGTGGTTGCCTTAAATCTTCCCATCTGTTAAGTGTAGGTTTCGACCATTTAGGTTGAGTTTCCGTCATATCTAAAACCTCTAACTCCTTTTCATCAATCTCTCCATCTCTTTCAAAAATAGCCAGACTCAACACTCTCTCTACAGGTAACTCAGGTACATGGCAATGCACTGATTTGATGAATAATGTATCCAAAACTTCAACATTCTTGCTTGTGCCAATATCTTCTTTGAACTTCATTGACTCTCTAACATTAATTTTTAGATCTTCATCATAGACCTTGAGGGTCATAGTTCCTTCTTCCATGTCTATCATCACTCTCCCTGTTTCAAGAAAAGGCCTTCCCAATATTATTGGAATTTCTTCGTCTTCCGGCATATCCAGAACCACAAAATCAACCGGAAACACAAACTTGTCTATCTTCACAAGAACATCCGTTGCTATTCCATGTGGTCTTTTCATCGAATTGTTTGCAAACTGTAATGTCATCCTTGTATCTTTGACTTCACCAACGCCAAGCTTGTTATAAATTGAGAGAGGCATAAGACTTACACCAGCGCCAATGTCAATCAGTGCCTTTTTGAATGACCTATCCCCTATAGCATAAGGAATAGTGACTGCCCCTTTGTCTTTATTTTTTAGTGGAACCTTCAGACCCTGCAAAATAGCACTACACCTTTCAGTCAGTATAACCGGTTCAATGTCCAGTGAGCGCTTTTTTGAGATGATGTCCTTCATGAACTTTGCATAAATTGGCATCTGCTCTAAAGCTTCAGAAAATGGAATGTTAATCTCAAGCTTCTTAAATAACTCCAAAAATTTCTCAAAGTTCTTCTCATTCACATCTTTCTTCTTTGTTCTTGTAGGGTATGGGAGGACAACTTTAGGTTTCTCTTCTTTAGGCTTTTCTTTTTCTCCCACAGGTCTTCTTTGTTCTTCAGTCTCTTTTTGATCCTCCCTGATTTCCAGATCTACTTCAAGCAAGCCCTCCACTTCAATCTCTTTTTTCTCAACATATCCCACAGCTTTGCCACTTCTTGTCACCACAGCTTTCATCCCCTGATTATCTCTTGGATTTGGTACGGTTGAACTCAGCAGAGACCCTGGTGCTTGCACATTCGCCAATTGTTAAGCTATTTGGCCCATCTGAACCTCAAGATTTTTGATTGACGCTGAAGTGTTCTTGTGATTGTTTCTTGTTTCATCCTGAAATTGGATATTATGAGATGCCATCTTTTCAATAGCTAACTCCCAATCTGCTTTCTTAGGGGTTTGTTGTTGTTGTGGTTGATACTGGTTTTGGTATTGACCCTGACATTGTTGTTGAGTGTTTGCTTTTTGATCCCTCCACCCAAAGTTTGGATGGTTCTTCCAACCCGGATTATAAGTGTTGGAATAAGGATTATTCTTCTTGAGGAACTTAATTTCTTCAATCTGCTGAGCTGTTGCAAGACAGTGTGCTGTCAGATGAGGTCCGCCACAAATATCACAGATAGCCCTTTGACCTTGTTGGACTTGAGCCACCTGCTGTGTAGTAATATTCATGGCTTTCAACTTCTTTTCTACTTCGGAAGCTATTGTCTCTTCAATTTTTAACTACTTATTGGCTTCCAACTTCAAATCTATTACTCCATCTGGCTTGCTTGCAACCCTGTCGTATAACTCCAGATGCTTATTTGCAGCTATCGCTTCAATAATCTTTCTGATACTGGTGGCTGTTGAGAAGTTAGATGAGCCACCAGCAGTTGTGTCAATGAGTTGCTTAGTTTTGATTCTCAGACCATTCACAAACATCTGCATCTGCTCGGTCTGATCCAGGTTATGAGTAGGGCAAGCAACCAAGAGTCTCTTAAATTTCTTGAAAGAGTCTCCCAATGATTCACCCTCTTTCTGCTTGAAATTGAGGATTTCATATCTCTTTCTCATAAACACTGAGGCTGGAAAATATTCATTGAGAAAAGCTGTTTCCATCTATTCCCAAGATGTAATGCTTCCGGCGGGAAGGGAAAAGAACCACTCTTCTGCATCGTCTGTAAGGGTGAACGGAAACATAGGCAACTTTTTGTGCTCTTCAGTATCCCATCTATTTTGAGAGTAGTGCTCATAGTCAAGAATCGTTGCAAATGCTTGTTAGCATCCTCATTAACCCTTCCAGAAAAAGATCTCTTCTCCAACTGAGTGATGGTGCTCGGGTGGAGTTGAAAATTAGGAACATTAACGGGTTGGTTGACAATGGTCAATCTTCCCCCTGGTGCATTTGTCCCTCCATAATCCCCTAGCAATCTCTCTTGAGGTGGATTCATTGCCTCGTCCTCTGACTCTGAGCCGGAGTGTGTTGAATTCCTATCTTCTTCCTCGGCCAGTCTTGCTTGCTTTGCTCCTCTTCGCCGAGCGCGAAGGGTTCTTTCTATTTCTACGTCAAAAAGATATTCCGCTGAGGGAGGAAATTCACTATTAGTAGAATTAATTCAGGAATAAACCAACCAGTTTATCTCCTTCACTTAAAACCTACCCAATGCAACTTCAATCTAAGTCCTACTTAGACCTGAGTTCCTACTCACTCCCCCTCAATCACAGCAGTGATATCAACCTATTGATTAATTGAATTGTGAAGACACTCTTCAATAAACATACTTGATCTTGCTTCAAATCTTTAATCAAGTGACACAACACTCATCCTTCTAAGCTTTGAGTGATAAACAACCCTTACAACCAAATCCTAGTCCAAGGCACTTAGCAAATGATAATTGCTTGGCTCACAAGAGTAACTAGAATTACAAAAATTACAACCTGCTAAATCTTCCATACAGTCCAGAGGCGCAGCAGCAGAGTAAGGGGGTTCTTTTCCTATTATAGAAGCAGTCCTGAAACTTTAGTTTTGGGTTCCATAATAATAGCTAGGATTCACTTAATTAGTCCTAAAGACTTGGTCTTTTTAACAAACCAATTTAGGGTTAACTAAGATTAACCAAACAGCCACGTGAGCATGCAATCCAATAACATAAAACATAATAAAAACAGCTCAACAGAATTCCTGAAAGCTCTCAGGAAAAAGATTCTGCAGAACAGTAAATGTCACACAGAATGTCATAACATCGGTTATGACATCAGTCAATCTTCTGCGAATTCCGGCCATGTTAGCTTCGATCGAGTTGTACTTGAATCATCCTTCTTATGCAGAATTTATCTTCAACTCTGAATGTCATGACATCAGTCAAGACATTGTCAAATCCTAGTTTTACCAAAAATTAATGCCAACATAAAAACACTTACCAACTCCCCCTTTGGCAAATTTTTGGCTAAAACAAACTAAGCTATCAGAGAACTAAAAGAAGCAGAAAATAAAACACCCAGTCTAAGCTAAACTAAGCTAAACAACCAGATCCTAAAGGAGATAAATTCTACCCACAATTTTCCATACAATTCCCATAATGCCCATAAATTCTTCTCCCCCTTTTTAGCCACAAAGGGGCCAAAGATACCAGTACAAATGCCCAACATTCATCATATTAATAAGTACCATCAAAGTTAAATATTACATCCCATCAAAAGAAATACAAAGTTCAAACAGGCAGAACAAAAATGGCAAAAACAAAATTAACATCAGAATACAAAAACAGACAATCAACAGCAGCAGGTGACCACAAATCAGGTACTTTCTTCTCCAGAAGAAGCACTATGGTATGTAGCATCTTCTGAACTGCTACCAGCACCAGTGACTTGATCAGCATCAACATCTTCATCCATGTTGTCAGCAGAAACATCACCAGCTAGCCCTTCATCCTCAACCTCTGTGTCTTGCTCCTTTTCTAGTGTAGAGATCAGCTCTTCAAGACTTTGCTTTCTTGCTTCAAGCTCCTTGCAAGTTGCTTTTAGCACAACAATGACATTTGCCTTCTGAGAATTTGCCTTGACATTTGATGTCTCAGCAGATGTCATGACAATGTCTGGGAAATGTTTCCCTTGAAAGAGCTTGTAATGGAATCCAAGGGCAGGAGCTATTTTACAGACTGAATCTCTATCAACTAAGATATCAGGGTATTGATCAATTATAATACCACACAGGAGGGAGGGAAAGGCTATTGGTCCTTTTATAGCATAACTTTCAACATGTTTGAGGGTTTGCTCAAAGATGTAAGTTCCATAATCAAATTTTGCTTTTGTACCAACATTAAAAATGAACCTGCCCAGACCAATGGAGATGGTGGACTTGTGGTTTGTTGGAACCCAGTTTGCAGCACCTATCTTGTGAAGAATAGCAAACTTAACACTCAGTTTGCTGGCAGTTAGCTTTCCTTTCATTGGCCAATGTTTCACTTGTTTAGCAGTGATTGTTTGGCAGACCTGATTATCAGTTTCCTCAAGCTCAGGTTGAGCATCATCTGATCTTCCCAAGTATTTGTTGATCAAACTAGGGGAAAACTTCACTCTTCTCCCTCTCACATACACAGTCTTGAAATCAGCTGACCTTCCATCAGCACAGCCACTTGACAAGTTCACAATGAACTCCTTCATCAACACATCATAACAGTTAGAAAACTTGACCACAGTTTTCATCAGCCCTGCTTCCTTAATCAGATCTATAACATCCTTGCATTCAAGGGCACTCTTGTTCAGTTCCCTTTCCAGAGAAATCCTTTTCAAACACACATATTTCCACCTGCTAGCACTCTCAGGGTGGTGGAAAGAAATGTTATCAATAGCCACTTCAGGCACTTTGGGCAGTTTACCAAGAGAAGGTTTCTTCCTGGGTTGAATGTCTGAGACATTCTCTTCAACATTAAAATCAGAATCCTCATCAGTTTCTGAGGGTTCAGGAACCTTTCTCTTCTTAACAATTGGGGTTCTCTTTGGTCTAGAGATACCTCCAACAGACTTCACTTTACCCTTCCCTTTGGAAGTTCCAACCTTGTTGTCCTTACAAGATTTTTCCTCAGTCTTGCTCTCAGTCCTAGGAGACTTATGAGCAACTTTAGCAACCTTCTCCTTAGAAGGACTTGGAGTAGCATTCTGCTTCCCTTTCCTATTCATCATCCTCTTAGCAATGCTAGGATTAACACTAGCAAGGAGGTCATTATCAGAGAATTCTTCATCCAGGTCTATGATAGGAGGTTCCACATCCTTTCCAGAATTCTTCACTGGAGAGTTTTCCATGTTAACATTAGCAGATTTTATAGGAGATTCTTCAAGAATTCCATCAGAGATATCATCATCAAAAATCACAGGGGGCTTATCAGCAACACAATTTTCAGGGGTTTTATCAGAGGTGTCAACATCATATTTTTCAGGGGATTCAATAGAGGGTTTAGTAACAAGATTCACAGGGGTTTTCTTAACATTATCATCAGATGTCTTGACATTCTCTATGACATCTGGATCAGTTGCTAAACTAGGGCTAGCAGATTCTTGATTTGAAGGGACAGAAACCCCAGGCACATAATGTTTCTCATTCAGAATCCTAGTGACTATTCTAGCTATGGCTTGATGGACATACCTAGAACCTTCCCTGTTTGCTATTTCAGGAGGAATAGAGGAAGTTGGTTCAGAGGTCTTACCAGAAGGAGATGCTTGAGATCTTCTTGCATGTCTTGTGCGTAGTTTCTTGACCCTCCCAGGATCAGTTGCCATGGCACGTAGAGGAGTAACCTCTAGAATCTCAGGCTGCATTGCTTCAGCGTTTTCCCTAAACCCAGAATCAGTGGGAGATGGAGAGCCAGCTTCCTTTGATGATGAAGAAGACGAAGACATGTTTTGTTGAGACATCTTGAGGAAAAGGGGAAAAGTTTAACAGAGAGTTTGAGAGTTTCTATTGAGGGAATGGCAAGTGATATTTTCAAATGAAGAATATATATATATATATATATATATATATATATATATATATATATATATATATATATATATATATATATATATATATATATATATATCTCTTCCTATTCTTGGACTTTTGAAAAGTAAGAGGAAATAATTAATTAGCCACTTAGAATTAAATGAAATAAAAGTCTCTTCCATTCCTTGTTGTAAGCAATGTTAATTGCTACAACTCTTCATATTGGCAAATACCCAACTTGCCCCTTAAATTCTCAAACTGACTAGCATCAAGAGCTTTAATAAAAATGTCAGCCAATTGAAGTTCAGTGGCTACATGCTCCAATTTAATCACTTTCTCTTCCACAAGGTCTCTGATGAAGTGATGTCTAATGTCAATGTGCTTAGTCCTGCTGTGTATAGGATTCTTTGAAATATTAATAGCACTCGGTTGTCACGATACAATGTCATGACATCCTGTGTGACATTGTACTCAGTCAGCATCTGCTTCATCCAGACCATTTGAGAACAACTGCTACCAGCTGCTACGTATTCAGCTTTAGCAGTGGATAAAGACACACAATTTTGCTTCTTGTTGAACCAAGAAACAAGATTGTTCCCCAAAAAGAAGCATCCTCCAGAAGTGCTTTTTCTATCATCAGCACTACCAGCCCAATCAGCATCACAATAGCCAGACAAAATTGGTTCACATCCATGAGAATACAGCATACCATAATTGTAAGTTCCACTCACATACTTCAGAATTCTTTTCACCTGATTAATGTGACTTACTTTAGGTTCAGCCTGATATCTTGCACATACTCCAACAGCAAATGCAATGTCAGGTCTGCTGGCAGTTAAGTCCAACAAGCTTCCTATCATGCTTCTATACAAGCTTTGATCAACATTTGCTCCACTTGTGTCTTTGGACAACTTTAAATGAGTAGGAGCAGGAGTCCTTTTATGGCTGGCATCTTCCATCCCAAATTTCTTGACAATATTCTTTGCATACTTGCTCTGAGAAAGAAAAGTTGAGTCTTCCATCTGTGTGACTTGTAGACCAAGAAAGTAAGTCAATTCTCCCATGAGGCTCATTTCAAGCTCAACTTGCATTTGGTTGGCAAAATGTCTCACCATTTTATCTAACATTCCTCCAAACACTATGTCATCAACATAAATTTGAGCTACCATTATCTTTCCTCCTTCATTCTTGACAAAGAGAGTTTTGTCCAAACCTCCTTTCCTGTAACCTTTATCAGTAAGGAACTTTGTCAACCTTCCATACCAAGCTCTAGGAGCTTGTTTCAGACCATATAAAGCTTTCCTCAATTTGTAAACATGATCAGGAAAGTTAGCATCCACAAATCTTTTAGGATGTTCAACATATACCTCCTCATTTAAGTAGCCATTTAGGAAGGCACTTTTCACATCCATTAGAAATAGCTTGAATTTCAAAATGCAAGCAACTCCTAACAGTAATCTGATTGATTCCAGCCTAGCCACAGGAGCAAAAGTCTCATCAAAATCAATCCCTTCAACTTGAGTGTATCCCTGAGCAACAAGTATTGCTTTATTTCTGGTGACAACCCCTTCTGCATCAGACTTGTTCTTGGACATCCACTTTGTGCCAATGATGTTTGTTCCTTCTGGTCTAGGAACTAACTCCCACACTTCATGTTGCTTGAACTGGTTTAATTCATCTTGCATTGCTCCAATCCAGTATTCATCAGTTAGAGCCTCTTTGACATTCTTTGGCTCAATCTTTGACACAAAACAAGAGTTTGAGATAATTTCTTTGGATCTTGTAATGACTCCACAGTTAGGATCTCCAATGATGAGTTCCTTTGGATGATCTTTCTGAATTCTGATCGAAGGATCTTTGTTAGCTTCCTCTGGTTCAGACTTTGGTGAAGTAGGGACAGGCACAACATCCTTATCAGACACTTGTGGTGATGTCTCAAACAATGTCTCAACATCATATGGGACATTGTTTTCCTCATGGTGATCATCAACTATGACATTAATAGACTCCATCATAACTTTTGTCCTGGAGTTGAATACTCTATATGCTCTGCTATTTGTAGAGTATCTCAGAAAAATGCCTTCATCACTTTTAGAGTTCATCTTTCTCCTTTGATCACGATTTGTCAGAATATAACATTTGCTACCAAATACATGGAAATATTTCACAGTAGGTTTTCTTCTCTTCCATATTTCATAAAGGGTGGAGGATGTTCCCTTTCTCAAGGTGACCCTGTGGTGAATATAGCAGGCTGTATTCATAGCTTCAGCCCAAAAATGAATAGGAAGTTTCTTAGCATGAATATTGCTCTAGCAGATTCCTGTATGGTCCTGTTTTTCCTTTCCACAACTCCATTTTGTTGAGGAGTTATAGGAGAAGAAAACTCATGATTGATTCCTTCTGAGGAACAGAATTTATCAAACTTGATATTCTCAAATTCCTTTCCATGATCAATTCTAATTCTGGCAATGCAGCCTTCTTTTTCTCTTTGAAGTCTTTTGCATAATTCTTTAAAGACATCAAACACATCAGATTTTCCCTGATGAATTTTTTCCAGGTGAATCTGGAAAAGTCATCCACAACAACATAATCATATCTTTTTCCACCAAGACTTTCAACTTGCATAGGCCCCATCAAATCCATGTGCAACAGCTCTAGCACCTTGGAGGTGGTCAGATGTCTTGACATTGGATGTGACATTCTGGTTTGCTATCCAACCTGACATTCACCATAGACTCTTCCTTCATCAATATGCAGTCTTGGAATCCCTCTGACAGCCTCCATGGATATGATATTTTTCATCCCTCTAAGATGCAAATGACCAAGCTTTTGGTGCCACAGTTTCACCTCCTTTTCATCTTTGGTCAGAAGAACACGGTGGACAGTTAGTGTTCTCGAGACTCCCATAACATTATCTTTTGATCGACTCCTCTCATTACAACTTCTTGTTTTTCATTGGTCACAATACATTCAGACTTGGTAAAGTTGACCTTGAATCCTAGATCACACAGTTGGCTGATACTTATGAGATTGGCAGTCAAACCTTTCACTAGCAGTACCTCATTTAGGTTTGGAACTCGGCGTCAAGTTTCCAACACCTTTGATTTCTCCTTTAGCTCCATCTCCAAAAGTGACATAACTAGTAGTATGAGGTCTGACTTCATTTAGGAGATTCTTGATTCCAGTCATATGCCTAGAGCAACCCGTCAAAGTACCGTCTTCCTTGGCGAAACTCTAAGGAAGTGTGAGCTATCAAAGCGTCTTCTTCTTCCATTGTTGAGTGTATGGAACCTTGTTGGTCTTAGGCTTGACATAAGAAGTCTGATTAGGATATCCATGTAGTCTATAGCAAAAAGGCTTTATGTGTCCAAACCTTCCACAATAATGACATCTCCATCTTTGAAACTTTTTCTTCATGTTTCTCTGATCTTGATGTTGAACCCAATGTTGTGACATCTTCTTTGACATTGGTTTATTAGGTCTGTTCTTCTTCTTGTTATCAACAAATTTCTTTGCAGCCTCATATCCTGAACCAGACACATTTCCTGGCTTATGTTGTGACATCTGCTTTGACATTGGTTTTCCAGGCCTGTTCTTCATCTTGTCACCAGCAGTTTTCTTTGCAGCCACATATCCTAGACCATGCATATTTCCCGCATTTTGTCAAGTGAAGGATTTCCTCCAACTTATCGATGCGGATGTCGACATCTTGACAGACTTAGACATCGATCAAGTTTGGAGTTCAACACTATAATTTCACTGTTGAGGTGACTTATAGTAGCGTGTTTTCCTTCTTCTCAACCTCCAACTTCACATTCGACCTCAACTTCACAATCGACTTTTTCATTTCTCATTTCTTGACATACTTCACCACGATACACGACTTCTTGTAAGTTTCAGCAAGCTCTTCAAATGTCACTTCCTCATCACTAGAATCGTTACCAGAATTGCACACTCAAGAGAGATCAGTGAAAAGTTTTGCTGATTCTTCTTCAGATTCACTTCCTGAGTCACCATCAAACCAAGTGACAGCCATTCCTTTCTTTTGTTTCTTTAGAAAGGTAGGACATTCAGCTCTAATATGCCCATATCCTTCACATCCATGACACTGAATTCCTCTGCTTTGACTTCCCTTTTCTTCTGACTTGGATCTTCTGCTGGAGTCATAAGTTCTGCTAATGTCAGATGGAATGTTCTTGATATTGGACCTTGACTTTGGATCACTTTTCTTGATGAGTTTGTTGAATTGTATTCCAAGCATAGCTATAGCTTCAGATATCTTCTCTTTATCATCCTCCTTGCATTCCTCTTCAGTATTGGATACAAGGGCTATGCTCTTGTTCTTCTTGTCAACGTTTTCACTGATCCCCATCTCAAATGTCTGAAGAGATCCAATAAGTTCTTCAACCTTCAAGGTGCAGATATCCTGAGCTTCCTCTATAGCAGTCACTTTCGTTGCAAACCTTTTAGGCAAGGATCTGAGAATCTTTCTCACCAGCTTTTCTTCTAACATCTTTTCTCCCAATGCTCCTGAGGTGTTGGCAATCTCCAAGATATTCATGTGAAACTCATGAATGGTCTCATCTTCCTTCATCTTCAAATTCTCAAATTTGGTAGTGAGCATCTGAAGTCTTGACATTTTCACCTTGGATGTCCCCTCATGAGTAGTTTTGAGAGTGTCCCAAACATCCTTGGCCAGTTCACACTGATGTACTAGTCTGAAGATATTTATGTCAATTCCATTGAATAAGTGTTCGCGTTATAAAGTGACGCGCGAGAGAATCGAATCTGAATTCGGATTCTCTGGCTCGAAACGATTTACTCTTATGATTTGTTTATAAAGATTCCGCGAGCGTCAAGCTTTATTATTTTCAACACAAGAAAACATGATTATGAAAAAGGGGAAAGCTGTTAATACCCTCAATTGATATGATATGCATTACGACTAGCGCGAACTAGACGTAACGCATTTGGGGAGATTCCGGTTAAGGGGGGTTTGTTATATAAAGGGAATAGATGGAGCACCCTAAATATATATAGTTATCTATAGCTTTATATATGAATATGTTTGATATGTTTGTGTGTTTTAAATTGCTATTTTTATGATTGGGAAAGTTTCTCCTTTGGATTTTAAGAAGAATAGGTTATGTGGGATCCTAGTGATTGTTATTATTGTGCTCGCAAAGATCTTTGGATCTTCTGCATACATATCCCTTAATGGGAATCAGAGCATTTGTAGCTCGGATCTAAAGGGATCTATGGTTTGTTTGGTTTGAGGGAGAAAGAAATTTGCTCGCCAAGGATGAGACCTTGTGCCAACGTATTCTCAAAGGGATGTTGAGAAAGTCAAGAGCAATCGTAGTTCCCACTTATGCTAGTGGAACCAACAGGATGTTATTAAGAGACAGACAAATGTCATCTTAATGAAAAAATGTATCTAATCTATTTTCTCACATACATTTTGAAAAGTTTGATTGATTGAATCTTTCGTCGTAAGTTATAGGTGTTTTGCTTGAGTGTACAAGCGTTACCACTTACCTGTTTAAGAAAGATGTTTGAAAAATGATTGAACCTTTTAATTGTAAGCATTGGGGTGTTTTGCTTGAGTGTACAAGCGTTACCACTTACAGATTAAGAGATGTTTTTGTTTGAAAAGAGTTTTGAAAAGTTTTTGGTTGTATGTGATGTGATAGATGAGATACTTCTTCCATAGAGATGATAAACGTCTAAATCTCGAGGAGAAATTGATTGGATTAAGGGATGCTTTTAAGAAGCCCATGGGTCCTTGTATTGTAAGCCCAAGAGGAGGCATTCCGAGGGTCGTCGAGGGTCATCGAGGGTCCTTGTATGAAGCTCAAGAGGAAGCTATAGGGTATGGTTGGTTTTGGTTTTAAAAGGGATTTCACTGGGAAACCATCCTTTTAGGATTAAGAGCAATTTCACCGGGAAATTATACTTTCTGGGTTCTATCTTAGCGCGGGTGATTCTTTGTATTGGAAGCCCAATAGGAGGCTGTTAAGAGATTTCCTGGTCTCTTTCTTGTATGATGCCCAAGAGAAGGCTAAACTCAATGAGGAGTTCTTTTGAACGAAGCCCAAGAGGAGGCTGACTCAACAGGGGAATGTTGTCTTATATGAAGCCTAAGCGGAGGCTAAACTCAGATGAATGAGTTTTCTTATATGAAGCCTAAGAGGTGGCTAAACTCAGATGAATGAGTTTTCTTATATGAAGCCTAAGAGGAGGCTAAACTCAGATAAAATGAGTTACCTTGTACAAAGCCCAAGAGGAGGCTAATACTATGTGGGGAGCCTATTGGTTAGACTAGTTGTTATGTTATAACTAGACAGTTATATAAACAAGTGTGTGTGTGATATGTATTCACAGGAGTTTATGAAGGAAGTATAAACAAATGCATGATGTTTATTTACAAGAGTTTATGAAGGAAATATAAACAAGTGTCTGTGAAAAGAACGTTTAAAACGAGCTGTAACTTGATTATTTACAAGTTTGAATGTGTACGAGAAAGTAAATATGTACACGAACGGGTATTTATGTACGAGGAAATGTGGATGTACATAGGATGGTTGGGACTTACACCATAAGGGAGGCCCATTGGTTTAAAAGCAGTTTCACCGGGAATAATGCTCCTTTTAATACCAATGGCATTCAGTGTATACACAAGCGAAGTGAAAACAAACAATCGAAGTTTGTTTGTACTTGAGTATTTACAAAAAGTATCTGATTATGTACAGGTAAAAATTGGTATATACATAAAAATAATTGGATATGTACAAGGAAATAATTATGTACATAAAAGAATTTTTTGGGACTTACACCGTGAGGGAGGCCCATGATCGGTTAAGAAATTCGAGGAAAAAACGAATTTGGTTTCATCGTTTAAATCGGATCGATAATGGAAAAAGATGTAAGTTTGATGAAAAGTTTTGGAGAATGATTTTGAAAGTGTTTTTGAAAAGTGAAGTTTACTTATAAGAAGTTTTGAAAAGAATCGGGCTTCGAAAGTTTGAAGAAATCACCTTTGAAAGTGCTTTGAAACGTACTCAAATGCATCGTTTTCGGCTCGATAAAAATATAATCAGATGAAAGTTTTTCTGAATTTTTTTGACACTATCATAAAATAGACATATTAATTGACAAGTGTACAAAAAATCAACTCAAAATGAGGAGTTTTGATTGGGTTTTGAAAAAGTCAAAGTTTGAAAAAAATATGAAGTAAAAAATGAAAAGTTTGGCAAAAATGGTCCCAAGGCTACTCGAACCCGGGACCATTAGGCAAGGCAAGGCATGAATGACTTAAGAGTGAGCTGGAAACCGCTGGGGCGGAAATACATCTGTGTATTGAAATCCAACAATGCAATTATATTATAAACCAGATTTTTGAATTTGAAAAAACGCGCGCAGGCTTCTTCTTCTTCCTCCAATCTTCAATCAGCCATGAATTCTTCATTTCTCCATGAAATTGCTCGATGTAAACATCAAACTTGATCGTTTTAAGCCCAGGAACATGATGATGTCATTTAATTTCATTTATTTTACGCCTAACATGATTAAATTTCTTAAGAACACGAAGAACCCTAAATCTGAAAATCTTAATTGAAATCGTGTATGGTTGATGAATTGATCAATTGATTGAGGGTTATTGATCAGTGATAGTGCAGAAACAAAATGGCCAAGAGCTTTTTGGACTGGATGCAAGCAATCATAGAGTTTGAATTTCGTGTTCTTACCTGTTCAAACTGAGATCAAAATTGATGATGGAGCGTTTCCAGTTGTGTTTTGATGATTCCTCTAGCACCAACAGACTTCAAGGATTCTGTGAGGAAGGTCTGCTCACTCTGAAATTGCTTGAATTGTTCTGACCAAGTCCACCTGCATATGGTTCAAAGTGAAACTCGAATTTGACGTTAGAGCTATTACAGGTTGAAGTTAATGATCTGCATCATCCATATGGAGTATGTTGATGATGTTTGAGTGAAAAAATCACAACTTGCTCGAGCCAAACATTCAATTCGACAGTTAAGGCAGTTTTAGGCAAGCTTGAAATTTTGAAATGTAACTTTGACTTTTAGTGTTTCTTAGATTGATTTTAAGTTTCAAACCAATTCTATTAGGTGTTTATGACATGTTAGACACCAAATATCTCATGTTTCTTCACAAGTTTTCAAAAATGCAAGAATTTCCAATTTGAACCATGTTACTTGAAATTTAAGAAAGAAGTGAAAAAGCTTGTTTTGGCATAGCTTTGGTGTAGTTTCAAATGGCCAACATGACCTCTATTTATAGGTCACAAGTTCTGAATGGCAAGTGAAGGAAAATGGTTTTGGTATTTACAAGTTGCCTTAGAGGGCAAGAAAGTCATTTTTTATAATAAATGCAAAAGGAAGCTTCCTTTTAACCATGGTTAATTTTTCAACTTGATCTTATCCCATCATAATTACTCTTCATCTGATTTTTTATCTGCTCTATCTCTCTTTGCAAGGTGGCATGGCTTCTAGAAGAAGAAACTCAAAAATGACCTATAATCTTGAAAGTTGTACTTGAAAATCAAGGATTTTGGAGCTCTATGTTTCAAAATCAAAAGTATAGCTAGACACCATGGATTTGAGAGTTCTTGGACATTTTGGAAATCTTGTTTCAAGGGCTACAACTTTCATGTTTTGAGTTTTTTCCAATTCCAAGTGGAACTATGTGAAAAAATTCCATGAAGTTTGGAAAAAGTGTGAAATTTTAACACTTGAAACATTTTCTAAGTGTTGAAAATTTTGACTTTTTGTTGACTTTTCCAAATTTCTTGATTTTTTATGATCATGATGGATCATTTGAAGTATTTTGATGATTGAGAAAGTTTTGTCTTGAAAAAGTTGACCAAAAGTCAAAGTTTGACTTTTCAGTGAAGATGAAATTTCATCAGATGATCCAGAAATTGACTGATGAATTTTGTGAACTTCTGTGATGTTTTGAATCCAGAAATTAGGTCAACATGTTGTATTTAAGATATGAAGATCAATCTATAATCAAAAAAGTCATTCATTGATCAGAAAATCAATAATTGCTCATCCTCGATAAAAAACCCTAATTGGTCGATCCTCGATAGATCATGAGGAAAAATTTGATATCTGAAGATCAGAGGTTGATGATTTGATCAAGATAGATCAATTGAGGTGAATGAAGCTCAAACCCTAATTGATGGCCTCTTGAATCAGATGAAAAATTGATGAAACCCTAATTTTGACCTGTAGAAGCCACACCCGATTAAGTCTGTTCTGAACTGTTAGTGATGCAATGATGCAAATGTGAGGTGGTATATTAGGTCAAAAATTGGGGTATGACAATAAGGCATTCAATGCTTTAGAGTTGCCCAGTGCTAGCTCTTCTTCTTCTTTGCTCCATTCTTCCTCAGGTTTCAGACTAGTAGTCCCATCTTTCTCAAGCTTGGTAGGATGTTTCCATCCATTGTCAGCAGCTCTCCAAGCTTTAATGTCCAGTGACCTCAAAAAGGCAACCATACGAGGTTTCAAGTAATCATAATTAGATCTATCCGGTATGGGTGGTCTATTTCCAAATCCTCCTTCCTTGTCCATAACGCCAGAAACTATTATCCCTAGATCTCACCCAAAAATGTGTGGTGCTCGATGCCAATTGAAATTCCTGGCAGCAGATACGTGATGTCACAGAGAATGTTATGACACAGTATCTAACACTCTGTTAACAATTCACATAGTTAATTTAAACAGCAGTAAAAAACACAATCAATTGTTTACCCAGTTCAGTATGTAACTACACCTACATCTGGGGGCTACCAAGCCGTGGAGAAATTCACTATTAGTAGAATTAATTGGAATAAACCAACCGTTTATCTCCTTCACTTAAAACCTACCCAATGCAACTTCAATCTAAGTCCTACTTAGACCTGAGTTCCTACTCACTCCCCCTCAATCACAACAGTGATATCAACCTATTGATTAATTGAATTGTGAAGACACTCTTCAATAAACATACTTGATCTTGCTTCAAATCTTTAATCAAGTGACACAACACTCATCCTTCTAAGCTTTGAGTGATAAACAACCCTTACAACCAAATCCTAGTCCAAGGCACTTATCAAATGATAATTGCTTGGCTCACAAGAGTAACTAGAATTACACAAATTACAACCTGCTAAATCTTCAATACAGTCGGGCGCAGTAAGTGGTTCTTTTCCTATTATAGAAGCAGTCCTGAAACTTTAGTTTTGGGCTTCCATAATAATAGCTAGGGTTCACTTAATTAATCCTAAAGACTTGGTCTTTTTAATAAACCAATTTAGGGTTAACTAAGATTAACCAAACAGCCACGTGAGCATCAGTCTTATGCAGAATTTATCTTCAACTCTGAATGTCATGACATCAGTCAAGACCTTGTCAAATCCTAGTTTTACCAAAAATTAATGCCAACATAAAAACACTTACAAGGCCATTCAACATGGGCCGTGTTGATGAACACAGGTGCCCGTGTTGATCCACTGTCTTGTGTAATTTTTGCACTTTCCACTTGCTTTTTAACCCGGGCCGTGTTGATTAACACGGGTGCCCGTGTTGATTCACTGACTTGGGTAATTTTTGCACTTTCTAGTGGCTTTTTGACACGGGTCGTGTTGATTAACACGGGGGCCCGTGTTGATGCATATGTAGCCTTCCATATTCTAATTTCTGCACTTTTTTTGCCCCGATTTATCCTATTTTATTCTTATGACCCTGAGAACACTCAAACACATAACCAAAGCGTAAAATGCGATAAAATGACATATAACACTAGATAAATAAAAGAAACGATAACGAAGTTCAATGCTAAATAACTGTGTGAAAACCACCGATCAAAGTCATTTAATCATGAGACTCGAAAGGACAAATATTTATGGCTCAAAGAGAAAGAGGTAAGGCATCTGAGAAAAAGGAAAAGACTCTAATAACACATACATAATCCATATATTTCCATACGTTTTCGACCTTTTCTGACTAGCAAAAGGTAGGTTACGCTAAAGTGTATTTATCAATAACATTTGACGCTTATTATGGTATCTTAGTAAAACTTTCTCATGTTAGACTTGAGACTTCACACACAAGAGGCAGGGTGAATAATGTGATTTGAAAAACATGATTTTGAAAACTTTTGAAGATTTAAATGAGTTTGAAAACATTTTTCTAAACATTAAGCAGCAGAAATTAAATAATAAAGTGTGGAAATAAAATTTTTTAAGGGAAGAAGATAAACACCAAGATCTATAGAGGTTCGATCAAAAATAAAAATGACCTACTTCTCTCCCAAAGACTTGGTCTTGAGAGATTCCAATAATACTTGAGAGCTTTTAGTAGGAAAAGCTCAGGAACCCCCTTATACAAGAAAATGGTGGTTGTCCGTCAACCAAAATATTACAAGGGAGATATAAACGGTTGCATCTTTTCCAAAGAAATTTTTTAGATTGAAGTGGGCAAGCTTCATTCTCAATTGTAAATTGAAGTGGTTAGTCTTCTCTCCACGAACATGGACCTTGTAGCGGTTAGTCTCCAAGTTCCACAAAATAACATAGCTCAACTGGTTTAATAGAATAACCAACAACCTCTTGAGATTTTAACAAGATAATCTACATTAATGTTGATGATCTTAAATCTATGAACAAACAAGGCTAACTAAGAGCCAAGGTAAGTTCATCAATATTTATGTTTTCAAACCTAAATAAAAATAGGAACTTATCACATAATCTCTGTCATACCCCAAAATTTTCCCTCCTACTTCTCAAAACATTTCATACATCTATACTCAAGGATTCCTCAAGGGTTGATCAGACAAGCCCTCTCCTAGACAATCAACCCAAACTAGGGTTTGGCAATTCTCAGATCAAAATCGATTTCCAGCATCTCCAATGGTCATCATGCCTCCTCATATGCTTCAAAGATTCTCCATGTCAAGTTTCAAGCCTCACAAGTCAAATTTCCTCAGACAATTGCTCAGATGGTTGAAAATCAGTTGTATTGGACAAAAAGTCAACTCTGGTCAACATACAGTCAAACTTCCTGATTTTTGGTCAACATCCTCATTTTGAAGTCACATTCATCATTTGATCAAGGTTTTATCATGATTCATCAAGAAAACTCAAGATTTGCTCAAAAGTCAAACTTTCCAAATTAGGGTTTTTCAATGAAAAGTCAACTGAACTTTGACTGAGCATAACTTCTTCATACTTTCTCAGAAATTTTTCCACCACCTCTCATTTTGAAGAGAATTCAATTCTCTACAACTTCATGTCTCACAAGAATGTTCAAAAAATGCTTTATTTTGAAGATATGGATCAAAACATTACAGGTCCTTTTCAAAGTCAACAAAAAGTCAACTTTTTGTATTGAAGATTTATTGCGCATGGAAACTCCAATTGAGATGAAACCAAAGAGGTTGTTTATAAGACACCAAGAGCTTTCTAAAAAGTCCAAGAACACTAAAAAATGTGGAAAATTGAGCAAAATACACCTTGTACAAGTTGGGCATTTTTGGATAATTGCACAAATAGAGATATTTGTCAAAATCCAATTTTTTCCAAATGGGCCTATAATTTTATGATCCAAACTTGTTCATAATATTATTTGTGACCTATTGATGCCTTGCCACGACCACCTTTTATTTTTTTGATTTATTTTTGAATTTAAAAACATTTAATTCAAATTTAAATTATATAAAATATGAAAACAAGGTATATTTCCAAATCTATTGGATTTTTATCAAACTTGAGGTCCAAGATAGCCCACAAGACTTGCCAAATTCGTGCTAGCTCTCATATGGAAGAGAAAATCAAATTTTTAAAAGACTTGATTTTATTTGAAAGGAAATTATTTTGCATTGAATGACATATCTTTTTTCCTTCTTTTTGCTCCTATATTACACTCTATAAATACCCAACACATTGCACAAGACCAAGGACAGAAACCCTAGCCCATGCAAGCAACCCTAAAATTCCAAAAAATTCATCAAAGTTGTCAATTTCGAATTCTAAATCCCAGCCAATTTCAAGGTGTTCTAAGCCTTCCATCGTGTTCCTGAGGTTCCCAGGGTTCAATACCAATCCTTGCTCGAAGCCAAGACTGCCCAGATCGTGCTCCATAGCTTGCTCCGATTTGGTATTCTTTTGAATTTCGATTTTCATTATTCGTGTGTTATTAACTGTTTTTGCTGGCATATTTGAACTCAGGGCACTCATTAGACCATGAATGATGCATCTCATGCAAGCTTAGACGCAGAAAACTCGATTTTCCATTGTTAGGGCATTTGGAACTGTTGGATTCGAACTGATCGATACAAGCGTTTTCAATCAAAACTAACACCACCATTGAACTCGGAAGGGTCGATTTAGGGGGGTAAGGTGTGACACCCCGATTTAATTCGAATATTAAATAATAAGGAATTTAATTATTTATTTAATTAAAGACTGAGGTATTAATATTTTTGGAATTAATTGGATTAATTGGAGAAAGAAGGGTTGGAGGTGTGCAGAGTAAATAGTGGGTGTGAGGAGTAAATCACTCTACTTTTACTAATTATTAATTTGTGTATTTTATTGGAAATAATAAAGGAGTATTAAAAGGATTATAAAAAGGAAAAGAAGGAAAGAAGGTCTTTTTGGAAAAAGTTATTTCACGTAGAATTGGAGAAGAGAAGAGAAGAGAGGAAAAAGCCAACGCCGAGGAAATCGAAGATCATCGCGAGGTAAGGGGTGATTTCATTTGATTTTAATGCCTTATGGGTTTTGGGAATCAACCGGATGATTGGGTATGTTAGGAAGTTTGATTTAGGTGATTATAGGTTTGTAGGATTAAACCCTATTTTGTGTCGGATTATAGATTTAAAACCCTTAGTGCGTCGAACAATCAATAGGAAGGAAGAAACTATGATGTATGATGTTATATTGGTGTATAATGGTTGTAATTTAGTGTTTCTAATGTTACAACTCGTATGGAAATGATTGGAAGTGAATGGGAATGCATAAGTGCTGTCAAAATAGCAGAATTTGGTTCTGCAGGTCGTGGGAACCGGTTCCCAGTGGGGAGGAACCGGGTTCCCAGTGTTGGACTTTCAAAAACTGGAAATTTTGTACGTGGGAACCGGTTCCCAGTAGGGTAGGAACCGGGTTCCCATACAAAAATCCAGAGGGAGCGTATTTTTCAAAAGTGGGAACCGGGTTCTCCCAGGGAGGAACCGGGTTCCACTGTGTAATTTTTCAAAAATACTTAAACTTCAAAAAATTCATATTTTCCAAACCGTAACTCCGATTCGAGTGCCGTTTTCGGCATTATTTCTTAAATTAAAAATACTATCTTATAAATAAGAAGAAAATATTATTTTTGTGAAAATTAATTTAAAAGTTTCGAGTTCCCGATTTATGAAACGTTGATGGTTAAGGACAAAGGAGACTGGGTTATGAATTGTTTGATTTAATGAATGAGGACTGATACTTATGCGTTGTGCCTACTATCCATTATGATTGAGATGTGATCATGTGATATAATGGTTAGATTGTTTGAAAAGTTGAATGAAGATTGACGCTTATGTGATGTTTTCCTTGTTGTTTATTCATGATTGTATTGATATCATGTGTTGTTGTCAATGTTGTATATTTTTGATGATTGTTGATCTAAGTTGTTATTGTTGTACATATTGGTGATAGTATTACTAATTGAAGGGTAGGCGTTTGGCATAGTTATGCTTTGTGATAATTTATTTCATGATTATGTTGTTATCATGTGATACTCGTTGATGTTGGCATTATGTGGAATTATGTTGTGATCATATGCCGTTGAATTGATGTTGCATGCTTTTATGGTGCATGCATAAGCATTGTTTATGGTTCATTCCCATTGTGCAGAAGTGAGCTTGCAGAGCCAATAAACTTACCAGGATTCAGAGGTAGTGAGGCTAGATTTTTGACCCAGTGGTTATGGGCGAATCATGGATTGAGATTCTTGACCCAGTGGTTATGGGCGAATCATGGATTTTCCGCTGTCTTTCCACATGTAAACGGAGCAGTGGGTGAACTCGGTTCACATTTTGGTACCACATGCATAGAGTCTGCATTGCATATGGGGTTGTAACATGCTAGGATGGTTTCCAGTGTTGCAATTGCCATCGTTTGTTATATTACATGTTCATTGTGTGAGATGCAATTGTGAATTGGCTATGACTATATGTTTGGATAATGGACTAATGTATTTAATTATCCCGTTGTATTTTAGAAACGTATAATGCATTTTATATTGGATAGAAATCTCACCCTTACTTTAATGATTTCAGATTTGAAGTGATTAGCTGCTTGGAATCAGTAAGGATAGCTCCTAGAGTTGAGTTATTAGTTAATCCGCGTGTCAGTGTTGTGCTCTGATAGATGTAACACTGGGGAAACGTTTGATTTAGAACTCTTATGATTATTAAATATTAGTTTTGATTAATGTTTCAATTTATTGTCCTGGAATAATTATGAACGATATATTCAGGATTTGTTATGTTTCATTTCCGCTGTTAAACATAACTTAAGTCTATTTTATTTAATAATTTCTTCTTCAGTGAAAGCATGACATCTGTTTGGTTATAATTTTGAAATATATTAAAATTGTGATGCCTCTTGATATGTGTTAAAAACTCTGATTGTTAAATTATAAATCGCGGGTGATTAGAAGGGGTGTTACATAGGGTATTCCTTTGCCATTTATTTTTGCTATTTCGCAGGTTTGAAGATTTGTTTGATCGGAGAAGACGACCGGAGCTAGGGCTCCGGCGTCGTTGACTGGTTGAATCTGGCGAAGGCTTGCATGGCGCGATCGAGCTCTCTGATTCGTCCATTCCATTCAACCTGGGCCCCGCGCGCTGACTGTGTGTTGAATTTCCAAATCCATGACACGTTTACACATATAATCATACGTTTCCATTTACAAAACACCAAATGCAGTTTGGATCCGTGGTAAAGGCAAGGGGGCGTGAGTTTTCTCCTGATGGTCTCCAGTTCGAATCCTGGCAAGACCATTCTTTTTTACAGTTTACAAAAACTAACTTATTTTTCTATTTTTCTATTTTCTTTAATATTTTCATCTAATTAAATTTATCTTTAATATTTTTTATCATGCATCTAAAAAACTCCAAAAATATTTCTTTTTCGCATAATTATCAGAAAAATACTTATTTAATTTTTCATATTAAAATTATTATTTTTGCATGCATATTTAATTTAATCATTAATTAATCATTTAAATTACTTTTAATTGTTTTTAAATTACCAAAGCGATCCAGAAAATTACCAAAAATTTATCTTATCATATTAATGTCATTACTAATCAAAAACCTTTTTCCTCATTCAAAAATATTTCTTTTTTACTAACATTTTCTTATGCAATTTTCTTTTCGTTTTCCGATTATGTATCTGTTCACAGGTTGTAACGTTTCGGACGATTTTTTCCTGCTTTTCTTTTTCAATTATGTAACTGCCTATGGGATGTAATAGTTTAATTAGGACTTTTATTTTCCGCACTCTTATTATGTAACTGCCCCAAAGCCATGTAATAGCGTAGGACATTTATCTTTCCGCACTTTACTTTCCTCAATTTACTTTCTGCACCCTATAAACTGCTAGTAATTAGGCGTGTATGGAAGGATAAAATCGGACATAGATCACTCATAATTTCAAGATAACATATAACTGAATTGACACAATCTTTTCACACATGCACCCCTTAGGGTAATTCTCTCTTGTTGCCTTTACGAATACAAATGGTCAAGTCCCTCGAACGTAGAGGTATCCTAGCACCGTTGCCTACAAACAAATCATCATAGTCCCTTCGATACAAAGATCATAGACCCACGATGTCGCCCATGAATACATGATCTTGACCCTCAATTGTCGCCTACGAAAAATGATGATAGTCCCTTCGAATGTGCTAGGATACTCCTACAAGTTGCCTTCTATGACCATCCGATGTGCCTTCGAATGTCCCTTCTACATCCAACGAATAGGGTTACCTACCAACCAATGTTATGGATAGCACTATTCTAAAGGAATGTAAAACAACACGAAATCGACCATTCTGAGTAGGTAATGAGACTTTTAGTTGCTTGCTCAATCAAAATACTTTTCACAGCTCACACTTTTGTGAAAGTTCAAACTCTTTCAAAAGAACGTTTCGAACACTTTGTATACATTCCTACATGAATCATTACAGCAAAGCGAAATGTCTTTTCAAAACATTTTTTAAACACCGAAAGCACAATTTTAAAGTGATCTAAGAGCAACTAAGAGCCGTAGATAACTACGGATGGAAAGGGTGCTAATACCTTCCTTTTCATAACCTTCCCTTACTGAATCTAACGAAGGTCTTTTCCTGTTCTTTTCACCTTCCCTTTATTGGATAAAAGAAAAGTCGGTGGCGACTCTTGCTATCCGCACATTTGCGATACAAAAATCTCAAAGTCAGTTCACCGTATTACAATCTCCAACTAAATTTTTTAATGGGTTTATCTTTTAACAACATTTTTATCCCTAATTGGATGGTAATCTTCGAAGTTTATAAACATTTACTTGGATAATATTATACATGAATACCCTTCTAGAATCACATTGAAATTTCTCACTCATAAATGGTACTTTCCTCACAAAAGCAATTGGGTATAAGAACTACTGAGAGAAAGTGAAAGATGGAAATTTAGAGAGATAAAGAGGGAGTCAATATACAAATCAAATTCTGGATGAAGTGAAGCGAGAAATAAGACCTTTATTTGTAGGCTTGAGATTCTCCGAAAGAGGAAATAATATTAAAGTAATATAGTCGTTAGCTAATCGATTGAGCCAATCGATTAAATCTTTCAAATATAACGAATATGAGTTCCTAAAAGCGATAAAAGTGATATGTAGTCATTGCATAATACCTAAGTGTATTAGAATTGTATGAAGCCTAAAACATGCGACAATCTAATTGTAATACGGTGGGAGAACTGTCTTTGGATTTGTTTTGCTTTTGATTGCAAATGTTGCGGATAGCAAGAGTCGCCACCGACTTTTATTTTATCCAATTAAGGGAAGGTGAAAAGAACAGAAAAAGACCTTCGTTAGATTCTGAGTAAGGGAGAAGGTTATGAAAAGGGAAGGTATTAGCACCCTTTCCATCCGTAGTTATCTACGGGCTCTTAGTTGCTTTAGCTCACTTTAAAATTTGCTTTCTGTGTGTGCATTTAAAAATGTTTTTGAAAAGGAATTTCGCTTAGACTTCGTAATGATTCACGCTGGAATTTATACGAAGTGTTTGGAAATGCTTCATTTTTTTTAAAAGTGTTTTAACTTTGTAAAAAAAGTGTGAGGTGTGAAAAGATGTTTTGATAGAGCAAGCAACTAAAAGTCTTATTACCTACTCAGAACGGTCGTTTCCGTGTTATTTTACTTTCCTTTAGAATAGTGATATCCATACCATTAGTTGGTAGATAACCCTATTCGTTGGATGTAAAGGGACATTCAAAGGGACATCGGATGGTCATAGAAGGCAACTTGTAGGAGTATCCTAGCACATTCGAAGGGACGATCATCACTTTTTCGTAGGCAACAATCGAGGGATGAGATCATGTATTCGTAGGCAACATCAAGGGACTATGATCTTTGTATCGAAGGGACTATGATGAGATGTTTGTAGGCAACGGTGCTAGGATACCTCTACGTTCGAGGGACTTGACCATTTGTTCGAAAGGAAACAAGAGAGAATAACCTAGGGGGTGCATGTGTGAAAAAGTATGTTGAATTCAGATAATTTATCTTGAAATTAGAAGTGATCTACGTTCATTTTTATCTTGCCATGCACGCCTAGTTACTAGCAATTTATATGGGTGCGGAAAGTAAATTGCAGAGAGTAAAGTGCGGAAAGTAAATCCTACGCTATTACATGGCTTTGGGGAAGTTACATAATATAGGAGCGCGAAAAGTAAACCCTAATTAAGCTATTACATCCCATGAGCAGTTACATAATATGGAAAAAGAAATGCAAGAAAATTAATCCTAACTATTACAACCTGGAAGCAGATACATAATAATCGGAAAAGAAAAGAATTTCGCATAAGAGAAAATGTGTTAGTAAAAAATAGATTTTTGAGTTAGGAAAATGTTTTAGGTTAGTAATCCTAATTAGATGATAAAACAATTTTTTTGGGAATTTTCTGGATTGGTTATAGCAAGGAAAAGCAATTAAAAGTCAATTTTTATGGTTAATTAACAATTAATTAAAATATGCATGCAAAAATATTAATTTTTATGTCAAAAACTAAATAAGTATTTTTCTGACCTAAATGCAAAAAGAAAATATTTTTTGGTGATTTTTGATGTGTTAGAAAATTATTTGAAAATAAATTAAATGAAATAAGAAAAATAAAGAAATAAAGTTAGAGAGGGAAGTTAGCACACTTCTGGATGGAACTCTCCCGGGCTTGGGAGACTCTTCTGGTCGTGCCTGAATCCAGAGTTTCGGGCTTTTGGCTGAGGCGCCAGTATGCACTGGGTTTTGGGGAGATCGCCCAATATATGCACTTCTAGGCGTGGCGTTGCCAGGAGGCCAGTTGGAGCTTCTGGGCATGTCTTCTGGGAAACCTGAAATTTCAAAATATTAAGTAAAAAGAGAGGGTTCGAACCCATGTCCTTTTGAACAATCACGCGCTGCCTTGCCATCTGAGTTGAGTGGGCTATCTGTTAACAACATGATTCAAAAAGAATACAAGGAGTTTCTGGGAACCATCAGACTAGAAAGTGCGCGCAAGAGTCATCTTCTCCATTCAAATATTCAAACATTTAGCTATGATTTCTGTTCCTCCGCGGCTAAATCCCTGCAAATCATAACTCAAGCAATATGCAATATAAATTAAATATAAAACCATGGATCGATTGCAAATTGTCCCCTGAACATGAATATGTCCTTAGATTGGTCCAATTTTTCCTATTCTAAGAACCCCTAATCCGAGCTTAGGAAGCCTAACAATGGTGAAACTCGGTTTATGCATCAAAACTCAAATTAAACCATCCAGATAGCTTGCAAACATCATTCTAAACACAAACAAACAATCAAAACATGTTAAATATGCATGAAACTCAGAAATCGATTTTGAGTTAGAAAGGTGCAAACCGTGATTGTTAATTCGTGATTCTGGATGTTTGGCTGGCTTGTGAGTATCTGGATCGATTCAGAAGACCTCCAAGAATGTGTTGGAATCCTTAAAATGCCTTGAATTGGACTGGAACTAGGGCTGCTAATATCTTGCAATACACGGATTTTTTGATGCTTGATAGGGTTCTTTGAGGTCAGAAATTCGTCTCTTGTGCTTGTGGATGCATTATGTATTTATAGTAGAGTGAATTAGGTCAAGAATTATGAAGAAATTATATGCCAATCAATGAGAAAATATTTGATTTGGAATGAAACCAAATATTGCCTTTTTTGATCAAATCTCATTCAGTTCCTTTTCCAATCAATGAATTTCGAAATTGACAGCTTGTATGGCTTGCTTGGGTCTCAAGAATGAGAGAAAATCCACCTTGCAATTAATTTTTTGATTTTCTATCTTTTATTTTAATTAAATTGGCTTTTAAATGATTAAAAATCCAAAATAAATAAAAAATAAAAGACAAATTCGTGGCCTTGGGCGTGCAGGTTCCAATTCAGCTACGGAACATGTTTGAATCAAGAAAAGTTAGGCCCATTTGCAAAAAATTTGGTTTTGTCAAGTATTTCTCTTTGTGCACCTCCTCAAAAATGCTCAACTTGTGCAAGGTGTATCTTGCTCAATTTTTAACATTTTTGGGTTTTCTTGGACTTTTTAGAAAGCTCAAGATGTCTTATAAACATCCATTATAGTTTCATCTTCATTAGAGTTTCCATGCTCATGAACACTTTTTTACAAAAAGTTGACTTTTTGTTGACTTTTAAAAGGACCTGTAATGTTTTGATCCATAACTTCCAAATGAAGCATTTTCTGCCCAAGCTTGTGAGACATGTAGTTGAAGAGAATTGAATTTTCTTAAAAATGAGCTGTGGTGGAAAAATTTCTGATAAAGTATGTGAAAGTTATGCCTAGTCAAAGTTCTGTTGACTTTTGTCTAAGAAAGCCCAATTTAGAAACTTTGACTTTTGATCAATTCTTGACTTTTCTTGAGAAATCATGATCAACCCTTGATCAAATGATGAATATTACTTCAAAATATTGGTGTTGACAAAAAACTATGAAGTTTGACTGTATGTTGACCACAGTTGAATTTTTGTCTAATACAACTGATTTTCAACCATCTGAGCAATTGTCTGAGGAAACTTGACTTGTAAGGCTTGAAACTTGACATGGAGATTCTTTGAAGCATATGATGAAGCATGATGACCACTTGAAGTGTTAGAGGATCACCTTGATTTGAGAATGGCCAAACCCTAGTTTGGGTTGATTGTTTAGGAGAGGGCTTGTCTGGTCAACCCTTGTGAAATCCTTGAGTATGGATATGTGAAATGTCTTGAGAAGTAAGAGGGCAAATTTTGGGGTATAACACTAATCTATTAACAATATTTAAAAAAATATGGATCTTTTGATTGCTCTTGTGTGTCTTGTGCAATTTCAATATACTTCTAAAGGCAATTTCTTTTCAAAAACATTTTATAAAAAAAGGCTTTAAGTGTGTATCCATATACCTCTATAAAGAAAGAACTTGTACTTTTACAAAGTTTCAGTCACTTACTAAATTAGGACATGAACCCCCCGAAGCCTTGTCTGATAGATTCTTTTATGTTGACACTTACTTGAGATTTATTTTGAGGTTTGTTTGAACATTTATCAATCCTTTTTCAAACCCATGACATGCATCTTTAACCGCTTAAACGCATTGTTTGAATTTACAATGGTTGCATCTTTATTAAGTTGGATGTCATAGGTTGTAATCCTTTGCAGTTTTCATCATGCTACATCTTTATTATAACACCCCATTTCTACCCGGAAAATATAATTAAAATTAGAGTTACAAAATTTCCAAAGCAACATGGGATGGTACATTTTCAAATTAAAACAATAGCATTACATCCACAATTAGTACATAGATACATAACACAACATATTTGGATGAACTCCAAACAACCTGTATTAATCTTCTTGAAAACAAAGTAACTTATTAATACTACGCATAGGAATTACATTTTCAACTCATGTCATCATATCAGGTTCATCTTAAATTCACTAAACTCCTTTTATTCAACGAAAACAACTTCAACTTAGTGTAAGACATCAACAAGTACTTTCATAAATTTCCACCTTTATTTCAACAACTAAAGTAATAACAACAAATGAAAGAACAAAAGAAATAATTTTCGTTCATCCCCCCGAGTGCTACGTATCAGATCAAAAGACATCAACTCAAACTAACAATGGTAACAACTACTAAGCATCAACTAATCTTCATGATTACCTGCACGTTACCCACGTAGTGGCAACATCACAACAGAATGGGTAAGATATCAATGATATAAACAAAATATGATAATCAATATATTATACTAGATTCATACAAATTTCATTGCTTCATACAACAAATATGCAACAACTAACAAACAATTTAATAGCAGCAACAAAACAATTTTAATCGATCACCATAACTACTTACATTAACACAACTTAATAATAACAACAACTTTAACACACAACTCAAGATGCGACTCAAATGCGACTCAACTGTGTATATGCATGTGGTACCATTGGATTAGAACTCCCAACTTAAAATCTTCCAGTTTATCAGGGCATCAACAAGGCATAAGCCTTCAACTTTCAACATGGTGCCATCAAGGCCAAGGCTTAAGCCTTCATTGCTAATTTTGTCAATCCAGGCAAACTTAATAATGCAAATGCAATGCATGCAACGACAACCACAACATCAACTTATTTAACACAACACAACAACAACAAAAGTCAACAACTACAAACAACTTAATCAACATTGGTCACAAGACTTGCAACTGCATAACAACTTAACAACGTTGGTCATATGACCTGCAACTTAATATGTCCATAAATCGGGACAATTCAACACAATTCAACTTCACATGCAAATAAACTTAGTTGACAAAATTATAACAAAACAAACCAACCATAATTACCTATTAATATATACGAACTACCCTACAAATTTTAGTCAATTCTGGACAACTAGTTTTACCGCTTAATTTACTAATTCGACTAACCGATATTATTTCTATTCATTGCTATTACTACCAATTATTAACTAACTTCTTCTAAATTTATTATACTGATATAATTAGTTTCCCTGTATCCAAAAATTCATATTATCATTAAAATCCAGCTCTGTTATTAAAAACCACTAGTATTCGTTAGAAGCCCTGCTATTAGTCAATTTTCTATTTCTGTTTAATCTATTGTTACGACCAATTCTAATAACATGCCTATACCAATTATATAATTTGTATCAAAATATATTCTTACTAATCGAGGATGTCATCATCATATTTCTTGCTGTAGCTTATATCTAAGCCAAAGTTACAAGATCCAAAGTTTTCCAGAACCAGAAAACAATTACCCAGGCTGATATACACATACATAATGGAAGGAAAGAAATAGCGTGGGACGCCCATCCCCAGGCTATGGGGCGTGCTCCCCTTTATGCATATACATATATTTTCTTTTCTTTTCTTCTTTGTTTCATACAGAGATACACTTGCCAAAAACCGGCAAAACAATACTCAGGCCAATAACACGTACATGTAGCACAAAACAACAAGGTGGGGTGCCCACCTCTCTTTAATGGGCGTCTGCCCCCACCTCTTATACATATATTATTTTTCTTCTTTTATTCTTAAGCATAGGGTGCCCGTCCCACACATTTAGCCCCCCCGCCCTAGTATTTCTTCTACCTGCATATTACACTCAACATAGTATTTTGTGTTCTTATTTTCCCAGAATTACCTTTGATTCAGTATCCCAGTTCACATCCTAATAATTTCTACAAAGACACAGTACCAACATAACAACAAATATAATTTATTTTCAACACCAATTCATCAATGACAACTACAATTTTATCAAAATCAAATACCACTAATTCAACGCAGATAGTATAAATTCATACAGTCCCAATCCCACATATCAATCATCATATTCCCGATTATAAAATTCGAATCCCACCCTTACCTTGGGTTTAAGGCAACTCGAATTTCCCGATCGAATTTTTGGAACTTTGGCTACCGGCAGAAATGTCTCGTATTCTCTATTCTCCAATCTTGCTCTTCTAAACCTTGTTTTCAGCCTCTTCCAATTGCTACGTGACCTAAGTTTGGTTTTTGTTTTACTTCCACTTCTATTCCTTACTTTCCAATCTCTTAATAAAACAATGGGCCTACTAATAGTTTAATAGGGTCTGCTATACGATACCTCCAATTTTGCTATTTCTCACATATAACTTAACTCAACTTAATTAATTAAATATTATTCTAAACTAATATTATTCTAATATCAATTCCTTACGACTAATCCGACTCATTACCCGATTATCAACTTATCAGCTCAAACAACATAATAATTCAATCACGCCGATAATTTCCAACTTCAACTAATTCCAACAAATAATTCCTTAATTAATTTAGTTAAATAATTAAATCAAATTCCGGGCGTTACATTTACCATTCTCAATATATGTTATGTTATTTATAGTTGTCATCATCAAAAGATGATATCTTAGTTTGAAGGTTTTCCTGTAAGACACCTGCAAAACAAGGTTCCACGTTCTCCTTCTTTTTTATGATGACAATGCATCTCTCAGGGAAGATGGTAAAAGATACAAAGCAATATATTTAGAATTGATAATACTCCCCCAAATTTAGATAGAATATATACCCTCCCTCTAGAATTATGATAAGGGTAGATATTTTCATCATGTGAGCTATCATATTTCTTTGCTTACTAAACAAGAGTATCAAAAGTGTTGAACCATTTGTAAAATGCAAAAATAAATAGTGATGAAAGAAACTATGCATATCAAAGATTTGAATTATGTCATGTTATAGGAAATTGAAACATCTGTTTGGCATATAAGATATCACACTTGATGAGAAACACATGTTTTCTTACTAAGTGTCAAAATAAGATTTCCAAAAAAAAAGTTTAGGCATGGTATAAAATTTTCGTCATATGCAAGGATATATTATGTTTTCATTTTGAGGTGTTCCTAACAAGGATAACTTATGCAAAACAAGGTTGCATGTATTGTTTTTATGCATAACCTTTAAAAAATATTTTATATAAAGTAAGTAAAGGGCATAAAAAAATATTTACGAACATCAAAACATATTTATTTTATTGGTAAAAAGATACATAAAGGAAATGCAAGGAAAACGAAGTGCCTTTCCAGTGGATTTCCAGATCATGGATATCTCTGAAGATGAGGAGACTCCAATCATTCTTGGTCAACCATTCTTACTGACTAGTCAATGCAATGTTGACATTGAGACAGGTAATCTAACATTAAATTTTTTTGATGAAAAGACAACCTTGCAAGTGTTAGAGATCAAGAAGCAAGGTGCGGGTAGAAAGAATAAATATTTCGTTGGGATGGTAAAAGTAGAGGGAGAGAATAAAATGGAAAAGTCTCTCCCAGAAAAAGTCTCAGGCATAATATCCCAAGTTGCAGCCATAACAACTCCCAAGATCACTAAAGTTGTCAAGAAGAGAAAGAAGCATGTATACAAAGGTGAGAAAATGGAAGTTGGAAATAACAGGAATCACGCAGTGGCTAGTGCTTTTTATCCGTATGAGTTTTGGGTCGCAGAAAGTACAAGCAACAAGGTGTGGAGGAGAAAGTACCCCCCATAAAGGGATGACCCATCGAGCCATGCGACTTTAAACGAAGCGCTTCGTGGGAGGCAACCCACGATTTTAATAACTTAGTTTCTATTTTATTTTGTTTAGTTTGCAGATAATAAAAAGGGAGTCTTACTTGCGAAAACAAGGAGGCAACAACTGGTGCTGCATTACCCTCTGTGAGTCACCTCTCTTGAGCTTGGTCTGAAACATTGAGGTCAATGTTTAGTTCAAGTTTGATTGGTTGAAGGGATAATTGTTTGAAGGTAGGAAATTCGAAATAATTTGACATTGATACGAGTCCAACGTGTAGATTCGTACCATAGTGCTTAAAGTCAGCAAAGTACTCCTTGAGTAGTTTATCTATACATTCTGGCATAATTCATATTCACATGCAGGTATGATTGGTTGAGAAGAAAATAAAAGTGGCATCAAATGATGAAAAGGCGGTAAAAGGAAATCGACCCGCTAAGTTGGGTAGCCCTCGCCAGGTTATTCAGCCCAAAGGGGGTTGATCCCTAAACGTCGTCCGGATAAAGGACAATAAATAACCAAAAGGTTTGAAAATTTCATCGGTAATAAAAAGTAGCAAATGTTGCTCGTTTGGTGCCCGAATAAGTGAAGTTCCTGGCTAGTCATGTGCATGTGATGATTATCATAATTCTCAATTCCTTAATCTGATTGTGCGAATGAAAGAGAAGGAAAAGAGGAAAGAGAAAACTTAAGTGCGAAGCATAGTTGGAGAGGTATCTTCGTGTTATGTGAATGTCGGGCGCACTACTTTCTGAGAAATGTGAACTGAACTCTTGCATATGAGTACCGATCTGCTTTGATTTTTGTGAGTTCTTGTAATCGTCGCTTGAGGTCAAGCAACAGTTTAAGTTAGGGGGAGTTTGACCAGTGGTTTTCACACAGATATTTAGCACTTATTTTAGTTATTGTTTCCTTTACTTATCGAGATTTTATTTCATTTTATTGAAATTTATGATTTGGTTTTGTGTTTCAGTGTTTTCAGGTTCGCATGAATAGAACATGACAAATCAGGGGGCAAAAAAGGCATAAGTGTAGAAAAAGATGAGAAGTGGAAGAACTGAAGGCCACACGGCCCGTGCAAGAAGAAGAATTGCAGACAGTACAAAATCAAGGGGGCTAACACGGGTGCCCGTGCAACCTTGCACGGCCCGTGTCAGGAGCACTGAAGGTTGAAGATTTCTTTATAGTTCTGGAAGCTGCACGACCCGTGCAGCCCTGCACAGCCCATGTCTTAGGCAGGACACAATTCTAATTTTTAGGTTTTTCTATGTAATTTCATCCTCGGGGGCATTTTAGGCATTTGGCTTGCCTGTAATTTGTACCTAGACTATTTAAGTTAGTTTTTAAGTGTTGGAAGAGAACTGTTTTTTGACTTTGGAGATCGAGAGATTACACGAGAAGAGAAGCTAGAGCATTCAAGGAGAATTGGAGAAGAAGAATCTTTCATGAGCGGAAGCGATTGAGGAATCAACCAATCCAACTCTATTGTAATGTTTACCTTTATTCCTATTGTGATTTGTACGAATATTATGAGAGGCTAAACCCCCCAATGCTAGGGGGTGTCCCTGATTTTACTCTATAATGACTTGAATTCCTGAGTGATCAATTCATGGTTTATATTATTCCATTTAATTGTGAAATGTTTTTATGCTTTCCTGATCAGACCAATTAGGATTGATTTACGGTTAACAATTATCTGGACCACACTTGTTAACGTTTTTGTACAATTAGACTATAATAGATATCACCTAGGACTAGGGATAACCTATAGTTACCAGATTTAACCCTTGATAAAACAAAGGCTTGATTTCATCATAAATTTATAAGGACTTAGGATTTAGGATTGAAGGTTCAAAGGTTTTCCCACCAAGGACTTAGGGGAAAATAACCTAAAGGGATGGTAATTGATATTATGAACTTGTTGAATAGATCAGGATTCAAGGTAGTTATAAGGGCAAATTATACACTCACCCTAGCATATTTAAGTCAAATAAGAAGTCAATTAATTTACATGTTGTCAAATTTATATTTCTGCAAGGATTTTATCAAATCAACATCAAACTATTGTTTTTGTTCAATTGGTAAGTCATCATACTTAGTATTTCCTACGCAATCCTCGAGCTTGATATCCTTGGGGTCAAACCCATTATTACTACATCGGTAGAAATAGTACACTTGCTATTTTTTCGATCACTTGCAAGGAAGTTATGAAACTGATCTCTGATAAAGACAATGACCAAGTTGTCAAAGTGCTATGAAACCCTAGTCAAGGAATTCATAGTTAACATTCCTAAAGACTGTGTTGACAAGTAAAGCCAAGAATTTCAGAAAGTGTTTGTTAGAGGAAAGTGTGTAAATTTCTCACCTGCCATCATCAACCAATATCTAGGGAGGAGTGAGAAGGAAGAAAGTGATATTGAAGCCACTGATGACCAGATATGCAGAACCATAACAACAAATCATGTCAAGTTTTAGCCTATAAAGGAGAAGCTATCTGCTGGAAAATTGAGTGTGAAGTATGCAATTTTGCATAGAATGGGTGCAACAAAGTGCGTTCCAACAAACCACACCTCAACTATCTCAGTGGGATTGGGAAAATTCATTTATGTAGTTGGAATGAAGATACCATTTGACTATGGTACTTATACTTATGATCAGACTCTAAAGAATGTTGTTACTTATGCAAGAAAGCTTCCCATAGCTTTCCTCACTCTCATAAGTGGAATAGTACTGCATCAACATCCTGTAATTCTATCTACAACCTTGGATGCTGAATGTAAAAGAGTTACCCCTCTATCCCTGAATTAGAAGTTATTTGATGGAGCACATGTCCCAGACATTGTCTCAACATCTGCTGGTGCTAAACTGAAAACAGAAAATAAAGGGGATGTGATTGTTGAACTTACTGCAACTTGCAGAGAATTGGATGAGGTCAAACAAATTAGCACAACAAGGAAGCTGAAACGTGAAGAGATCATCCTAGCTCTGAAGAAGAATGTTGTTGCAAGTGCTGCTGAAGAGGCACCAGAAGAAGAAGCAAACAACTCAGCAACTCAAAGCTCTTATGAAGTTGGCCTAGAGAAGAAGGTAGTGGAGAAAGTGGAGAGTCTGCAAGTTTTGCAGAACACTGATTGGGCCTGGAGATGTTGATTGTGTTTCCATCTGATTTTTGTTTATCCCTCTTTTCTATAATTTTGGCACTTAAGTGCATAACATCTATTTTAGTTTTGGGTTGTACTTAACAATAGCTATTACTGACTTAGTTGAATCTAGTATTTATTTTAATCATTCTCCATGAATTTTTATTAGTGGTTTGGCCAATTATGGCTAAAAGGGGGGGGGGGAATGTGTGTATGTTGAGGGGGAGCATCTGTGAATTTTTGCAGTTGTGAGCGTTTATGAGTTTTTATGAGTGTGTTGTGTTTTTTGTGATTCCACTTGTGTGCAGCTGATGTGATGATTGTGCTGAGGGGGAGCTGCTGTTATGTGTTTGTTGTGTTTTTGTTGCTGATGTGTCAATTGTGATTTGTGTGCTGCTTGTGCTGAAAGGAGAAGCTGAAGTGTTAATTGTGCTTTATATGCTCATAAGTGTTAATTTTTGATTATGTATCTATGAAGATACTATGTGTTTCCACAAGAAGAAAAGCTGTTGTGCAGGGGGAGAAAAGTTTTTATTTGTCAATTTTGCATCTGTGTGTGCTGTGTGCAGGGGTAAAATGTTGCATCTTTGAATGTTCTAACTAATTGAAACTCTGGTGTTGACAGACTCAGGATGTCTTGACACCTGATCCGACATTACAAAATAGACAAGGTAGAATTACAATTAAAATGCAGGAAACTAAAGAACACAAGGAATTGTTAACCCAATTCGGTTCTAACCAACCTTATTCTGGGGGCTTCCAAGGCAGTGATGAAGTTCTCTATCAGCAGTATTAATTTGGAGGGAAACCACCCTATTTACGCTCCTCACTTAATTAGAATACCCAATGACCCTTCTACCTAATATACCACACTTATATATGAGAACCTCCGCTCACTCCCTCAGTATCACAAGCCAATGACACTAAACAAAACTAAAAATAGTTTGAAGATACCACACTTCAAACACAATACAAAAACAGTCAACTTGTGACACAAACTAACTAAGACTAAAATCAATTTGCTTCTAACTTAGGACACACCTTCGAGTTACTTCACAGTTTCCTCCAATAACATAACACCCTCTTACCTATAGGCTTCGAGGTGTACACATGTTGACCTTCCCACAATCTGGGAGGTTCACTATACAGACTTGTTCGCAGTAAAAAGTGACGAACGAGGGAATCGAATCGGAATTCGAATCTCTGGCTCAAAACGATTTACTCTTTTGATTTTTTAAAAAAAGATGTCGCGAGCATCAAGCTTTATTATTTCCAAAACAAGAAAATGAGATGAAAAAGGGGAAATCTGAAATACCCTAAATAAATAAAGATATGTGATGCGACTAGCGTGAATTAGTCGCAACGTATTAGGGAGAGATCTGAGTAAGGGGGTTTGTTATATAAAGGGAAGGTTGTAGCACCCTATATATATAGTTATCTATAGCATTATTTATATATATATATATATATATATGAATATTTCTGATATGTTTGTGTGTTTTAATTTGCTATTCTATTCTTGAGAAAGTTTCTCCGTTGGGTTTTAAGAAAGATGTTTGAAAAGATGTTTGAATCTTTAATTGTAAGCATTAGTGTGTTGCTTGAGTGTACAAGCGTTACCACTTAAAATTAAAAGATGTTTTGTTTGAAAAAGTGTTTGAAAAAGTCTTTATGATTTGTATGTGATGTTATAGATGAGATACTTCTTCCATAGAGATGATAAATGTCTAAATCTCTAGGAGAAATTGATTATTGAGTAGGGGGACGCTTTTAAGAAGCCCGTGGGTCCTTGTATTGTAAGCCCAAGAGGAGACATTTCAAGGGTCATCGAGGGTCCTTGCATTGTGAGCCCAAGAGGAGGCATTCCGAGGGTCATCGAGGGTCCTTGCATGAAGCTGAAGAGGAAGCTATAAGGTATGGCTGACTTTGGCTTTAAGAGTGGTTTCACCGGGAAACCATCCTCTTAGGATTCAAGAGTGATTTCACTGGGAAATCATACTCTTAGGGTTCTAGCCTAGCGCGGGTGATTCTTTGCATTGGAAGCTCAATAGGAGGCTGTTAAGAGATTTCCAGAGATTCGATGTATAAACAAGCGGATGAAAACAAATGAACAAAGTTTGTTATACTTGAATATTTACAAAGATGATTGAATATGTACAAGGAATTGAATATGTACATAAAAGGGTGAATATGTACAAGGAAATAATATGTACATAGGAGGGTTGGGACTTACACCGTGAGGGAGGCCCATGATCAATTTGAAAGAAATTCGAGAAAAAACCTAGTTCGGTTTATCTTCAAATCGAATTGATCATGAAAAAAGGTGTGTAATTTTATTGAAATGCTTTTGAAAAGGTTTGAAAATGATTTTGAAAAGTGAAGGATATTCATAAGAAGTTTTGAAAAAGATTAGGTTTGGAAATCGGAAAGAAAACATTTTTGAAAACTATTAAAAATACTTAAAACATCTCATTAACCTAATAAAAATATAATCAAAAAGAAAATATTTTTGGATTTTTTGACATAATCATAAAATAGGTATATTAAATGACAAGTGTGCAAAAAATCATCTCAAAATGAGAAGTTTTGATTGGTTTTTGAAAATGTTGAAGTTTGTTGAAAATGTGAAGAAAATTAGTGATAAAAAGAAGATTTTGATCCTAAGGAGGTTTGTGTCATACCCCAAAATTTTCCCTCCTACTTCTTAAGATATTTCATACCTCCATGCTCAAGGATTCCTCAGGGATTGATCAGACAAACCCTCTCCTAGACAATCAAGAATTGGTCTCATATCAAGATGGACTTCCAACATCTTCAATGGTTATCATGCCTCCTCATATGCTTCAAATAATCTCCATGACAAGTTTCAGGCCTTACAAGTCAAGTTTCCTTAGACAATTGCTCAGATGGTTGAAAATCAGTTGTATTTGACAAAAAGTCAATTGTGGTCAACATACAGTCAAACTTCATGATTTTTGGTCAACATCCTCATTTTGAAGTCACATTCATCATTTGATCAAGGGTTGATCATGATTCATCAGGAAAACTCAAGATTTGCTCAAAAGTCAAACTTTCCAAATTAGGGTTTTCTAGAGAAAAGTCAACTGAACTTTGACTGAGCATAACTTTCTCATACTTTATCAGAAATTTTTCCACCAACTCTTATGTTGAAGGAAATTCAATTATGTACAACTTCATGTCTCACAAGCATGGTCAAAAAATACTTCATTTTGAAGATATGGATCAAAACATTACAGGTCCTTTTCCAAGTCAACAAAAAGTCAACTTTTTGAAATGAAGATTTATTGAGCATGGAAACTCCAATTGAGATGAAACCAAAGAGGTTGTTTAGAGGACACCTAGAGCTTTCTAAAAAGTCCAAGAAAACTAAAAAGTGTTGAAAATTGAGCAAAATACACCTTGCACAAGTTAGGCATTTTTGGACAATTGCACAAAGAGAGATACTTGTCAAAATCCAATTTTTTCAAAATGGGCCTATAATTTTATGATCCAAACTGGATCATAATATTATTTGTGACCTCTTGATGCCTTGCCACGACCTCTTTCTATTTTTTTGATTTATTTTTGAATTTAAAAGCATTTAATTCAAATTTAAATTAAATAAAATATGAAAACAAGGTATAATTTGAATTGGATTGGTTTTCTATCAAGCTTGGGGACCAAGAAAGCCCACACAACTTGCCAAATTCGTGCTAGCTCATGCATGGAAGGAAAAATCAAATTTTGAAAAGATTTTATTTTGTTTGAAAGAGAAATTATTTTGCATTCAATGGCATGTCTTTTTTCTTTCTTTTTGCTCCAATATCACACTCTATAAATACCCAGCACATTGACAAAGACAAAGGACGAAACCCTAGCCCTTGGAAGCAACCCTATTTTTTCTCAAAAATTCACAAAGTTGGCAAAAATCGTGTTCCATATTCCAGCCACTTTCAGCCGTTCTAAATCATTCCATTCTGTTCCTGAGGTAATTTGGAGTAAGTACACATCATTATCCATGGTTAAAACTGCCTGAATCGAGCCATACATGAACATACATATTCATACTTTTCTTGAATTTGAATTTTTAATATCTGCTTGTTTTAATCAAAACTAATCATTCTAATGTGGTCATGAGATGCCATAGGGAGGATCTGGGTCATCGTTCTCAAGCTTGAATGTCCAGAACTCGATTTGCCATAGCTAGGGTTTTTCAAACTGTTTGCTTCGAACTGACTTGTACAGGCGTTTTCAATCTAAACGGACACCACCATTGAATTCGCAAGGGTCGATTTAGGGGGGTAGGGTATCCCGTTGCCATTTATTTTTCGTATTTCGCAGGTTTGAGGTTTTGGCTAGCCGGAGAAGACGACCGGAGCTAGGGCTCCGGCGTCGTTGACTGAAACGGAGACCGGCGAGGCTTGCGTGGCGCGTTCGTGTGTTCTGATTCGTCCATCAGTGCCAACTGGGGTCCACGCGTGTTGATTGTGTTTGAATTCAAAACTTGACACGTTTTACACTTATAATCCAACGCTTCCAGATTCCAAACACAAAAGCAGCCTAGCTCAGTTGGCAACGTGTGTGTGGATTTCCTCAGAGGGCGTGGGTTCGAATCCTGGCAAGGCAATTTCTTTTTTACAGTTTTGCAAACAAACACTTTTCTTATATTTTCTTTTTTTTAATATTTTCATGTTAATTGAATTTATCTTCAAATATTTTTCTCATGCATTTAAAAATCACAAAAAATATTTTCTTTTTGCATTCTTATCAGAAAAATGTTTATTTAATTTTTAATATTAAAATTAATATTTTTGCATGCATATTTTAATTAATTGCTAATTAATCACTAATTTGACTTTTAATTGTTATTAATTATCGAAATCGATTCCGAAAATTACCAAAAAATTATCTTATCATATTATTGTCATTACTAACCTGAAACTTTTTTCCTCATCCAAAAATCATGTTTTTACTAACATTTTTCCTCTTATGCAATTTTCTCTTGTTTTCCGATTATGTATCTACTTACAGGTTGTAACGTTTCGGACGATTTTTTCTTACTTTTCTTTTCATATTTATGTAACTACCTATGGGATGTAATAGTTTAATTAGAATTTTTATTTTCCGCACTCCTATTATGTAACTGTCCCAAAGCCATGTAATAGCGTAGGACTTTATCTTTCCGCACTTTACCTTCCCGCAATTTATTTTCCGCACCCTATAAACTGCTAGTAATTAGGGGTGTATGGCAAGATAAAATTGGACATAGATCACTCATAATGCCAAGATAAGATATCCGAAATCAACACACTCTTTTCACACACGCACCCCATAGGGCTATTGTCTCTCGTTGCCTTTCGATTAAATGGTCAAGTCCCTCGAACGTAGAGGTATCCTAGCACCGTTGCCTACAAACATATCATCATAGTCCCTTTGATACAAAGATCATAGACCCACGATGTCGCCTACAAAAACATGATCTCGTCCCTCGATTGTTGCCTACAAAAAGTGATGATCGTCCCTTCGAATGTGCTCGGATACTCCTACAAGTTGCCTTCTATGACCATCCGATGTCCCTTCGAATGTCCCTTCTACATCCAACGAATAAGGTTGCCTACCAACTAATGGTATAGATAGCACTATTCTAAAGGAACGTAAAATAACACGAAAACGACCATTCTGAGTAGGTAATAAGACTTTTAGTTGCTTGCTCTATCAAAATACTTTTCACACCTCAAACTTTTGTCAAAGTTCAATCTCTTTTTCAAAACGAAACATTTCCGAACACTTTGTATACATTCCTACATGAATCATTACAAAGTGAAAGCGAAATGCCTTTTCAAAACATTTTTGTCAAACACACAGAAATCACCTTTTTGAAAATGATCTAAGAGCAACTAAGAGCCCGTAGATAACTACGAAAGGAAAGGGGTGCTAATACCTTCCCTTTTCATAACCTTCTCCCTTACTCAAAATCTAACGAAGGTATTTTCCTGTTCATTTCACCTTCCCTTTATTGGATAAAAGAAAAGTCGGTGGCGACTCTTGCTATCCGCAACATTTGTGATACAAAAATCTCAAAGTCAGTTCACCGTATTACAGAACTGGCGACTCTGCCGGGGAGACACCCTAAAGAGAGAATGACTTAGGGATTTTTAGATCATCTTTTACTGCTTTCTGTTTGACTTGCTTGCTTTATCTTTAAGGGTTGCTTGGGTATTATATGCTTGTGGGGGATCCTACACCCGGATCCAGGTTTCCTTTAGGTAAGTAGCAATAGATCGTCACGACCGTTAAGGGTATACCAAAACGGTCAACATGATGGCTACATTAGTGTGACACTTTGGATGTCCTGATACTCTTCATTTCCAAGTTGAGGATAGTATTTGGCTTCCGCATGGTGTCATCAGCACTAACTCAACTTTTAGAACCTTAATTGACCCATCTTGGCCATTATAAGGTAGTGAGATGGCCGACTTTGGTGCAGACTAAGGTTGGCTGATACTCGATGCTACGCTAATTAAGATCAGACTTTTGGGATATTTTCGGTCGACCACTTGGTAGTCGTATTGAAATGAACGCCTTCGAGAAAGATCAATGATATGAGATTCTTAGAACCCGGTTACTATTATAGGACAGGATGAACCAACTCAAACTTTTGGTAGGGTAGACACCTATACTTCATGCAAGCCTTAAACCTAGGGCCATTGTGTGATTTGTTTGTGCTTGCTAAACATGACATCATTTCTAACTATTTCAAGGACCTAGAGATTTCTCTTTGCTCTGTTTTGTAGGGATTATGGCTTCTAGAAAGACTATCATAATCAACTTCATGGGTGTACCTTCTCAGCTCAAAGAATTGGTTTCAGAAATTCCCGATCATGCTCAGTTCATCAAAAGACATGGTTATCTACTTGACTTGGTTATCTCCGATTTTGAAGAAGATATGATGCACGTCCTATTCCAGTTCTTTGATCCGAAACACCATTGCTTTACATTCCTAGATTATCAATTGGTACCTACCTTGGAAGAGTTCTCTAAGCTACTTGGGATACCTATTCTTGATCAAATGCCATTCACCGGTTTAGAAAAGGTTCCTAGGTATGAAGACATCGCATCGGCGCTACATCTAAAGTGCTCAGATATTGAAGCCAATTGGGAAACAAGAAGCGGAGTTAAGGGTTTACTTGCCAAATTTTTGATAAAGAAAGCCCGAGAATTCGTCAAAGCTATGAGTTTCCATGCATTCGAAGACATTGTGGCCTTACTAATCTATGGTTTGGTTCTATTCCCTAACTAGGATCAATTCATAGAGGTCAACGCCATCAAGTTATTTCTTACTCGCAATCCAGTGCCTACTTTACTTGGAGACATCCTACATTCTCTCCACACTCGTACTATCAAGAGACAAGGAACTCTCATGTGTTGCATACCGTTACTTTCTAGGTGGTTTATTTTGCACCTTTCTCCATCAGTTTTGAAGAACGAGCAAAGGTTGAAGTGGTCTTAAAGACTAATGTCACTCTCTCATTCAGATATCTGTTGGAGTCTTTTCTCTCAAAACGACTTCACATTCATTGAGCGTTGTGGAGAATTCCCCAATGTACCACTCATTGGCATAAGGGGAGGTATTACTTACAACCCTTCTCTAGCCCTATGTCAGTTTGGTTATGCTCGAAGAGATGGTCCTCATGATCTGCTTCTCCAAGATATTGTGTTCGACTACAACCACGATCTCCAGAATTACCGACGAAGGTTCATACACGCTTGGGGCATGGTAAAGAAGACTGATACCAAGACCTTGGGGCACCAAAACTCCATTCCTTGGGAACCTTACCTCAAATGGGTGCGAGCTCGAGCTCAAAACCTCATGATGCCATTCACGCTTGTTTTACCAGTAATTATGGAACCTATTGCTATAGGTGACGTACCCTATACTGTTCTCCATCCCGACATGCCTACTGATTTTGAAGACTTAAAGAGATCCTGGATTCAACTAAAAGAAGAAAGGGATACATTTGAAGCTCAGTGCTATGCAAGCGAGAAGAAGGTACTAGAGTTGACCAAGCTACTTCACGAGGAGCGGAACATCAACGCCTACCTCAACACCAAGAGGAAGCGCCCATGGGAGACTTAGAGCTTTAGGACTTTGTTCTTTTATTTTTCTGAATTATCTTTTGTACTTAAAAAAGGAAAAAGAATAAAAAGAAAAATAATAAAGTTTGTTCATGCTTGTTTAACAAATTTAAATTCCTAAGGTCTTTGAAAACATTGCATTGCATTCGAATAAACATCGCATATCATGGCATAACATTTCATAACAAGTACATTGAAGATTGGTTTTCTCATTTTCTCGCTATTTATTTTAGCAGAAATGGCTCTTAAACAGACTGTCAAAGATCTCTAGGCTAAGAATGCTCAGTTCCAGGAGATGTTCACAAGCTTGGTCCAAGGCCAAGAAGATCTGAAGAAGCTCATCAACAAAAAGAAGAAGGTCATTGGCGTTCTCAACATGGGAAGACGTCACAAAGGTGGTCCTAAACTGGTCAGCCGGATAGAGTTCTCAGAAGGGAGTGTCAAAACTGAGGGAAGTGTCAAAGGCAACGAAGATGATCAGCGTGAGCCTGAGAAGAAGGAAGAAGATTATGAGAATGATCAGTACTCTTATGAGGATGACAAGTACAAGCAACTTGAAGACCGTCTGAATGCTGTGGAAAATCTGAAGATGTCAGGGCTGAATTTTGATGATCTGAGTCTTGTCCCTGGTGTGGTGATTCCTCCCAAGTTCAAGGTTCCTACTTTTGCCAAGTATGATGGCATTTCTTGTCCGAAGCTGCATTTGAAGTCCTATGTTCAGATGATCAACCCCCACACTGATGACAGAAAGTTGTGGATGCATTATTTCCAAGAGAGTTTGTCCGGAACTCAATTGGAGTGATATTATCAGCTAGAGAGTGACCATATCCGTACTTGGAGTGACTTACCGGATGCTTTCTACGGTGAACTGACTTTGAGATTTTTGTATCGCAAATGTGCGGATAGCAAGAGTCGCCACCGACTTTTCTTTTATCCAATTAAGGGAAGGTGAAAAGAACAGGAAAAGACCTTCGTTAGATTCTGAGTAAGGGAGAAGGTTATGAAAAGGGAAGGTATTAGCACCCCTTTCCATCCGTAGTTATCTACGGGCTCTTAGTTGCTTTTAGATCACTTTTAAAATTGTGCTTTTTGTGTGTTTGAAAAATGTTTTGAAAAAGGCATTTCGCTTTGACTTTGTAATGATTCATGTAGGAATGTATACAAAGTGTTCGGAAATGTTTTGTTTTGAAAAGAGTTTGAACTTTGACAAAAGTGTGTGGTGTGAAAAGTATTTTGATAGAGCAAGCAACTAAAAGTCTTATTACCTACTCAGAATTGGTCGTTTTCGTGTTATTTTACGTTCCTTTAGAATAGTGCTATCCATACCTTTAGTTGGTAGGTAACCCTATTCGTTGGATGTAAGCGGGACATTCGAAGGGACATCGGATGGTCATAGAAAGCAACTTGTAGGGAGTATCCAAGCACATTCGAATGGACTATTATCATTTTTCGTAGGCGACAATCGAGGGTCAAGATCATGTATTCGTCAGCGACGTCGTGGGTCTATGATCTTTGTATCGTAGGGACTATGATGATTTGTTTTGAAGGCAACGGTGCTAGAATACCTCTACGTTCGAGGGACTTGACCATTTGAATTCGTAAGGCAACGAGAGAGAATTACCCTAAGGGGTGCATGTGTGAAAAGAGTGTGTTGATTTCAGATATGTTATCTTGAAAATTATGAGTGATCTATGTCCAATTTTATCTTGCCATACACGCCTAATTACTAGCAGTTTATAGGATGTGGAAATTAAATTGCGGAAGGTAAAGTGCGGAAAGTAAATGTCCTATGCTATTACATGGCTTTGGGGCAGATACATAATTGAAAGTGTGGAAAATAAAAGTCCTCATTAAACTATTACATCCCATAGGCAGTTACATAATTGGAAAAGAAAAGCAATAAAAATCGTCCGGAACGGTGTAACTTGTGAACAGATGCAAAATCGGAAAACAGAAGAAAATTGCATCAGAGGAAAATGTTAGTAGAAATAAGTATTTTTGAATGAGCAAAAAACTTTTTGTGTTAGTGATGACATTAATATGATGAAATAAATTTTTGGTAATTTTTGGAGTTGATTTGATAATTTAAAAACAATTAAAAGCTATTTAAATGATTAATTAGCAATTAAATTAAATATGTATGAAAAAATAATAATTTTAATTTTAAAAATTAAATAAGCATTTTTCTGATGAGTATGCAAAAAATAAATATTTTTGGTGATTTTTAGATGCATGATAAAAAATATTGAAGATAAATTAAATTAGATGCAAAATATTAAAGAAAATATAAAAAGTAAAAAAAATATGTTAGTTTTCTAACTCGTAAAAAACAATTGCCATGGCTGGGAATCGAACTCGTTCTCCCGCTTTACCAACCGAGCTGGCTTGTACACTTGTTAGGAAAACGGAACGAATGGCTTTTAAACGGTGTCGCTCTTTGATTGCCCAGATCACGCGCCAAACCATCGTCTTCTTCGTTTTGAATTCTTAAACATTCAGCGCCGGTCTTTGTTCGACGCTAAGGCCCCTGCAAAAATCAAAATCTCATACAAGTAATATAAATGTATTGTGAGTACATGAATCGACTCATTTTCATTCACTGATCATCCTGGTATGCTTGGTTCGGTCCAATTTTTCCTATTTAGAGAAGCCCTAATTCAAGCCCGAAAACCCTAACAATGGTGGTTTTCGCCCGTGTCATTAAAATACGATGGATACCCAGATAGCTTGCAAACTTGATGCTGATCATGAACAAACAATCAAAAAGTGTTAAAAATGCATGAATAATAGAAATTGATTTTGAAAAATATAAGAACAAACCAAAACCGGATTGCTCGATTCTTGATGCTTTTGAATGATGTAAAGGTCTGGAATGCTTCAGGAGATGTCAAGGAATGTGTTTGGATGCTCAAAATCGATTGAATCAAGCTGGAACTAGGGTTGCCACTTGCTTGCAACACATGTTTTTTTTTGACTTTGGGATAGGGTTCTTGAGGCAATTTTTCTATTCTTTCTTGTGTGATATGCATTGTATATTTATAATGGATGAAAATTGAGCTGATTTGAGGAACAAATAATCATCAATCAATGCAAAGATTATTTGATTTTGTACAAAATCAAATCTTATATTTTTTGATCAATTTCAATCAATTTCTTGCCAAATCTTTGCAAATTTCGAAATTTGCCAGCTTGTGTGAGTTACTTGGATCTCAAGCATCAGAGAAAAATCAATCTTGCATTTAATTTTGATTTTATACCTTATTTTTTAATTTAATTTGTATTTAAATGAATAAAATCCAAATTAAATAGAAAAATAAAGCTAAAATTCGTGGCATTGGGCTTGGATGTTCCAAATTGTCTAAGGAACAAGTTTGAATGAAGAAAAACTAGGCCCGTTTGCAAAATTTTGGATTTTCACAAGTATCTCTCTTTGTGCACCTCTTCAAAAATGCCCAACTTGTGCAATGTGTATTTTGCTCAATTTTCCATACTTTTGAGTGTTCTTGTACTTTTTAGAAAGCTCTAAGTGTCCTCTAACCAACCTCTTTGGTTTCATCTCAATTGGAGTTTCCATGCTCAATAAGTCTTCAAAACAAAAAGTTGACTTTTTGTTGACTTTGAAAAGGACCTGTTAATGTTTTGATCCATATCTTCAAAATAAAGCATTTTTTGAACATTCTTGTGAGACATGAAGTTGTAGAGAATTGAATTCTCTTCAAAATGAGAGGTGGTGGAAAAATTTCTGAGAAAGTATGAAGAAGTTATGCTCAGTCAAAGTTCAGTTGACTTTTCATTGAAAAACCCTAATTTGGAAAGTTTGACTTTTGAGCAAATCTTGAGTTTTCCTGATGAATCATGATCAACCCTTGATCAAATGATGAATGTGACTTCAAAATGAGGATGTTGACCAAAAATCAGGAAGTTTGACTGTATGTTGACCAGAGTTGACTTTTTGTCCAATACAACTGATTTTCAACCATCTGAGCAATTGTCTGAGGAAATTTGACTTGTGAGGCTTGAAACTTGACATGGAGAATCTTTGAAGCATATGAGGAGGCATGATGAACATTGGAGATGTTGGAAGTCCATCTGGATCTGTGGATAGCCAAACCCTAGTTTGGGTTAATTGTCTAGGAGAGGGTTTGTCTGGTCAACCCTTGAGGAATCCCTGAGCATGGATGTATGGAATGTCTTGAGAAATGAGAGGGCAAATTTTGGGTATGACAGCTGCCCCTGTTCAATCTTCTTGTACTGGAAGGGTTAGATTGGCATGCTTTCCTTTCGTGACTGGGAGGTAGAAGATGATTGAACACTCGAGTACACCTGAAAATTTGCACTCGCTGTTGACTGATGATGCGGGAATGGGCTTACAGATGCCATTTGGAGAAGTTGGAGACTTTTTTGGGGAATGAGTCGTACGCTAGACTCGAGATTATTGTCTGAATAGGAGGATTATCGGAGATGGGCTTAAGATGCCATCTAAAAAGATTGTTGTCGGGGAGTGAGCCGTACGCTAGGCTCTGTAGATGTTTTTGGAAGTGAAAGGAGCATGGGGATGGGCTTAAGATTCCATCTGGAGGGAGTCGTACGTTAGACTTCGTGCTCATCTTTGAATGAAGTTATTGGTTTGTATTGGTTTTTAACCACATATGCAACATTCTGAAAGTGGAGAAATGTTGATAAGTAGTCGGAGATGGGCTTAAGATGCCATCCAAGGCAACTGAGTCGTACGCCAGACTCTGTAGTTGCTGTCGATAATAAGTGAGTGTCAGAATAATCCTTCGTGTCGATTACTCTGAGAGGATGATAGTTGGCAAAATATGGATGGCTTCCCTGTTGTGCTTCGGGTATTGATCCAATGCCTGTTATCGGAGGATAACTTGTGATCGTTCAGATAGTTTTCCCGTCTGGCTTCGGGTATTAATCCTAGATCTGTTGTCGGAGGACAACAAGGGCGGTCGTTCAGATAGTTTTCCCGTCTGGCTTCGGGCATTAATCCTGGACCAGTTGTCGGAGGACAACTAGGGCGGTCGTTCAGATAGTTTTCCCGTCTGGCTTCTGGCATTAATCTTGGACCTGTTTGTTTCAGAAGTGATTTTCACCTGTTTTGAAAAAAAACAAAAGAAACTTTGATAGAGTATTGTTAGTCTTATGCAGATTATGATGCATGACAATGTTTATGAATGACATATGCACAAAATATGATAGATGCTGTGGTATTTCAAAACATATCCATCTTGAAGAAGATGTGGATGTTCTGCTTGAGGATTCCTGACTTCTGTTTGGGGATGAAACGGATGGAAACCCTGAGAAGAAAGATAACCTCGATTCCTCCAATTCACTATCTGACCTAGTATCGGTCCTAGATATTTGTTGAGGATGGTAGAGGTCGAGACACACACTGTTGAGGATCTTGCACATAGACCCTGCTGGGGAGAAATTTGGAGGTACTCTACTGGGGATCTTACGCGTAAATCCTACTGGAGAGTGTTTGATAGTTGCTAGGAGATCGGGTTAGAAGGATCTGGAGCCCGTCGAAATCTCTGGTTGGGGAATAAAAGATGTAGGTTTCCTCCGATGCACTATCTGACCAAGTTTCGAGTCTGGATATTGCTGTTGCCGGGGAAATGATGATTGCTGAGAGACATTATGCTGGGGATACCTCTGTTGGTGATGAATCGTTACTCCTTGGAGACTGATGTAACATGGTTTAGTTGAGTGAAATTACTGCTCGGGGGCCACCGTATACTCCGCTGGGGAAGGTTCGTAGTGAGCGACACCTCTGTGGGGATCATGCTCTGCGGGGTGAATGTTTCGGTGACTTTCATCGTCATCTCAATTCTTGGAGCCTGTAGTAATTACTTTTGTATGTTCACTTTTCGCATGTTTGTAAACAGATTTTTATTGTCAGATGCATATAATCATTCAAAGTAAACGTTGGACTTTATGCAAACAACAACAGTGAAAATTGTAAAGAGAAAGAACTCGTATTTATTTGAAATGTGGCGTATGGCCAGGTAGTTTGTACACAAGAAAAGTAAAAAGCTATGCGGAAACAATCTCGTTAAGCTTCAACTATGCTAGTACTCATATATTTCAACTATCTCATCTCCTTGTCGCAGAGAAAGTGAGATGATCTTCGCCATTTGAATCTTGAATCGATGGTAGTCCGAAGTAGATAGGTGATCCATTGAGACATAGTCGTACTCTTAAATCCCTAACTTTGCCTAGACCGCCTTTCGGTTTTCACCATCGATTTTTGCCCAAGCCGCCTTTTCGTGTTTTCGACTTGCCGTGTGTACATGTTTTGTATATATCTTAACTTTTTCCGAACCCTTTTGGTTCGCCAGATGCCCTTATTTTTCCTAGGTCACCGACCTAGCGGGTCTCTTTATCGTAGTATTGTTTGACTATGTCCGTTAGCAGGTGTGGAAGTCTTCACCATCCATGGTGCTAAGTATCATAGCTCCATCGGAAAATACTGTCTTGACTACAAATGGTCCTTCATAGGTGGGAGTCCGCTTGCCCCTGGGATCACCTTGTGGAAGAATGATGCGCTTGACTACTAGATCACCGACTTGGTAGACTCGGTGCTTGACTTTCTTGTTGAATGCTCTGATCATTCGCTTCTGATAGATCTGTCCATGGCTGATGGATGCGAGTCGTTTCTCATCAATCAAGTTAATTTGGTAAAGGCGAGTCTGGATCCAATCGTCTTCGTCTAACTCTATGTCCTGGAGGACTCTGGCTGAGGGTATCTGAACCTCGATTGGTAGGACTGCTTCCATACCATATACAAGAGAGAAGGGGTTTCCTGATGTCCGTGATCAGAAAGCGATAACCATGAAGAGCAAATGGTAACATCTCATGCCAATCCTTGTAAGTCCCTGTCATCTTCTGTTTAATCTTCTTAATGTTCTTGTTGGCGGCTTCCACAGCGCCATTCATCTTAGGCCGATACGGAGAAGAGTTGTGATGCTTGATCTTGAACTGCGTGCAGAGTTCGGTGATCATTTTGTTGTTGAGATTAGAGCCGTTATCTGTGATAATCCTTTCGGGAGTGCCATACCGACAGATAAGAGTATGCTTGATAAATCGAGCCACGACATTCTTGGTAACAGATGCGAACGAGGCTGCCTCTACCCATTTGGTGAAATAGTCAATTGCCACAAGGATGAAACGATGTCCATTGGAAGCTGTGGGCTTGATTTCTCCAATCATGTCAATGCCCCATTGCAAAAGGCCAAGGAGCTTAGAACTTTCGAGGTACCGAGGTACGTGCATTTTGTCGGCATAACCGCATTTGTGACAAGATCGAGCATACGGTGACAATCACTTCCATGGTGGACCAATAGTAACTGCTCAAAATCTTCTTAGCCATAGTATGACCACCGAGTGGGTACCAAATGCTCTTGTAACTCTTCCATGATATGTTCCACTGCTTTCCACTACGGAGTAAGAACAAGTCGTGATTGCGCTTTGTATAAGATGTCGTTGCTGAGGAAGAATTTGGATGCGAACCTTCTCAAAAACTTCTTATCATTGACAGATGCCCCTGCGGGATATTCCTGAGTCTCAAGAAACCTCTTTACATCATAGTACCAAGGTTTCTCTTTTGTATCAAGTTCATAACAATATGTTGGTTCTTCAAACTTCTCAATGATGATCTGGGGAGCCTCGTTGTCCCATCTGACCTTGAACATAGAAGACATAGTAGCCAATGCGTCTGCCAACTGATTCTCTTCTCGTGGAATGTGGTTGAAAGTGATTTCTTCGAAGCAGGGGATCAAACTCAAATCATGCTCTCGATACGGAATGAGATTCGGATGCTTTGTATCCCACTCGCCCTTAATCTGACTGATCACTAAAGTTGAGTCTCCATACACTCGTAAGAATTTGATTCTTAAGTCAATAGCAGCTTTGATACCCATGATGCACGCTTCATATTCGGCCATGTTGTTAGTGCAACTGAAACATAATCTGGCGGTGAAAGGAGTATGTCCGCCTGTAGGAGATGTAATGATGGCGCCAATGCCATTGCCAAGTGCGTTTGAGGCTCCATCAAAGACCATGGTCCATCGGGATCCTTGTTCAGGTCCTTCTTCTGGGCCTGGTTCTTTTGCAATCGAATCGTAAAACATCTTCATCCGGAAATTTGAACGCATAGATCGATAGTCATCTACGGCTTGATGAGCCAAATGATCGGCTACTAGACTTCTTTGATTGCTTTCTCGAGAAGTATACTAGATGTCATATTCGGTCAAGATCATTTGCCATCTTGCTATTCTTCCGAGAGCTGGTTTCTCAAAGATGTATTTTATCGGATCCATCTTGAAATCAACAAGGTAGTGTGAGTCAACATATATAAGTCAGTTAAAGCGCGCAAGTTTTCTCGAATGTGAGTATCTTGTTTCACCGGTAAACTTTTGCTAAGGTAGTATATTGCATACTCTTTTCGACTGCACTCGCCATGTTGCCCAACACACACCCCATTGAGTTCTCTAACATGTTAAGTACATGATAAGAGGTCTTCCTTCGGCGGCATCGGATACGAGGATTCGTAGGTACTCCTTGATTTTGTCAAAAGCGATCCGCAATCGTTGCTCCATTCTACCACTTGATCTTTCTTCAGTAACTTGAAGATTGGCTCACAAGTAGCAGTTAGATGTGCAATGAATATGGCAATGTAATTTAATCGGCCCAAGAAACCTCTGACTTCCTTCTCGGTACGGGGCAATGGCATTTCTTGAATAGCTTTAACCTTGGCGGGGTCAACTTCAATACCTTTTCCACTGACAACAAACCCTAGGAGTTTACCGGATCTGACTCCAAAGGTGCACTTGTTGGGATTAAGTCTCAGTCTGTACTTCTTCAATCTGTCAAATAGTTTTCGTAAATGATCAAGATGTTCTTCTTTAGTCTGTGATCGAGCTATCATATCGTCGACGTATACCTCTATCTCGTGATGAATCATGTCATGGAATAATGTCACCATAGCTCGCTGGTAAGTGGCGCCCGCGTTCTTTAGTCCGAACGGCATAACCTTGTAGCAAAAAGTGCCCCACTGTGTAACAAAAGTAGTCTTCTCCATGTCTTCTGGAGCCATTTTGATCTGATTGTAACCGGAGAAACCATCCATGAAGGAGAAAACTTTATGCTGAGCGGTGTTGTCAACCAGAACATCAATATGAGGAAGTGGAAAATCGTCTTTCGGACTCGCTTTGTTCAGATCTCTGTAATCCACACAAATTCGTACCTTACCATCCTTCTTAGGTACAGGCACCACATTTGCAACCCAGTGTGGATAGGAAGTAACAGCTAAGAAACCGCTGAACGCTTCATAACTTGGCTTTGATTTTTCTCGACATCTCAAGACGATGCGGCGAACCTTCGCTTTCACCGAGAAAACCTTCTTTGTTGGCAATCGTGCACCACAATATCAATGTCTAAACCGCATGTCTTCGTAGGACCAAGCAAAAACCTCAATATAGTCTCGTAGCATCCGTATCAACCTTCTTTAACATTCTCAAGACCCGCTCCCATCTTGATCTCTTTTCTGCCTTTATCAAGACTCAAATTCACAATCTCAACTTGCTCTTCGTATGGTCAGATAACTTGATCTTCTTGTGTACCGACAAGTTCTCCGGCACTTCACAACCTTCCTCACTTTCGCTTCGCTTGGTAGATCGGATCATCAAGTCATATTTAACAATAGCATAGCCGTTATCAACGAGATTCGGAGTGATTCTGCAGTTGTATCACGTGGTGTGTGTAAGAAACACATAGCTGTTGAAGGGTGATAAAGTAAAAGAAAGAAAGCAGCAAATAATGCAAAAGTCCAACGATTTTATTGAATGAAAATATGCAAATGACAAATAATAACCCGCACAAACGAGCCATGATGCCTCGGGCAAGGCACTAGGCTTTAGAGTTTATTGTTCAAAACATAGAAAATACGAAAAGCAAAACAAAAACAAGAGTAATTACTCCTGCCTAAAGGAGATTGGTATGACGCCTCGCCTTCCAATTGCCGAGTCCATCGTAGGGAGTGGGAAGATCCACTTGCTGATGTCGAAGTCACTGTCGTCGTCTTCTATAGCATGGATTCCACTCTGGATGATGCGGAAAGGAAGTTGGCCGGCACGTTCGCGGCGTATCATCTTCTGACCTTTGATGGTGAAGCCTAAACCAGTCTTGTCAAATTTGAAAGGAAGATCGGGGAGCTGACCCCAAATAGTACTATCTCCTTCTTCAACAGCAGCTTGAGCATCTTTCAACGAGGCCATCCTAGGCGGAACTTTAGCAACTTCAGGAGTGACGGGAGAGTCAATAGGCATGATTCTGGGGATTGTTTCAAAAGCTTGACAGGGAGTCTCGAAGAATTCACCCTCTACCTCGAGGTATCGGAATGACTGTAGATGACTGACCATATATTCTTTTTCACCACACACTGTAACAACCTTCCCCTTCACTGGGTACTTCAACTTCTGATGCAAAGTAGAGGTAACAGTGCCTGCCCCATGTATCCGAGGGCATCCGAGTAGGCAACAGTAAGCTGGACGGATGTCCATGACAAAGAAAGTGGAATCAAAAGTCTGGGAACCGACTTTAATAGGCAGAATGAGCTCTCCAAGTACTGTTTGCTTAGAACAATCAAAAGCTCTCACAATAATGTCACTGGGCTTCAGAACCAACCCTTCAACATCAAGTCGATCAAAAGCAGTCTTCGGTAGGATATTCAGAGCAGAACCGGTGTCTACCAAAACATGAGACAATGTAACGCCCTTGTATTCAACAGAGATGTGCAAGGCTTTGTTGTGTTTCCTTCCGGCAGGAATCAAATAAGCATCAGAGAAGCCTAGGCCGTTGTTGGCAGCCAGGCTAGCAATACAAACTTCAAACTGGTCAGTAGTAGTGTCTTGCGGTACGTGAGCATTCTTCAGAAACTTCACCTAGGCATTGGCATGAGCCTCGGAGCACAAGAGCAGAGCAAGCATGGAGATCTTGGACGGAGTCTCATCCCAATTCCACAACATTGTAGTCACTCTTCTTGATAATCTTGAATTCCTCCATTTCTCGTTTGAGGTGTCCTCAAGAACTCGGTACCGGTCGAGAGGGTGAGTCACTGGTCCTTTCCCTCTAGCTTGGGGAATGAGTTGAATAGCTGGAACGCGAGCTGGTGTCGGAGTGTCTTTTGGAGGGGAGATATCTGGAGAGAATACCCTTCCAGTTCTGGTCACCTTACTTGATCCGGTGATGTTGTCAATGTCAGGAATGGTAGCTTCAACTGTAAGATCTTCAATGGTCAGAGGGTCTTGCTTGACGCCATGATAGTAAACATCAGCTCCATAGTTCCAAGGGATAGCCTTGTCGGAGGAATATGGAACCGGTCTGGGAGAAGTAATAATGAGAGGTGCCACTTTAGGCACAAGATCAGCAGAGGAAATCCTTATTGTGTTAACATCAACATAGTCTTCTGGGAAATCGTCACCCCATCCGGTTGCCTTAACATCTTCAATAGGAATCTTGTAGCTTTCAGGAACAGTGTACTTCACCATCTAATCAAACTTTCTACTTGGCTGCCCCAAAGTATCCCATGCAGATGATACAGTTTCATTCACATCTTCGATCTTCAGCTCCTTAGACATGTCTTCACACAGACTCTCCACAGGTGGTTTCAAGAATAGTATTTCACGGTTATCCATCATGCACTGAACACGTCTTCTCAACCAAGCACAACCATCAGGTGCAGATGGGCACCAACGGCAATTCTCTGGGCATCCCGGGTTGACATCGGCTTGTAGCAAATTCTTCTTAGTAGTCATCAGAGGAATGGTCAAGTCATCTATATTGAAAACATAAATATCTTCCCCAACAGCATTGGAACTCTTGTCATGGTTAGGCATAGGCGCGTTGATCACATTCGAAGTCTCTACAGGAGGGTCAAACTCGAATTTTGTTCTTTAGAGCCCAACAGTTGTCGGTGTCGTGCCCTGGGCTATTAGAGTGGTAAGCACATCTAGCATTAGGATTGTATCTCGGAGAGGAAGTATTGACACTCTAAGGAGGATCCTTCAAAGTAATCAGCTCTGCTTTCAACATGTGTTGCAAGGCTTGCGGACAACGGCATCTTGATCTTCGTAAACTGTCTTCGTGGCGCGTTCTGGCTACGCGCGTTGTGTCGCTGAGGTTGTGCTGATGCAGGATTGGAGATCACAACTGCCCCCACAGATTGAGCACAGTCGGTCTTGGCTCGGCTTTTCTGACCATACACAACATTAGTTTCTTACTTACCACCAAAAGATCTCTTCGCAACATTTGATGATGACTCTGTCTGAATCTTTCCGCTCTTGATACCAGCTTCGATACGCTCGCCTGTCAATATCAACTCGGTGAATCCGGCTGAAGAGTTTCCCATCAGATGATTGAAGAATGGACCTGTCAGTGTCCCCATAAACATATCAACCAACTCCCTATTGGACAAAGGTGGTTGAACTCTGCCTGCTAGATCTCTCCATTTCTGAGCATACTCTTTGAACTTCTCATCATGACCCATAGACATGCTCTGTAGTTGCATTCGAGTGGGTGTCAATTCAGCATTGTACTCATACTGTCTGTAGAAAGCGTCCGCTAAGTCACTCCAAGTACGAATACGGTCATTCTCTAGCTGATAGTACCATTCCAATTGAGTTCCAGAAAAACTCTCCTGAAAATAGTGCATCCACAATTTTCTGCCATCAGTGTGGGGGTTGATCTTCTGAACATAGGACTTCAAATGCAACTTCGGACAAGACATGCCATCATACTTGGCAAAAGCAGGAACTTTGAACTTGGGAGGAATCACCACACCAGGAACGAGACTCAGATCATCAAAATTCAACCTGGACATCTTCAGGTTTTCTACAGCATTCAGACGGTCTTCAAGTTGCTTGTACTTGTCATCTTCATTAGAGTACTGGTCCTTATCATAGTGATCTTCTCTCTCTTTCTTAGACTCACGCTGGCTGCCTTCTTCATTGCCCTTGACACTCCCCTCATTCTTGACACTTCCTTCTGAGAGCTCTATCCGGCTGACCACTTTAGGACCACCTTTGTAACGTCTACCCATGTTGAGAACACCAACGACCCTCTTCTTTCTGTTGATGAGCTTCTTCAGATCTTCTTGGCCTTGGACCAAGCTAGTGAACATCTCCTGGAACTGAGCATTCTGAGCCTGGAGATCTTTGATAGTCTGTTCAAGAGCCATTTCGGCTAAAATAAATAGCGAGAGAATGAGAAAACCAATCTTCAATGTACCTGTTATGAGATGTTATGCCATGATATGCGATGTTTATGCAGATGTAATGCAATGTTTTCAAGGACCTTAGGGATTTAAATTTGTTAAACAAGCATGAACAAACATTTATTAGTTCTCTTTTTATTATTCTTTTTCTTTTTAAGTACAAAAGATAGTTCAAAACAATAAAAGCAAAATATATAAATCCTAAAGCTCTAAGTCTCCCATGGGCGCTTCCTCTTGGTGCCGAGGTAGGCGTTGATGTTCCGCTCCTCGTGAAGTAGCTTGGTCAACTCTAGTACCTTCTTCTCGCTTGCATAGCACTGAGCTTCAAATGTATCCCTTTCTTCTTTTAGTTGAATCCAGGATCTCTTTAAGTCTTCAAAATCAGTAGGCATGTCGGGATGGAGAACAGTATAGGGTACGTCACCTATAGCAATAGGTTCCATAATTACTGGTAAAACAAGCGTGAATGGCATCATGAGGTTTTGAGCTCGAGCTCGCACCCATTTGAGGTAAGGTTCCCAAGGAATGGAGTTTTGGTGCCCCAAGGTCTTGGTATCAGTCTTCTTTACCATGCCCCAAGCGTGTATGAACCTTCGACGGTAATTCTGGAGATCGTGATTGTAGTCGAACACAATATCTTGGAGAGTCATATCATGCGGACCTTCTCTTCGAGCAAAACCAAAATGACGTAGAGCTAAAGAAGGGTTGTAAGTGATACCTCCCCTTATACCAAGGCGTGGTACATTAGGGAATTCTCCACAACACTCAATGAATGTGAAGTCCTTTTGAGAGAAAAGAGTCCAACGGATATCTGAATGAGAGAGTGACATTAGTCTTTGAGACCACTTCAACCTTTGTTCATTCTTCAAAACTGATGGAGGAAGGTGCGAAATAAACCACCTGGAAAGTAACGGGATACAACACATGAGAGTTCCTTGTCTCTTAGTAGTACGAGTGTGGAGAGAATGCAGGATGTCTCCAAGTAAAGTAGGCACAGGATTACGGGTAAGAAACAACTTGATGGCGTTGACATCTATGAATTGATCCGAGTTAGGAAATAGAACCAAACCATAAATTAGCAAGGCCACAATATCTTCAAATGCATGGAAACTCATAACTTTGAGGAATTCTCGGGCTTTCTTAATCAGAAACTTAGCAAGTAAACCCTTAACTCCGCTTCTAGTTTCCCAATTGGCTTCAATGTCTGAGCGCTTTAGATGTAATGTTGATGCAATGTCTTCGTACTTAGGAACCTTTTCTAAACCGGTGAATGGAATTTGGTCAATAATAGGTACCCCAAGTAGCTTAGAGAACTCTTCCAAGGTAGGAACCAACTGATAATCTGGAATGTAAAGCAATGGTGTTTCGGATCGAAGAACTGAAATAAGACATGCATCATATCTTCTTCAAAACCGGAGGTAACCAAGTCAAGAAGGTAACCATGTCTTTTGATGAACTGGGCATGATCGGGAATTTCTGAAACCAATTCTTTGAGCTGAGAAGGTATACCCATGAAGTTGATTCGGATAGTCTTTCTAGAAGCCATAATTCCTACAAAACAGAGCAAAGATAAATCCCTAGGTCCTTGAAATAGTTAGAAATGATATGCAATGCAATGATGTCATGATGTCATGTTTAGCACACACAAACAATTTCACACAATGAGCCTAGGTTTAAGGCTTGCATTAGGTATAGGTGATTACCCCACCAAAAGTTTGAGTTGGTTCATCCTGTCCTATAATAGTAACCGGGTTTTAGGAATCTCACATCATTGATCTTTCTCGTAGGCGTTTATTTCAATACGACTACCAAGTGGTCGACCGAAAATATCCTAAAAGTAGGATCTCAATGAGCGTAGCATCGAGTATCAGCCAACCTTAGTCTGCACCAAAGTCGGCCATCTCACTACCTTCTAATGGCCAAGATGGGTCAATTAAGGTTCTAAAAGTTTAGTTAGTGCTTGATGACACCACACAGAAGCCAAATACTATCCTCAACTTGGGAATGAATAGTATCAGGACATCCAAAGCGTCACACTAACGTAGCCATCATGTTGACCGTTTCGATATACGTCTAACGGTCGCGACGATTAATTTCTACTTACCTAAAAGTGTAGGATCCCCCACAAATATAATACCCAAGCAACCCTTAAAGATAAAGCAAGCAAGTCAAACAAAAAGCAATAAAGGTGATCTAGAAATCCCTAAGGCATTCTCTCTTTAGGGTGCCTCCCCGGCAGAGTTGCCAGTTCTGTAATACGGTGAACTGACTTTGAGATTTTTGTATCGCAAATGTGCGGATAGCAAAAGTCGCCACCGACTTTTCTTTTATCCAATTAAGGGAAGGTGAAAAGAATAGTAAAAGACCTCCGTTAGATTCTGAGTATGGGAGAAGGTTATGAAAAGGGAAGGTATTAGCACCCCTTTCCATCCGTAGTTATCTACGGGCTCTTAGTTGCTCTTAGATCACTTTTAAAATTGTGCTTTCTGTGTGTTTGAAAAATGTTTTGAAAAAGGCATTTTGCTTTGAATTTGTAATGATTCATGTAGAAATGTATACAAAGTGTTCGGAAATGTTTTGTTTTGAAAAGAGTTTGAACTTTGACAAAAGTGTGTGGTGTGAAAAGTATTTTGATAGAGCAAGCAACTAAAAGTCTTATTACCTACTCAGAATTGCTCGTTTTCGTGTTATTTTACGTTCCTTTAGAATAGTACTATCCATACCATTAGTTGGTAGGTAACCCTATTCGATGTAAGCGGACATTCAAGGGACATCGGATGGTCATAGAAAGCAACTTGTAGGAGTATCCTAGCACATTCGAAGGGACTATCATCATTTTCATAGGCGAAATCGAGGGTCAAGATCATGTATTCGTGAGCGACGTCGTGGGTCTATGATCTTTGTATCGAAGGGACTATGATGATTTATTTTGAAGGCAACGGTGCTAGAATACCTCTACGTTCGAGGGACTTGACCATTTGAATTCGTAAGGCAAAGAGAGAGAATTACCCTAAGGGGTGCATGTGTTAAATGAGTGTGTTGATTTCAGATATGTTATCTTGAAAATTATGAGTGATCTATGTCCAATTTTATCTTGCCATACACTCATAATTACTAGCAGTTTATAGGGTGCGGAAATTAAATGTCCTACGCTATTACATGGCTTTGGGGCAGATACATAATTGAAAGTGCGGAAAATAAAAGTCCTAATTAAACTATTACATCCCATAGGCAGTTACATAATTGGAAAAGAAAAGCAATAAAAATCGTCCGGAACGGTAACTGTGAATGATGCAAAATCGAAAACGGAAGAAAATTGCATAAGAGGAAAATGTTAGTAAAATAAGTATTTTTGAATGAGAAAAAGTTTTGTGTTAGATGACATTAATATGATAAAATAAATTTTGGTAATTTTTGAGTTGATTTGATAATTTAAAACAATTAAAAGCTATTTAAATGATTAATTAGCAATTAAATTAAATATGCATGCAAAATAATAATTTTAATTTAAAAATTAAATAAGCATTTTTCGATAAGTATGCAAAAATAAATATTTTTGGTGTTTTTAGATGCATGATAAAAATATTGAAGATAAATTAAATTAGATGCAAAATATTAAAGAAAATATAAAAAGTAAAAAAAATATGTTAGTTTTCTAACTTGTAAAAAACAATTGCCATGGCTGGGAATCGAACTCAGGTTCCCTGGGTGACATGCGCGCTGCCTTTACCAACCGAGCTGGCTTGTACACGTGTTAGGAAAACGGAATGGTTTTAAACTGTCGCTCTCGATTGCCCGATGACGCGCCAAACCATGATCTTCTTCGTTTTGAATTCTTAAACATTCAGCGTCGGTCTTTGTTCGACGCTAAGGCCCCTGCAAAAATCAAAATCTCATACAAGTAATATAAATGTATTGTGAGTACATGAATCGACTCGTTTTCATTCACTGATCATCCTGGTATGCTTGGTTTGGTCCAATTTTTCCTATTTAGAGAAGCCCTAATTCAAGCCCGAAAACCCTAACAATGGTGGTTTTCGTTCCAGGTCATTGAAATACGCATTGTATATTTATAATGGATGAAAATTGAGATGATTTGAGGAACAAATAATCATCAATCAATGCAAAGATTATTTGATTTTGTACAAAATCAAATCTTATCTTTTTTGATCAATTTCAATCAATTTCTTGCCAAATCTTTGCAAATTTCGAAATTTGCCAGCTTGTGTGAGTTACTTGGATCTCAAGCATGAGTGAAAAATCAATTTTGCATTTAATTTTGATTTTATACCTTATTTTTTAATTTAATTTGTATTTAAATGAATAAAATCCAAATTAAATAGAAAAATAAAGCTAAAATTCGTGGCATTGGGCTTGGATGTTCCAAATTGTCTAAGGAACAAGTTTGAATGAAGAAAAACTAGGCCCATTTGCAAAATTTTAGATTTTCACAAGTATCTCTCTTTGTGCACCTCTTCAAAAATGCCCAACTTGTGCAATGTGTATTTTGCTCAATTTTCCATACTTTTGAGTGTTCTTGTACTTTTTAGAAAGCTCTAAGTGTCCTCTAACCAACCTCTTTGGTTTCATCTCAATTGGAGTTTCCATGCTCAATAAGTCTTCAAAACAAAAAGTTGACTTTTTGTTGACTTTGAAAAGGACCTGTAATGTTTTGATCCATACCTTCCAAATAAAGCATTTTTTGAACATTCTTGTGAGACATGAAGTTGTAGAGAATTGAATTTCCTTCAAAACAAGAGGTTGCGGAAAAATTTCTGAGAAAGTATGAAGAAGTTATGATCAGTCAAAGTTCAGTTGACTTTTCATCTAGAAACCCTAATTTAGAAAGTTTGACTTTTGAGCAAATCTTGAGTTTTCTTGATGAATCATGATCAACCCTTGATCAAATGATGAATGTAACTTCAAAATGAAGATGTTGACCAAAAATCATGAAGTTTGACTGTATGTTGACCACAGTTGACTTTTTGTCCAATACAACTGATTTTCAACCATCTGAGCAATTGTCTGAGGAAACTTGACTTGTAAGGCTTGAAACTTGACATGGAGAATCTTTGAAGCATATGAGGAGGCATGATGAACATTGGAGATGTTGGAAGTCCATCTGGATCTGTGGATAGCCAAACCCTAGTTTGGGTTAATTGTCTAGGAGAGGGTTTGTCTGGTCAACCCTTGAGATATCCCTGAGCATGGATGTATGGAATGTCTTGAGAAATGGGAGGGCAAATTTTGGGGTATGACACAGCGCAACCTCAGCGAGACAATGCGTGTAACCAGAACGCGCCACGAAGACAGTTTACAAAGATCAACATGCCATTGTCGCAAGCCTTGCAACACATGTTGAAAGCAGAGCTGATTACCTTGAGGGATCCCCCTCAAAACATCAACACTTGCTCTCCGAGATACAATCCTAATGCTAAGTGTGCTTACCACTCCAACAACCCTGGACACAACACTGATGATTGTTGAGCTCTGAAGAACAAGATTCAAGATATGATTGAAGCTAAACAGATTGAGTTTGATCCTCCTGTTGAGACTCCGAATGTGATCAACGCGCCTATGCCTAACCATGACAAAAGTTCCAATGCTATTGGCGAGAACTCTTATGTTTTCAACATAGATGACCTGACTATTCCTCTGATGACTATTAAGAAGAATTTGCTGCAAGCCGGTGTCAATCCATGATGCCCAGAGAATTGTCGTTGGTGCCCATCTGCGCCTGATGGTTGTGCTTGGTTGAGAAGACGTATTCAGTGCATGATGGATAACCGCGAAGTGTTATTTCTGAAGCCATCACCTGTGGAGAAGCTGTGTGAAGACTTGTCTAAGAATCAGAAGACGGAAGATGTGAGTGAAACCGTGCCAGAAGTATGGGATACCTTGGGGCAGCCAAGTGGAAAGTTTGATTACATGGTGAAGTACACTGTTCCTGAGAGCTACAAGATTCCTGTTGAAAATGTTAAGGCGACCGGATGGGGGGACGATTTCCCAGAAGACTATGCTGATGTTAACACAATAAGGATTTCCTCTATTGATCTTGTGCCTAGAGTGGCACCTCTCATCATTACTTCTCCCGGACTAGTTCCATAATCCTCTGACAAAGATATCCCTTGGAACTATGGAGCTGAGGTTTACTATCATGGCGTCAAGCAAGACCCTCTGACCATTGAGGACATTACAGTGGAGGCTACCATTCTTGCCATTGACAACATCACCAGATCAAGTAAGGTGACCAGAACCGGAAGAGTGTTTTCGCCAGAGATCTCTCCACCAAAAGACACTGCGACTCCAGCTCGCATTCCAGCTATCGAACCAGCTCCACAAACTAGAGGGAAAGAACCAGTGACTCATCCTGCTCAGACAGAAGTACCAAAGGAAGTTGCTGAAGATACCTCCAAACAAGAAATGGAGAAAATTCTGGAGATCATCAAGAAGAGTGACTACAATGTTGTGGAACGGTTGGGACAGACTCCGTCCAAGATCTCCATGCTTGCTCTGCTCTTGTGCTCTGAGGCTCATGCTAAAGCCTTGGTAAAGTTTCTGAAGAATGCTCACGACGCAAGACACTACTATCGATTAATTTGAAGTTTGTATTGCTAGCTCGCTGCCAACAACGGCCTAGGCTTCTCCGATGTTGCTTTAACTCGGAAGGAACACAACAAAGCCTTGCACATCTCTGTTGAATGCAAGGGCGTTACATTGTCTCATGTTTTGGTGGATACCGGTTCTGCTCTTAATATCCTACCAAAGACCACTTTTGACGGACTTGATGTTGAAGGATTGTGTGATACAGTGAACTGACTTTTTAGTGTTTTGTATCACAAATGTGCGGATAGCAAGAGTCGCCATCGACTTTTATTTTTATCCAATTAAGGGAAGGTAAAAGTACAGAAAAAGACCTTCGTTAGATTCTGAGTAAGGGAGAAGGTTATGAAAAGGGAAGGTATTAGCACCCCTTTCCATCCGTAGTTATCTACGGGCTCTTAGTTGCTCTTAGATCACTTTAAAATTTTGCTTTCTGTGTGTTTGACAAAAATGTTTTGAAAAGGCATTTCGCTTTGACTTTGTAATGATTCATGTAGGAATGTATACAAAGTGTTTGGAAATGTTTTGTTTTGAAAAGAGTTTGAACTTTGACAAAAGTGTGAGGTGTGAAAAGCATTTGATTTGAGCAAGCAACTAAAAGTCTTATTACCTACTCAGAATTGGTCGTTTTCGTGTTGTTTTACGTTCCTTTAGAATAGTGCTATCCATACCATTAGTTGGTAGGTAACCCTATTTGTTGGATGTAAGCGGAACATTCGAAGGGACATCGGATGGTCATAGAAAGCAACTTGTAGGAAGTATCCTAGCACATTCGAAGGGACTATCATCATTTTTCGTAGGCGACAATCGAGGTCAAGATCATGTATTCGGAGGCGACATCGTGGGTCTTATGATCTTTGTATCAAGGGACTATGATGATTTGTTTGAAGGCAACGGTGCTAGAATACCCCACGCTCGAGGACATGACCATTTGAATTGTAAGGCAACGAGAGAATTACCCTAAGGTGCATGTGTGAAGAAGTGTGTTGATTCGATATTTTATCTTGAAAATTAGTGGGCTATGTTGATTATTATCTTGCCATACACGCCTAGTTACTAGCAATTTATAGGTGCGGAAATTAAAATGCGAATGTAAAGATGCGGAAAGGTAAATGTCCTACGCTATTACATGGGGCAGATACATAATTTAAACTTGCGGAAAATAAAACCTAATTTAAACTATTACATCCCATAAACAGTTACATTATTGGAAAAATAAAAATAGTAAAAGAGAACGTCTGAGACGGAATAACCTGTGAAAAGATAAGAAATCGGAAAATACGAGATGAATTGAATAAGAGAAAAAATGTTAGAAAAATGCAAGTTTTTGAATGAGAAAAATATGACATGCTGGAAATAATATAAATATACTAAAATAATTTTTTAGGATTTTTTAGATGCAATTTAATAATTAAAAACTAATTAAAATTGATTTAAATGCTAAATTATAAATAAAAATAAATATGCATGCACAATTATATTTTTTAATTTTATAAATTAAATAAATATTTTCTGAAAATAATGTAAAAAGAAAAATAATTTTTGATATTTTTTAATGCATGAATAAAATTATGAAAAGAAATTAAAATAACATGAAAATATTAAATAATTAGAAAAAAATATGAAAAGTTTGTAAACTTTGTAAAAAATACTCTTGCCATGGCCAAGGATCGAATCGAGACCTTGTCTCATATCCACACGCCTTTGCATCCGAGCCCGGCACGCTGTCACCGAATCGAGCGAGTGGAATGTGAACATGTGTCATCCTCGTTGCCTCGCTCCGCGCCAATCTTCATCGTCCCCAATTTGAATTTTTAAAGCTCGCGGCCATTGTTCGACGCTACAGCCCGCAAAATCAAAACCCAAAGATATAATATAAATGAATTCTAAAGACATGGTTCGATTCCCGAGATCATTCGAACGCATTGGTATAGGTCTCATGGTCCAATTTTCCCTATTTCGTGAAACCCTAAAACGGCATGGGAAACCCTAACAATGGTGATACGTGTTCCTGGCCATGGAAATTCAACTAGAGTGCCCAGAAAGCTTGCAAACACATCACTAATCACAAAAACAAACACAAAACATGTTAATAATGCATGAATAACAGAATACGATTTTGAAATTTTCAAGAACAAACCAATTTCGGATTTCACGATTCTGGATGGTTTTGATCAAAGTAAAGGTCTGGATCGACTCAAGAGGTATCAAGAAATGTGTTGGACACCTCAAAATCGATTGAAAATGGCTGGAAATAGGATTGCACTTTGCTTGTGTACCACGGTTTTTTTGAGTTGCAACAAGGGTTCTTGAGCCAAATTTTCTACCCTAATTCGTGTGGTATGTATCATGTATATATAGTAGAAGGATTCAGAGCTATTTTGGGAAAGATTTAATCAATGATCAATGCTAATCAAATTTGATTTTTGTACAAAATCAAATCTTCAAATTTTGATCAATTTTCAATCCAATCTTGCCATATCCATCAAATTTCGAAAATTGCTGGCTTTTAATGAGTTGATTGGATCTCAAGGAAGAAATAAAAATCAAGTTTGCAATTAATTTTGATTTTATACTTTATTTTTAAATTTAATTTGTATTTAAATGAATAAATTCCAAATTAAATAGAAAAATAAAATAAAAATTCATGGCATTGGGCTTGGATATTCCTAATTGCATAAGGAACATGTTTGGATAAAGAAAAAGTAAGCCCATTTGCAAAATATTTGATTTTTAGAAGTATCTCTCTTTGTGCATCTCTTCAAAATTTCCCAACTTGTGAATGGTGTATCTTGCTCAATTTTCCACATTTTTGAGTGTTCTTGGACTTTTTGGAAAGCTCTAACAGTCCTCTAACCAACCGTTTTGGTCTCATCTCAATTGGAGTTTCCATGCTCAATATATCCTCAAAACAAAAAGTTGACTTTTTGTTGACTTTGAAAATGACTTGTAATGTTTTGAGCCATACCTCTCAAATGAAGCATTTTTTGGACATTCTTGTGAGACATGAAGTTGTAGAGAATTGAATTTCCTTCAAAATGAGAGGTGGTTGAAAAATTTCTGAGAAAGTATGAAGAAGTTATGCTCAGTCAAAGTTCAGTTGACTTTTAACTGAAAAACCCTAATTTGGAAAGTTTGACTTTTGTGCAAATCTTGAGTTTTCTTGATGAATCATGATCAACCCTTGATCAAATGATGAATGTAACTTCAAAATGAGGATGTTGGCCAAAAATCATGAAGTTTGACTGTATGTTGACCACAGTTGACTTTTTGTCCAATACAACTGATTTTCAACCATCTGAGCAATTGTCTGAGGAAACTTGACTTGTAAGGCTTGAAACTTGACATGGAGAATCTTTGAAGCATATTAGGAGGCATGATGAACATTGGAGATGTTGGAAATCCAATTTGATCTGAGAATCACGAAACCCTAGTTTGGGTTGATTGTCTAGGAGAGGGTTTGTTTGATCAACCTTTGAGGAATCCTTGAGTATGGATGCATGGAATATCCTGAGAAGATGGAGGGAAAACTTTGGGGTATGACAGCTGCCCCTGTTCAATCTTCTTGTACTGGAAGGTTAGATTGACACGCCTGTCTTTCGTGACCTGGAGGTAGAAGATGATTCAACACTTGGTACACCGCTTATTTGCACCTGGTGGATGATGCGGGAATGGGCTTACAGATGCCATTTGGAGAAAGTGGAGACTTCGCTGGGAGATGAGTCATACGCTAGAATCGAGGTTGTTGATAAGGAAATTGACGAGGATGGGCTTAAGATGCCATCTGGAGAGATCGATGCTGGGGAGTGAGCCGTACGCTAGACTCTGTAGATGTTATTGATAGTGGCAGGAGCGCGGAGATGGGCTTAAGATGCCATCCGGAGGGAGTCGTATGTTAGACTTCGTGCTCTCCCTTGAATGAAGTTATTGGTTTGTATTGGTTTTTAACCATATATGCAGCATTCCAAAGGTGGAGAAATACTGATAAGTAGTCGGAGATGGGCTTAAGATGCCATCCAGGCAACCGAGTCGCACGCCGCTCAGAGTTGCTGTTGATAATAAGAAGGGATCAGAATAAATCTTCGTGCCGATTACTCTGAGGGAGGTAGCAGTTGGAAAAATGTGGATATCTTCCCTGTTGTGCATCGGGTGTTGATCCATTGCTTGTTATCGGAGGATAACTTGCGATCGTTCGGATAGGTTTCCGCTAGCTTCGGTATTAATCTCCGGATCCGCTGTCGGAGGACAACGAGGGCGGTCGCTCGTATAGTTTTCCGCCGAGATTCGGGCTTAATCTCGGATCACCGTCGGAGGACAACTAGGGGCGGTCTTTCGAGATAGTTTTCCGCCGATTCGGGCTTAATCTCGACCGCTTTGCCGGTGACTTTCACTGCTTTGGAAAAACAAGAGAAACTTTGATAGAATATTCGTTAGTCTTATGCAAAGTATGATGCATGACAATGTGTATGAATGACATATGCATGAATTATGACTTTATGAGTAATGTATGAATGATAGATGTTGTGGTATTTCAAAACATATCCATCTTGAAGAAGATGTGGATGTTCGCTGAGGATTTTGCCTTCGCTTGGGATCGAGTAGGTGAGAACCCCGCTTTGAAGGAGAAGAAAGATATCCGGATTCCTCCGATGCACTATCTCGACCAAGTCTCGGCCTAGATGTTGTTGAGGAAGGTAGATATCAAGAAACTCGCTGTTGGAGATCGCACATGACCCCGCTGGGAGAGTCCGGGAGGCATTGGGGATCTTGGTAGACCGTTGGGAAAAATTAGGAGGCGCCATCGATTTTGAGTGTAGATCTCACGAGAGGCGCTTGATGGTTGCCGAGACCGGTCAGTCGTTGGAATCTCCGATCAAGAATAGAAGATGTAGATTTTCTCCGGTGCACTATCTGACCAAGTCTCGAGTCTGGATACCGCTGCTGGAGAAAAGAAAAAATTGTTGAGAGATATCCGTTGGGGATAAACATTTTAGCTGGGGATGAAGTGTTATTGATGTAACACTGCTCAGTTGAGTGGAATCACTGCTCCTGGATTAACATATACTCCACTGGGGAGGTTTGTTGTGAGCGATACTGCTGTGGGGATCATGCTCTGTGGGGAAATGTATTGGTGACCTTCGTTGTCATCTCAATTCCTAGAGCCCGTAGTAATTACTTTTGTATGTCCGCTTTTCGCATGTTTGGGAATAGATTCTTATTGTCAAATGCATATAATCATTTAAAACAAACGTTGGACTTATTGCAAACGACAACAACAAGAATTGTAAAGAGAAAGAATTTGCGTTTATTTGAAAGGTGGCGTATGGCCAAGTAGTCTGTACACAAGAAAGGTAAAAAGCTATGCGGAAACAATCTCGTTAAGTTCCAACTATGCTAGTACTCATATTTCAACTATCTCATCTCCTTTCACAAGAGAAAGTGAGTAGATCGATCTTCGCCATTTGAATCTTGAATGCCGATTAGTCCGAAGTGTGATCCGAAGAGACATAGTCGTACGCTTGAATCCCTAACTTTTCCTAGACCTCCTTTCGGTTTTCACCATCGATACCCTTTTTGCCCAAGCCGCCTTTTCAAGTTTTCGACTTGCGGTGTACATCTTTTATATATATCCTTAACTTTGCCCGAACCCTTTTGGTTCGCCAGATGCCTTTATTTTTGCCTAGGTCACCGACCTAGCGGTCTCTTTATGCGTAGTATTTTTGACTATGTCTCGCTCGGTGTGGGAAGTCTTCACCATCCATGGTGCTAATTATCATAGCTCCGCCGAAAATATCGTTCTTGACTACAAATGGTCCCTCAGGGGGAGTCCATTTGCCTCGGTCACCTTGTGGAAGAATGATGCGCTGACTACTAAGTCACCAACTTGATAGACTCGGTGCTTGACCTTCTTGTTAAATGCTCTGATCATTCGTTTCTGATAAATCTGTCCATGGCCAATGGATGTGAGTCGTTTCTCATCAATCAAGTTAATCTGGTCAAGGCGAGTCTGGATCCAATCGTCTTCGCCTAACTCGGCCCTGAGGACTCGTCGAGGGTATCGAACCTCGATGGGTAGGACTTCCATACCGCATACAAGAGAGAAGGGGGTTGCCCTTGTTGATGTTCGTGCTGTAGTGAGATAACCATGAAGAGCAAATGGTAACATCTCATGCCAATCTTTGTAAGTTACTGTCATCTTCTGTATAATCTTCTTAATGTTCTTGTTGGCGGCTTCCACTACGCCATTCATCTTAGGCCGATAAGGAGAAGAGTTGTGATGCTTGATCTTGAATTGCGTGCAGAGTTCGGTGATCATCTTATTGTTGAGATTGGAACTGTTATCTGTGATAATCCTTTCGGGAGTGCCATACCGACAGATAAGATTATGCTTGATGAAACGAGCCACAACATTCTCGAAAATGATGCAACGAGGTCGCTTCTACCCACTTAGTAAAGTAGTCAATTGCCACAAGGATGAAACGATGTCCATTGGAAGCTGGGCTTGATTTCTCGATCATGTCAATGCCCCACATTGCAAAGGCCAAGGAGTTAGAACATTAGAGGTACGAGGTACGTACTTTGTCGCATAAATCTAGCATTTGTGACAAGATCGAATGAAGGTGACAATCGCCCATGGTGGACCAATAGTAACCTGTTCTCAAAATCTTTTAGCCATTGTGTGTCCACCGGAGTGGGTACCAAATGCGCCTTCGTAACTCTTCCATGATGCGTATTTTCTGGTCTACACAATGAGTAAGCACAAATCGTAAGGCGCTTGTATAAGATGTCGTTGTCGGAAGAATTTGGATGCAAATCTTCTCATGAACTTTATCATTAATGATGCCCTCATGGATATTCCCGAGTCTCAAGATACCTCTTCACGCCGTAGTACCAAGGTTTCTCTTCAAGCTCATAACAATATCGGTTCAAACTTCTCAATGATGATCTGGGAGCCTCGTTGTCCCATCTAACCTTGAACATAGACGACATAGTAGCCAATGCTCGCCAACCGATTCTCTTCTCGTGGAATATGATTGAAAGTGATCTCTTCAAGTAGGGGATCAAACTCAAAACATGCCTCGATATGGAATGAGATTCAATGCTTCGTATCCCACTCGCCTTAACTGATCGATCACCAAAGCCGAGTCTCCATACACTTGCAAGAACTTGATTCTTAAATCAATAGCCTTTGATACCCATGATGCACGCTTCATATTCGGCCATGTTGTTCGTGCAATCAAACATAATCGCGGTGAAAGGAGTATGTCCTCACTGTAGGGGATGTAATGATGGCGCCAATGCCATTGCAAGTGCGCTTGAGGCTCCATCAAAGACCATGGTCCATCGATCCTTGTTCGTGTCCTTCGTCTGGCCTCGTTCTTCCAATCGCTGACTAGTAAAACATCTTCATCCGGAAATTAACCGCATAGATCGATAGTCATCTACGCTTGATGAGCCAAATGATCGGCTACCACACTTCCTTTGATCGCTTTCGAGAAGTGTACGGATGTCATATTCGTCGATCATTTGCCATCTTGCTATTCTTCCGGAGAGAGTGGTTTCTCAAATATGTATTTTATTGGATCCATCTTGGAAATCAACAAGGTAGTGAGTCAACATATATCGCCTTAGTCGTGAGTAGCCCAAGCCAAAGCGTTGCAAGTTTTCTCGAGTTCTGAGTATTTTTCACAACGATAAACTTTTTGCTAAGGTAGTATATTGCATGCTCTTTTCGACTGCACTCGCCATGTTGCCCCAACACACACCCCATTGAGTTCTCTAACACCGTACATGATAAGAGGTCTTCGGCAAAGCGGATCGATAGAGGATTTTGTAGGTACCTTGATTTTGTCAAAAGCGATCCGCAATCGTCATTCCATTCTACTACTTGATCTTTCTTCAAGAACTGAAGATTGGCTCACAAGTAGCGCTTAAATGTGCAATGAATCTGGCAATGTAGTTCAATCGGCCCAAGAAACCTCTGACTTCCTTCTCGGTGCGGGGAGATGGCATCTCTTGAATAGCTTTAACCTTAGCGGGGTCAACCTCAATAACTTTTCCACTGACAACAAATCCTAGGAGTTTTCCGGACCTGACTCCAAAGGTGCACTTGTTAGGATTAAGTCTCAGTCTGTACTTCTTCAACCTATCAAACAGTTTCTGCAAATGATCAAGATGTTCCTCTTCACCGCGGATCGAGCTATCATGTCGTCGACGTAGACCTCTATCTCGTGATGAATCATGTCATGAAATAATGTCACCATAGCACGCTGATAAGTGGCGCCCGCGTTCTTCAGTCCGAACGACATAACCTTGTAACAGAAAGTGCCCCACTGTGTAACGAAAGTAGTCTTTTCCATGTCTTCAGGAGCCATTTTGATCTGATTGTAACCGGAGAAACCATCCATGAAGGAGAAAACCTTATGCTGAGCGGTTTTTTCAACCAAAACATCAATATGAGGAAGTGGGAAATCGTCTTCCGGACTTGCTTTGTTCAGATCTCTGTAATCCACACACATTCGTACCTTACCATCCTTCTTAGGCACAGAACCACGTCGCAACCCATTGTGGATAGGAAGTAACATTTAGGAACCCAGATTGAACTGTTTATAACTTCGCCTTTGATTTTTCTCTCGACATCTCGGGACGATGCGACGAACCTTCTTACCGAGAAAACCTTCTTTGTCGGCAATCGGTGTACCACAATATCAATGTCTAAACCCGCATGTCTTCGTATGACCAAGCAAAACCTCAATATAGTCTCGTAGCATCGAACCAATCTTTCTTTAACACTCTCAAGACCCGCTCCTATCTTGATCTCTTTCCGCCTTCGTCGGACCCAAATTCACAACCTCAACTTGCTCTTCGGTGGTCAGATAACTCGATCTTCCCGCTGTAGGCCCTGACAAGTTCTCCCACTTCACAATCTTCCTCACTTTCTTGGTAGATCGAATTATTAAGTCATATTTAGCAATAGCATAGTTATTAACTAGATTCGGAGTGATTCTCGCATGTATCACGGGTGTGTAAGAAACACATAGCTTTTGAAGGGGTGATAAAGTAAAGAAAGAAACAAACAATTGAATGCAAAAGTCCAACGAATTTATTGAATGAAACGCGCAAACAATGAGATAATAACCCTCGCAACGAGCCATAATGCCCCGGCAAGGCACTAGGCTTTCAAAGTTTATTGTTCAAACATAAAGAAAATACTAAAAGCAAAACAAAACAAGAGCAATTACTCCCGATCAAGGAGATTGGTATGACGTCAACCTTCCAATTGTTGAGCCCAAGATCCGAGTTGGGAAGATCCACTTGCGATGTCGGTCGTTGTCGCCGCCTTCTAGCATGGATTCCACTCGATGATGCGAAAGGAAGTTGGCCGCCGCCGCGTATCATCTTCGACCTTGATGGTGAAGCCTAAACCGCCTTGTCTGATTTGAAAGGAAAATCGGGAGTTGACCCCAAACAAAGACTACCTCCTTGTTCAACAAAGAAAGCATCTTTCACGAGGCCATCCTAGGCGGAACTTGCGTAACTCAGAGTGACAGGAGAGTCAATAGGCATGACTGGGATTGTTTCAAAAGCTTGACAGGAGTCTCGTAGAATTCACCTCCATCTCGAGGTATCGGAATGATTGTAGACGACCATATACTCTTCTTCACCACATACCGTGAACAACCTTCCCTTTCACCGGTACTTCACCGATGTAGGGTGAGGTATGTACCGCCCCCATGTATCCAAGGGCGTCCGAGTAGGCAAGAGTAAGCGGACGGATGTCCATGACAAAGAAAGTGGAATCAAAAGTCTGGGAACCAACTTTACAGTGAGTGAGCTCTCCAAGTACTGTTCGCTTAGAACCATCAAAAGCTCTCACAATAATGTCACTGGGACTCAGAACCAACCCTTCGACATCGAGTCGATCAAAAGCAGTCTTTGGTAGGATGTTTAGAGCGGAACCAGTATCAACCAAAACATGAGACAGGGTAACGCCCTTGCATTCAACAGAGATGTGCAAGGCTTTGTTGTGTTTCTTCCCGGAAGGAGTCAAATCAGCATCAGAGAAACCTAGGCCGTTGTTGGCAGCTAGGTTAGCAATACAAACTTCAAACTGGTCAGTGGTAGTGTCTTGAGGCACGTGGGCATTCTTCAGAAACTTCACCAAGGCATTAGCATGAGCCTCAGAGCACAAGAGCAGAGCAAGCATGGAGATTTTGGACGGAGTCTGTCCCAACTGTTCCACAACATTGTAATCACTCTTCTTGATAATCTTCAGAATTTCCTCCACTTCTTGTTTGGAGGTGTCTTCAGTAACTTCCTCTGGCACTTCTGGCTGAGCAGGATGAGCCACTGGTTCTTTCCCTCTAGCTTGGGGAGTGGATTGAATAGCTGGAATGCGAGCTGGAGTCGCGGTGTCTTTTGGAGGAGAGATATCTGGAGAGAATACCCTTCCGGTTCTGGTCACCTTACTAGATACGGTAATGTTGTCAATGTCAGGAATGATAGCTTTAATAGTAAGGTCTTCAATGGTCAGAGGGTCTTGCTTGACGCCATGATAGTAAACATCAGCTCCATAGTTCCAAGGAATAGCTTTATCAGAGGAATACGGAACTGGTCTGGGAGAAGTAATGATGAGAGGTGTCACTCTAGGCGCAGGATAAGCAGAGGAAATCCTTATAGTGTTAACATCAGCATAGTCTTCTGGGAAATCGTCACCCCATCCGGTTGCTTTAACATCTTCAATAGGAATTTGTAGCTCGTGAATGCAGTACTTCACCATGTAATCATACTTTCCACTTGGTGCCCCAAGGTATCCCACATGATGGTATGGGCTTCATTTGCATTGTCAATCTTCAACTCGTAAATAGTATCTCACGGTTATCCATCATGCATCGAACACGCCTTCTCAACCAAGCACAACCATCAGTGTATGAGCACCAACGACAATTCTCGGGCATCCGGATTGACACCGACTTGCAACAGATTCTTCTTAATACCATCGAGGGATGGTCAAGTCATCTATGTTGAAAACATAAGTATCTTCCCCAACAAAGATTGGAACTCTTGTCATGGTTGGGCATAGGCGTTGATCACATTCGAGTCTCAATAGGAGGATCAAACTCAACTGCTTAGCTTCAATCATATCTTGAATCTTGTTCTTCGGCCCAACAATCATCAAGTTATGTCCGTGGCTATTGGAATGGTAACCACACTTAGCATTAGGATTGTATCTCGAGAGGAAGTGTTGATGTTTGAGGAGGATCCTCAAGGTAATCACCGCAAGGCTTGCACAATGGCATGTTGATCAGAACTGCCTTCGCGCGCGCTCGGTGACGCTACCGCCTCACCGAGGTTGCTGATGTAGGATCGAGATCACAACCGCCCACGATTGAGCATGGTCGGTCTTGGCTCGGCTTTTCTGACCATACAAGATTAACTTTTTCTTACCACCAAAAGATCTTTTCGCAAAGATTGAAGATGTCTCACTTGAATCTTTCCACTCTTGATACCACCAACACGCCGTCAATATCACCTACGTGAATCCGGCAAGAGTTTCCAATCGATGATTGAAGAAAGGGCCCACGTTGTTCCCATAAACATATCAACCAACTCCCTATTGGACAAGGGTGGTTGAACTCACCGCTAGATCTCTCTCCACGAGCATACTCCTTGAACTTCTCATCACGACCCATAGACATGCTTTGTAGTTGCATGCGAGTGGGTGTCAATTCATCATTGTACTCATACTGTCTGTAGAAAGCATCAGCCAAGTCACTCCAAGTACGGATACGGTCATTCTCTAGTTGATAATACCACTCCAATTGAGTTCCGGACAAACTCTCTTGAAAATAATGCATCCACAACTTTCATCATCGGTGTGGGATTGATCTTCGGACATAGGATTTCAAATGCAGCTTAGGGCAAGACATGCCATCATACTTAGCAAAGGTTGGAACTTTGAACTTGGGAGGAATCACAACACCGTGGACAGACTCAATCATCAAAATTCAGCTCTGACATCTTCGTGTTTTCCACAAGATTCAGACGTCTTCAAGTTGCTTGTACTTGTCATCCTCATCGAGTATTGGCCATCATCATAGTTCTTCTCAAGTTCAACGCTTTCACCATCACCCTTGTTACTTTGCTCATCCTCCTTCTTGACACTTCCTTCGAGAGCTCAATTCGGCTAACCACTCTAGGACCTCCTTTGTAGCGCTGCCCATGTCGAGGAGACCAACAACCTTCTTCTTTCTCGTTGATGAGCTTCTTCGATCTTCTTGGCCTTGGACCAAGCCGTAAACATCCTCAAACCGAGCATTCTCGAGCTTGAAGATCTTTGATGATCGCTCAAGAGCCATTTCGCTAAAATAAATAGCAAGCAAATGAGAAAACCAATCTTCAATGTAGTGATGCAATGTTATGCTATGATATGCAATGTTTATGCGAATGCAATGCAATGTTTTCAAGGACCTTAGAGATTTAAATTTGTTAAACAAGCAATGAACAAACATTTATTAGTACTCTTCATTATTCTTTTTTTTCTTTTAAGTACAAAGGATAGTTCAAACAAATAAAATAAAATCCTAAGCTCTAAGTCTCCCAGGTGCCGAGGAGGCTGATGTTCCGCCTCGTGAAGAAGCTTGGTCAACTCTAGCACTTTCTTCTCACTTGCATAACACCGAGCTTCAAAGGTATCCTCTCTTCCTTGAGTGAATCCAGATCTCTTCAAGTCTTCAAAATCGTAGGCATGTCGGGATGGAGAAAGATAGGTACGCCACCTATAGCAACAGTTCCATAATTACCGTAAAACACGCGTGAATGGCATCATGAGGTTTTGAGCTCGAGCTCGCACCCATTTGAGGTAAGGTTCCCAAGGAATGGAGTTTTGTGCCCCAAAGTCTTGGTATCGCTTTCTTTACCATGCCCCAAGCGTATGAACCTTCGCTGTAATTCGAGATCGTGATTGTAGTCGAACACAATATCTTGGAGAAGCATATCATGCGGACCATCTCTCGAGCAAAACCAAACCGACGTAGAGCTAAAGAAGGGTAAGTAATACCTCCTTATACCAAGTAGTGGTACATTAGGGAATTCTCCACAACGCAATGAATGTGAAGTCCTTTTGAGAGAAGACTCCAACGGATATCCGAATGAGAGTGACATTAACCTTTGAGACCATCTTAACCTTTGTCGCTTCTTCAAAATGATGGAGGAAGGTGCGAAATAAACCACCTAGAAAGTAACGTATGCAACACATGAGAGTTCCTTGTCTTTTGATAGTACGAGTGTGGAGAGAATGTAGGATGTCTCCAAGTAAAGTAGGCACTGAATTGCGGGTAAGAAAAAACTTGATGGCGTTGACATCTATGAATTGATCCGAGTTAGGGAATAGAACCAAACCATAGATTTGCAAGGCCACAATGTCTTCAAATGCATGGAAACTCATAACTTTGAGGAATTCTCTGCTTTCGATTAAGAACTGGAAAGTAAACCCTTAACTCCACTTCTAGTTTCCCAATTGGCTTCAATGTCTGAGCGCTTAAGATGTAAGGCTGATGCGATGTCTTCGTACTTAGGAACCTTTTCCAAACCGGTGAATGGCATTTGATCAAGAATAGGTACCCCAAGTAGCTTAGAGAACTCTTCCAAGGTAGGAACCAACTGATAATCTGGGAATGTAAAGCAATGGAGCTTCGGATCAAAGAACTGGAATAGGACATGCATCATATCTTCTTCAAAACCGGAGATAACCAAGTCAAGCAGATAACCATGTCTTTTGATGAATTGAGCATGATCAGGAATTTCTGAAACCAATTCTTTGAGCTGAGAAGGTATACCCATGAAGTTGATTCGGATAGTCTTTCTAGAAGCCATAATTCCCTACAAAACAGAGCAAAGATAAATCCCTAGGTCCTTGAAATAGTTAGAAATGATATGCAATACGAATGATGTCATGATGTCATGTTTAGCACACACAAACAATTCACACAATGAGCCTAGGTTTAAGGCTTGCAAGAGGTATAGGTGATTACCCTACCAAAAGTTTGAGTTGGTTCATCCTGTCCTATAATAGTAACCGGGTTCTAGGAATCTCAAATCATTGATCTTTCTCATAGGCGTTTATTTCAATACGACTGCCAAGTGGTCGACCGAAAATATCCCAAAAGTCTGATCTCAATGAGCGTAGCATCGAGTATCAACCAACCTCGGTCTACACCAAAGTCGGCCATCTCACTACCTTCTAATGGCCAAGATGGGTCAATTAAGGTTCTAAAAGTTTAGTTAGTGCTGATGACACCACGCAGGCCAAATACTATCCTCAACTTGGAAATGAAGAGTATCGACATCCAAAGTGTCACACTAACGTAGCCATCATGTTGACCGCTTTGATACGCCTAACTGTCGCGACGATTTATTGCTACTTACCTAAAAGGAAACCGGATCCGTGTGTAGGATCCCCACAATATAATACCCAAGCAACCCTTAAAGATAAAGCAAGCAAGTCAAACAAAAAGCAATAAATGTGATCTAGAAATCCCTAAGGCATTCTCTCTTTAGGGTGTTTCCTCAAGTAGTCGCCACCGTGATACGGTGAACCGACTTTTTAGTGTTTTGTATCGCAAAATGTGATAGCAAGAGTCGCCACCGACTTTTATTTTATCTAATTATGGAAGGTAAAAGTACGTAAAAAGACCTTCGTTAGATTCTCGAGGGAGAAGGTTATGAAAGGGAAGGTATTAGCACCCCTTTCCATCCGTAGTTATCTAAGGGCTCTTAGTTGCTCTTACATCACTTTAAAATTGTGCTTTCTGTGTGTTTGACAAAAATGTTTTGAAAAGGCATTTCGCTTTGACTTTGTAATGATTCATGTAGGAATGTATACAAAGTGTTTGGAAATGTTTTGTTTTGAAAGAGTTTGAACTTTGACAAAAGTGTGAGGTGTGAAAAGCATTTGATTTGAGCAAGCAACTAAAAGTCTTATTACCTACTCGAATTGGTCGTTTGTTGTTTTATGTTCCTTTAGAATAGTGCTATCCATACCATTAGTTGGTAGGTAACCCTATTTGTTGGATGTGCGGACATTCAAGGGACATCGGATGGTCATGAAAGCAACTTGTAGGAAGTATCCTAACATTCAAGGGACTATCATCATTTTTCGTAGGCGACAATCGAGGGTCAAGATCATGTATTCGGAGGCTACATCGTGGGTCTTATGATCTTTGTATCGAAGGGACTATGATGATTTGTTTGAAGGCAACGGTGCTAGAATACCTCTACGCTCGAGGACATGACCATTTGAATTGTAAGGCAACGAGAGAATTACCCTAAGGGGTATGTGTGAAGAAGTGTGTTGATTCGTATATTTTATCTTGAAAATTAGTGGCTATGTTGATTATTATCTTGCCATACACGCCTAGTTACTAGCAATTTATAGGGTGCGAAATTAAATGCTGGAATATAAAGATGCGGAAAGGTAAATGTCCTACGCTATTACATGGCTTTGGGGCAGATACATAATTTAAACTTGCGGAAAATAAAACCTAATTTAAACTATTACATCCCATAAACAGTTACATTATTGGAAAAAATAAAAACAGTAAAAGAGAACGTCTGAGGCGGAATAACCTGTGAAAAGATAAGAAATCGGAAAATACGAGATGAATTGAATAAGAGAAAAAATGTTAGAAAAATGCATGTTTTTGAATGAGAAAAATATGACATGCTGGAAATAATATAAATATGCTAAAATAATTTTTTGGGATTTTTTAGATGCAATTTAATAATTAAAAACTAATTAAAATTGATTTAAATGCTAAATTATAAATAAAAATAAATATGCATGCACAATTATATTTTTTAATTTTATAAATTAAATAAAGATTTTCTGAAAATAATGTAAAAAGAAAAATAATTTTTGATATTTTTTAATGCATGAATAAAATTATGAAAAGAAATTAAAATAACATGAAAATATTAAATAATTAGAAAAAAATATGAAAAGTTTGTAAACTTTGTAAAAAATACTCTTGCCATGGCCAAGGATCGAACTGGAGACCTTGCTCTCATATCCACACGCCTTTGATCGAGCTACAGGCACGCTGTCACCGAATCGGAGCGAAGTGGAATGAACATGTGTCGCGTCCTGGTTGCCTCGTCTCCGCGCCAATCTTCATCGTCCCCAATTTGAATTTTTAAAAGCTCAGCGTCGGCCATTGTTCGACGCTACAGGCCCTGGCAAAATCAAAAACCCAGCATACATAATATAAATGAATTCTAAAGACATGGTTCGATTCCTGAGATCATTCCGAACGCATTGGTATAGGTCTCATGGTCCAATTTTCCCTATTTCGTGAAACCCTAAAACGGCATGGGAAACCCTAACAATGGTGATACGTGTTCCTGGCCATGGAAATTCAATTAGAGTGCCCAGAAAGCTTGCAAACACATCACTAATCACAAAAACAAACACAAAACATGTTAATAATGCATGAATAACAGAATACGATTTTGAAATTTTCAAGAACAAACCAATTTCGGATTTCACGATTCTGGATGGTTTTGATCAAAGTAAAGGTCTGGATCGACTCAAGAGGTATCAAGAAATGTGTTGGACACCTCAAAATCGATTGAAAATGGCTGGAAATAGGATTGCACTTGCTTGTGTGTACCACGGTTTTTTGAGTTGCAACAAGGGTTCTTGAGCCAAATTTTCTACCCTAATTCGTGTGGTATGTATCATGTATATATAGTAGAAGGATTCGAGTCGCTTTGGGAAAGATTTAATCAATGATCAATGCTAATCAAATTTGATTTTTGTACAAAATCAAATCTTCAAATTTTGATCAATTTTCAATCCAATCTTGCCATATCCATCAAATTTCAAATTGCTGGCTTTTAATGAGTTGATTGATCTCAAGGAAGAAATAAAAATCAAGTTTGCAATTAATTTTGATTTTATACTTTATTTTTAAATTTAATTTGTATTTAAATGAATAAATTCCAAATTAAATAGAAAAATAAAATAAAAATTTGTGGCATTGGGCTTGGATATTCCTAATTGTATAAGGAACAAGTTTGGATGAAGAAAAAGTAAGCCCATTTGCAAACATTTTTATTTTTAGAAGCATCTCTCTTTGTGCACTCTTTCAAAATTGCCCAACTTGTGAATGATGTATCTTGCTCAATTTTCCACATTTTTGAGTGTTCTTGGACTTTTTGGAAAGCTCTAACAGTCCTCTAACCAACCGTTTTGGTCTCATCTCAATTGGAGTTTCCATGCTCAATATATCCTCAAAACAAAAAGTTGACTTTTTGTTGACTTTGAAAATGACTTGTAATGTTTTGAGCCATACCTCTCAAATGAAGCATTTTTTGGACATTCTTGTGAGACATGAAGTTGTAGAGAATTGAATTTCCTTCAAAACAAGAGGTTGCGGAAAATTTCGAGAAAGTATGAAGAAGTTATGATCAACAAAGTTCATTGACTTTTCATCTAGAAACCCTAATTTAGAAAGTTTGACTTTTGAGCAAATCTTGAGTTTTCTTGATGAATCATGATCAACCCTTGATCAAATGATGAATGTAACTTCAAAATGAGGATGTTGGCCAAAAATCATGAAGTTTGATTGTATGTTGACCACAGTTGACTTTTTGTCCAATACAATTGATTTTCAACCATCTGAGCAATTGTCTGAGGAAACTTGACTTGTAAGGCTTGAAACTTGACATGGAGAATCTTTGAAGCATATGAGGAGGCATGATGAACATTGGAGATGTTGGAAATCCAATTTGATCTGAGAATCACCAAACCCTAGTTTGGGTTGATTGTCTAGGAGAGGGTTTGTCTGATCAACCTTTGAGGAATCCTTGAGTATGGATGCATGGAATATCTTGAGAAGATGGTGGGCAATTTTTGGGGTATGACAGATTGGTTCTGAAGCCCAGTGACATAATTGTGAGAGCTTTTGATGGTTCTAAGCGAACAATACTTGGAGAGCTCATTCTTCCTGTTAAAGTCGGTTCCCAGACTTTTGACTCGACTTTCTTTGTCATGGACATCCGTCCAGACTACTCTTGCCTACTTGGACGCCCTTGGATACATGGGGCAAGTGTCAAGACTCTACCTTGCATAAGTCAAGTACCCGATGAAGGGAAGGTTGTTACAAGATGCGTGAAGAGGAATACATTGTCGGTCATCCGCAGTCATTCGATATCTCGAGATCAAGGTGAATTCTTGAGACTCCTTGTCAAGTTTCAAACAGCCCAAGAGTCATGCCTGACTCTCCTCACTCCCGGTTACACAAGTTCGCTTAGGATGGCCTCATGAAGGATGCTCAAGCTGCAGTTCAGAAGGTGGTAGTACTATTTTGGGTTAGCTCCCAAATCTCCTTTCAAATCGACAAGACTGGTTTAGCTTCATCATCAAAGGTCAAGATGATATCTTGAAGCGATGCAACCCAACTTCCTTTCCGCATCGTGCTTTAATGGAGTCCATATGAAGATGGCGACAACGACTTCGACATCGCAAGTGGATCTTCCCAACCCACAACGGACTCAGCAATTAAGATCAAGACGTCATACCAATCTCTTTTACAGGAGTAATTGCTTTTGTTTCTGCTTTTGCTTTTTGTTTTCTATGCTTTGACAATAAAAGCCTAAAGGCTTTCCCGGCATCATGGCTCGCTGTGAGGTTATTATCTGTCATTTGCATATTTTCATTCAATAAAATCGTTGGACTTTTGCATTTAAATGTTGTTTTCTTTACTTTATCACCCCTTCAAAAAGCTATGTGTTCTTACACACACCCACGTGATACACTGCAGAATCACTCCGAATCTTGTTGATAACAGCTATGCTATTGCTAAATATGACTCGATAATCGATCTACAAGCCAAAGACAAAGGTGAGGAAGATCATAGTGCCGGAGAACTTGTCGATCGCTATGCAAGATGAACGAGTTATACAGCCACGTGGAGAGTCAGTTGAGATCGTGAATTTGGGTACTGATGAAGACAGAAAAGAGATCAAGATAGGAGAAAGTCTTGAGAACAGTGTCAAAGAAAGATTGGTTTAGATGCTACGAGATTACATCAAGTTTTTGCTTATATACGAAGACATGCAGTCTAGACATTGACATTGTGGTACACACTTCCACCGACGAAAGAAGGTTTTCTTCCAAAGGAATGTAGTCGGCAGATGCGTCCGAGATGTCCGAGAAAATCAAAGTTGAAGTTATGAAGCATTCAATGTCGGTTTCTAGTCATACTTCCTATCCACAAAGGGTTGCAAACGTCGTGCCCGTACCTAAGAAGGATGGTAAAGTACGGGTGTGGATTACGAGATCTGAACAAAGCGAGTTGAAAAGCGATTTCCACTTCCTCATATTGATGTTCGTTGACAACACTGCCAAAACATAAGGTCTTCCTTCATGGATGGATTTTCCTACATAATCGGATCAAAATGGCTCTCAAGACATGGAGAAGACTACCTTTGTTACACAATGGGCACTTCTCTACAAGGTCACGCTGTTCGACCTAAGAATGCTGGCGACACTTATCATATGGTGGCACTATTTCATGACATGATTCATCAGGGATGAGGTCTACGTCGACAACATGATAGCTGGGATCAGACGTAAGAAGAACATCTTGATCATTTGCTGAAACTATTTGATAGACCAAGAAGTACATGACTAAGACTTAATCCCAACAAGTGCACCTTTGAGTCGATCCAGAAACTCCTAGGGTTTGTCAATAGTAAAGGTATGAAGTTGACGCCCGCCAAGGTTAAAGCTATTCAAGAAATGCCAGCTCCACTTTGAAGGAAGTCGAGGTTTCGACGATTGAACTACATTTCCAAATTCATTGCACATTTAATCGCTATTGTGAGCCAATCTTCTTCATCAAGAAAGATCAAGTAGTAGAATGGAATGACGATTGCGGATCGCTTTGACAAAATCAAGGAGTACCTACAAAATCCTCCTATCCACGATGCCGTGAAGGAAGACCTCTTATCATGTACTTAAGAGGTTAGAGAACTCAATGGGGTGTTGTGTTGGGGCAACATGACGAAGTCAGTCGAAAAGAGCATGCAATATACTACCTTAGCAAAAGTTTATCGAATGTGAAAAGATACCGCAACTCGAGAAAACTTGCAACGCTTGGCTTGGGCTACTCACGACTAAGACAAGATATGTTGACTCACACTACCTTGTTGATTTCAAGATGGATCCAATAAAATACATATTTGAGAAACCATCTCCGAAGAATAGCAAGATGGCAAATGATCCCGACCGAATATGACATCCAAAGACACTTCTAAAGCGATCAAAGGAAGTGTGGTAGCCATCATTTGGCTCATCGTCGTGAGATGACTATCATCGCAGTCAATTTCCGATGAAGATGTTTTACTAGTCATCGATTATAAGAAACGTGCCCAGACAAGGACTCCGAACAAGGATCCATGGACCATGGTCTTTGATGGAGCCTCAAACGCACTTGGAAATGGCATTGGTGCCATCATCACATCCCTTGCACGCGGACATACTCCTTTCACCGCCCGATTATGTTTCAACTGTACCAACAATATGGCCGAATACGAAGCGTGCATCATGGTTATCAAAGTTGCTATTGACTTAAGAATCAAGTTCTTGCAAGTGTATGGAGACTCAACTTTAGTGATTAGTCAGATAAAAGGCGAGTGGGATACGAATTATCCGAATCTCATTTTGTATCGAGAGCATGTTCTGGGTTTGATCCCTATCAAGAGATCACTTTCCATCATACCACGAGAAGAGAATCGGTAAGGCATTTTGGCTACTATGTCATCTATGTTCAAGGTCAGATGGGACAACGAGGCACCCCAGATCATCATCGAAAAGCTTGACGAACCAGCATACTCTTGTGAACTTAATATAGAAGAGAAGCCTTGGTACTATGATGTGCAGAGGTATCTTGAGACTCGGGAATATCCCGCAGTGGGCATCCACAACGATAAGAAGTTCTTAAGAAGATTTTCATCCAAATTCTTCCTCAAGAACGGCATCCTACAAGCGCATCACGACTCTGTGCATCACTGTAGACCAAAACTGCGAACGTATCATGGAAGAGTTACACGGCGCATTTGGCACCCATTCTAGTGGACATACCATGGCTAAGAAGATTTTGAGACAGGCTACTATTGGTCCACCATGGAAGTCGATTGTCACCGCTTATGCTCAATCTTGTCACAAATTCAGTATATATGCAGACAAAGTACACGCATTCTCCAAGATCAATGTTCTAACGCCTGGCCTTGCAACGGGGCATTGATATGATCGAGAAATCAAGCCCACCGCTTCCAACATCGTTTCATCCTTGCGGCAATTGATTATTTCACAAGTGGGTAGAGGCAACCGTCCCCATCGTTACCAAGAATGTTGTGGCTCGATTCATCAAGCATAATCTTATCTGTCAGATGGCACTCAAAAAGATTATCATATAACGGTTCTAATCTCAACAACAAGATGATCACCGAACTCGCACGCAGCTTCAAGATCAAGCATCACAACTCTTCTCCATATCGGCCTAAGATGAATGGGCAATGGAAGCCGCCAACAAGAACATTAAGAAGATCATACGTAAGATGATGGTGACTTATGTGGATTGGCACGAGATGTTTCCATTTGCTCTCCATGGTTATCCTTCACAAGATTTAACATCAACGGGGGCAACCCCTTTCTCTCTTGTATACGGTATGGAAGCAGTTCTACCTATCGACGTTCAGATACCCTCAACCGAGTCCTCAGGGGCAGAGTTAAGCGAAGATGATTGGATCCGACTGGCCACCGGATCAACTTGATCGATGAGAAACGACTCGCATCCATCCGCCATGGAGGTTCTATTAGAAACGAATGATTAGAGCATTTAACAAGAAGGTCAAGCACCGAGTCTACCAAGTTGGTGATCTAGTAGTCAAGCGCATCATTCTTCCACAAGGTGATCCTGTGGGCAAATGGACTCACCCATGAGGACCATTTGTAGTCAAGACAGATTTTCCCATGGAGCTATGATACTTAGCACCATGGATGGCGAAGACTTCCACACCTCATGAACGCAGACATAGTCAAAAAATACTACGTATAAAAAGAGACCCGCTAGGTCTAATTAGCTAGACAAAAATAAGGGCATCCTGGGAACCAAAGGTTCGGGCAAAGTTAAGGATATATATAAAACATGTACACCCGGCAAGTCGAAACTCGCAAAGGCGGCTTGGGCAAAAGGGTATCCCGGTATCGAAACCCGAAGGCGGTCTAGGCAAAAGTTAGGGATTTGGCGTATTTATGTCTCGCCGCATCACCTATCTGCATACTATCAAGATTCAAGATTCAAATGGCGAAAATCAATTCACTCACTTTCTCTGACAAGAAGGAGATGAGATAGTGAAATATATGAGTACTAGCATAGTTGGAACTTAACGAGATTGTTTCCGATAGTTTTTACTTTTCGGTACAAACTACTGCACATACCGCCTTTCAAATTAATACAAATTCTTTTCTTTACAAATTTTCTGTTGTTGTTTGCATAACGTCCAACGTTTGTTGAATGATTATATGCATATAAAAATAAATATCTACTTACAAACATGCGTGAACGAACAAGGATAATTACTACGTGCTCTGGAATTGAGATTTACGAAAGTCACCAAATGCGCCCTACAAATTACAACTCAGAGGCGTCAACACTACAACCTTCCCATTGAGTAACATTTTCCTCCACTAGTCCGCATATTCCAAGCTTCATCACGTTAGTCCCGAAAGCAAGGATTCCAATCAATCAACCTGTTACATCGCCCCTGCCAGTAATGATTCATCACCGCAGAGGTATTTATCCCCAGCGAATATCTCTCAACAATCATCATTTCCCCATGTCATACCCCAAAATTTGCCCTCCCTCTTCTCAAGATACTCCATACATCCATGCTCAAGGATTCTTCAAGGTTGATCAGACAAACCTCTCCTAGACAATCAACCCAAACTAGGGTTTGGTATTCCTCGATCAAATGGACTTCAAATTCCAATGGTCTTGCCTCCTCATATGCTTCAAATATTCTCCATGTCAAGTTTCAAGCCTCACAAGTCAAGTTTCCTCGCATAATTGCTCGATGGTCGAAAATCAACAGATTGGGCAAAAGTCAACTCATGGTCAACATACAACAAACTTCATAATATTTGGTCAACATCCTCATTTTTAAGTTACATTCATCATTTGATCAAGGGTTGATCATGATTCATCAAGAAAACTCAAGATTTGCTCAAAAGTCAAACTTTCTAAATTAGGGTTTCTCAATGAAAAGTCAACCAAACAACGATCATAACTTTATACTTTCTCGTAAATTTTTCCACCACCTCTTGTTTTGAAGGAAATTAAATTCTCTACAACTTCATGTCTCACAAGAATGTTCAAAAAATGCTTCATTTGAAGGTATGGATCAAATCATTGTGTCCTTTTCAAAGTCAACAAAAGTCAACTTGTTCTTTTGACGATATATTGAGCATGGAAACTCCAATTGAGATGAGACCAAAGGTTGGTTAGAGGACTCTTAGAGCTTTCTAAAAAGTCCAAGAACACTCAAAAATGTGGAAAATTGAGCAAGATACACCATTCACAAGTTGGGAAATTTTGAAGAGATGCACAAAGAGAGATACTTCTAAAAATCAAATATTTTGCAAATGGGCTTACTTTTTCTTTATCCAAACATGTTCCTTATGCAATTAGGAATATCCAAGCCCAATGCCACGAATTTTTATTTTATTTTTCTATTTAATTTGGAATTTATTCATTTAAATACAAATTAAATTAAAATAAAGTCTAAAATCAAAATTAAATGCAAATTGATTTTTCTCTTCCTTGAGATCTAAGAAAACCAATAAAGCAAATTTTGAAATTTGATTGGATATGGCAAGAAATTGATTGAAATTGATCAAAAGATGAAAATTTGATTTGGAACAAAATCAAATATTTTTTTGCATTGATTGATGATTGATTTTCTCAAATCACTAATTCCATCTACTATATATATACAACACATGCCACACAATTAGGGGTAGAAAACTGGTGGAGAAACCCTATTGAAGCTCAAAAACCGTGGAGTTCAAGCAAAGAAATGGTAGTTCAAGCGTGTTTCAATCGATTTTGAGGATTCCATTGCATTCCTTGGGTCATAGAGTCGATCAGCACTTACATCATCCAAAACCATCAAGAATCAAGAAATCTCGAATTTGGTTTGTTCATATATATTTCAAAATCGATTTTCATATTCATGCATTTTAACATGATTTGTTCTTGTCTTTGTGATTAGTAGGAAGTTTGCAAACGTTCGCGCTTTTAATTGCATTTCCATGGCCTCGAAGCAATTTGCCATGGTTGGGTTTCTAACCATGATTTAGGGTTTCCTTAAACGGAAAAATTGACCTCAAGACCCTACCATCGCGTTGAATGATGTTTCCAATCGATCCATGGTCTTAGATTTTATTTATATTGCTTGTATATGATTTTGATTTAGCTAGGGTCATAGCGTCGAGCCAAAATGCGCAATTTTCAAAATTTGAAACGAGGGAAGACGAAGCTACGCGTGATTCGAGCATCAGGGGAGGCGATGTTTAGTAATCCGCTTGCCCAATTTCCAAACAAAGATGCGTGCTAGCTGGGATGGCAAAGGCGCTGGAAGCGAGAAGGTCACCAGTTCGATCCTCAGGCTGACACTTATTTTACAAGTTTGCAAACTTTTTTATATTTTCTATTTTATTTCATTTAATATTTTACATGCATTTTAATTTTTTTCAATAATTTTATCATGCATTTAAAAATACCAAAAATATTTTTCTTTTGCATTATTCTAAAATGTTTATCTAATTTATAAAATTAAAAATATTATTTTGCATGCATATTTAATTTTATTTCTAATTTATCATTTAAATCACTTTTAATTAGTTTTAATTATTAAATCATCCAAAAATCCCAAAAAATTATTTTAGCATATTAATGTTATTTCCAGATGAAATATTTTTCTCATTCAAAAATTTGCATTTTACTAACATTTTCCTCTTATTCGATTTCCTCGTATTTTGATTTCTTATCTTTTCACGGGTTATCCCGTTTTTTTCTTCTTTACGTTTTTTCCAATAATGTAATTGCTTATGGGATGTAATAGCTTAATTAGGGCTTTTATTTTCCGCATTTTAAATTATGTATCTACCCCAAAGCCATGTAAAGCGTAGGATTTATCTTTCCGCATTTACATTCCGCAATTTACTTTCCGCACCCTATAAATGCTAGTAACTAGGCGTGTATGGCAAGATAAAATTGAACATAGCCCACTAGTTTTCAAGATAACATATCCGAATTCAACACACTCTTTTCACATGCACTTAGGGTAATTCTCTCTCGTTGCTTTACGAATTCAAATGGTCAAGTCCTCGAACGAGAGGTATTCTAGCACCGTTGCCTTCAACAAAAATCATCATAGTCCCTTCGATACAAAGATCATAAGACCCACGATGTCGCCTCCAATACGTGATCTTGACCCTCGATTGTTGCCTCTACGAAAATAATGATAGTCCTTCTGAATGTGCAGATACTTCCTACAAGTTGCTCTCTTGACCATCCGATGTCCCTTCAATGTCCCGCTTACATCCAACGAATAGGGTTACCTACCAACTAATGGTATGGATAGCACTATTCTAAAGGAAAGTAAAATAACACGAAAACGACCAATTCTAAGTAGGTAATAAGACTTTTAGTTGGTCGCTCTATCAAATTACTTTTCACACCTCACACTTTTGTCAAAGTTCAAACTCTTTTCAAAAACGAAACATTTCCAAACACTTTGTATACATTCCTACATGAATCATCACAAAGTCAAAGCGAAATGCCTTTTCAAAACGCTTTTTTCAAACACACGTAGCACATTTTTTAAAGTGATCTAAGAGCAACTAAGAGTTGAGATAACTACGGATGAAAAGGGTGCTAATACCTTCCCTTTTCATAACCTTCTCCCTTACTCTAATCTAACGAAGGTCTTTTTCTGTACTTTTACCTTCCTTAATTGGATAAAAGAAAAGTCGGTATGACTCTTGCTATCCGCGCATTTGCGATATAAAATCCAAAGTCGGGTTCACCGTGTTACACCCCGGCAAAGAGAAGATCCAGACTGGAACTAAGTCGAGAAAGGCATCGGAGGAAACTACATCTTTATTCCTCCAAATTGAGGTTTAAGCGGCTCTCAGATCCCTATCTCCTGCCTCCCATCAAGAATCAAATACTCCTCCAAGCGATTTATCGCAAGATCCCCGCAGAGCGCCTCTAAATGTTCCCAACAGTGTCTCGACAAGATCCTCGCAAGCACCTCCTCGATCTCTACCATCCTCGACAATATAAATATCCGGCTCAAGACTTGGTCGATAGCATCGGAGAATCAAAGGATATCTTTCTTCTCTTTCAAAGGCGGTTTTATCCGTTTAGGCCCCGCGTTCGAAATCCCTTGCCAGGCCGTTCATCTTCTTCAAGATGGACATGTTTGAAATACCACAACATCTATCATTCATACATTGTTCATAAAAGTCATAATTGGTGCATATATCATTCATACATTTATCACGCATCATAATCGGTGATAAGACCAACTATATTCCATCAGTTTCTTTTTGTTTTCCTGCAAAAC